>JALGRB010000016.1:12152500-12727500 GCA_023091065.1 Dianthus caryophyllus
AGAAACTGTAAACTGTCATTTTGAAACTTTTACAAATACCATAGTCAACTGTAAACTCTCATTTTGGAACTCTAACTATTACAAACAAAACTTTAACTATTATAAATAAAACTGTAACACCTACAAACAAAACTGTATTTCCCTCTATTCAACTTCAACAAGTAGCAAATTATTTGAAACTTTAATTATTACAAAATTAACTGTTACCTCAAATAATTGTAATTTTCACACGACAGAGATTTATTTTTACACGAAAAAAATATAGAGGTGAAGATTAAAAAAATATAGAAAAAATGGAAACTTAAAAGAAACTCCAAGAATTCGTTCAAACTTCATTCATACATTACAAAACAAAAAAAATAAAAAAATAAACGTAAAAAAAAAAAAAATATTACCTGATTCAAAAGTAACAATCAGCAAATCCTCCATAACTTTTCTTAAAAAACTCAACTAGAAATTCATTTCACAATCAGGAACAAAAAAAAGATGAATTTGTCAAATATTTCTGGTAAAAACTGGAAAAAAAAAAAGAGAAGAATTATTACAAATGAATGAATGAAGAAGGAGAAATACGAAAAAATGGAGGAATTTAGAGGGAGAGTAAAAGACATGAGAGGAAATGAATGAATATAGAAGGAGAAATATGAAAAACTGATTTCAATTAGTCAGGGAACAAATGCCTCGTGAGTATAAACTATATCATTTAATTGTTTTTTTTTCTTTTTTTAATGTCAGACCTAATTAATTGAGGACAAAATCTCAGCCCTCCAAACACACCAAATCTAACGGCTGATATCTTGCCTTTATGTCTTTCTCTAGACACTTGCCTTAATAGATCTCTTCTCCTATAATTACATTATACATTAAAGCTAAAGAAACTAATTAAATGTGTTTTAATAAACCTTTTAATTAGATTGGGCTTTTAATTTTGAGGTGGAAAAGTCCACCCCATGACCTATTTTGCACGTGTAAGGGTTTTAAGGGGAGGGGAGTTTACTTCCTCTCTACTTAACCTAATGACACTCTAATTCTCATCGAACCCTAATTCATTATTCATCCTAGCACACAACACATATCTTGAGAGAAAAGAAATTGTTCTCCTCTCTAATTTTCTAGCAAATCTCAAAAGGCATTTCTTAAACATATCTTGGGTGTTTCAATTAGGAGATACCATATTTTGGTATTGTTCTTAGGCCAATTTACAAGGATTAAAAGGTTAATTCTAAATCTTTATGTTTTATGTTATGTGTGGACAAGGGATTTTGATCCACGCGATGTTTTATTTCAAAAAAACATTTTCATTTGAAAAGAGTCGCCACTAAATTTTTAGGTGGAATTTAGAAACCAATTTTAGAGAAAATGAGTTCGTGCGAGTTTACGTGTTAGGAAGTTTAAAAGAATTTCATTAATTTAACGCCTAACCCCGCCCGTTACAGAAACGGTCTCTACTAAGTAAAATCATGGCTATTACGAGTACATATGCAGGTATGCAAACAAATATTTTAACCCTAAACAAAATATATCCATTCTAGGTCGTTTTAATGCACATATAATTTCGTCGAAGTTGTTTAACAGAGGTTCATTTACTATTCTAGCAAACAAAGAAAAGAAGCAGAAATACTTACCGACAGCATAAGATAGATTAACAAACGTTAGCGTACGGACAAAAATGATCAAACGGCTAATATATATATAGACAAGTAATGAATGATTAACATAGATGATTGAGCATGGTACACGAAAAAATAAAATAAAAAGAAGCAACATAAAACGCATACGAAAGCAAATGACGCATAAACCAATAAGTAAAACACACCTAGTGGACACTAAACATGCGCAAGTGGTAACAAACAAACACCAATAAGCGTAAGACTACTAATCAAATACAACCGTAAACATGCTAACATATGTGAATGACATAGACACGACTGCAAATCAACTAATAAACATGCCAGCAAGTGCCTAACAGATGAAGCAGGTAATACACACGCATACGAGTAAATATACAAGGGCTTAGATAATCGAATGCAACTCATACACACAAAAATAAGCGGCACAACGTGAAGACTTAAACACATCCCATGAGGACCTTAACTAACCTATCCTACATGCCAAACAACTACGCAAACTCGAGACTCAATGGACAAAACGAAACCAACAACAAACAAAAACAGGCCAATACACGGTTTTTTACATGACTACGAAACTAACCATCATACGAAAGCTAAACGATGAAATAAACATCACGAAAGCTAATCTAACACGCAAACACGAGTTACAAATCTGGGAGAACACGATAAATCTGATTCAAGACAATCAACGTACTTAACATGAGTAAGACCTAATTACGTAATAAGCTAACGAGCCAAATAGAATCAATCCAACGAAGAATTTTGGTCAGTTACGCAAGGAAATTAAACATATACACTAGGTGAACAAGGGGCACGTAACATTCACACATACACATCAAAATCATACTAAGAATATAAGCCTAAAACGAACAATAAAAACAACAACTACGATGATTTACAAAGGAGCGACAGAGAGTGATAAAAAAGCGACAGAGGGCTATAAAAACAATAAAAAACGATAATTTAACAAAGTAAAATGAGTATTTTGCACCCTCAACTTACATGTATCGTTGACCAAATCTTCGAGTCGTAATCGATTGTAAGATTTTATCCCAAGGGGCCGTCGTCGACGAAAATCAATTGTAAAACCGTAACTTTGTGTGAAAGCGGCAATGATTTTCAAAAGCTTGTAACTTCTTCGTTTCTCAACGAAATTTCGAACCGAAAGATGTTTTGGAATCGTGGTAAAGTAAACTTTAAGATTCTGTAAAGAAACCAGAGTGACTATGGTGTTTTCAACACGCAAAACGAAGCAAAAGAGGTGACAATGAATCCAAAGTCAAGAAAAACGTGCTCTGTTTTTATACAAAGAAATCTCGACTTCTTTGAGGCTTTTTAGGGCTTATTTGTGACTTGATATTGTGTATGTGTTGTGTATCTTTCATATGTAATGAAGGCTTGAGGTTAGGGTGTATTTATAGGGTCGATAGGTAGGGTTTTTTTAAGGAACAGAGCAGCTCTTCCTTCTCTTCGAGAGCTGCTATCTACGACCTACTTGGTAGGGTTTTTGAGTGGTATTTCTTGTGGGTTAAGCCAAGGTAAATGGGTCATGAAGGTCAGTCCTGGGCTCTTGTTCATGGGCACGAGTTTGATGGCCAAAAAGTCGGGTCTTGGTCCGAATTTGGGTGTCCCAAAACAGGCACGGGATGGGGGTTTGGGACCGTCTTTACGTGAACTATTTGGGCTGATTATAGTCGTGTTTGGTCAGTAGGGAAGGAGCATGGTGGGTAGAAAGGAGTCAGGTTTGGGTCGTTTTTGGGCTTATGAGTCATTGCGGATCAGCTCCGCCTCTGGCCACGTTTTGGCTGGTTATGGTGGGTATAGGTCATGGTTTTAGGCTCGGGTATGTGAGGGAGAGTGTGGGTGAAAGTGGCCTCAAGTTCGTGTTGAAAGCGGGCTCAAAATCGCTCTTTAAATCGTGCTCAAAAGCGAGCTTTAAAACTTCTTTGTTAAGAAAACGAATTCATCGAAAACGATTTAATAAAATGTTTTAAAGACACGAGAAACGACTTTTCAAGTCAAATATCAAATTTGTAAAGGCGATTTTTCAAATCGAATTACTTAAAATGATTTTTCAAATCGAAATACTTTATTTTCAATAAAATACTTGCGGCAAATAAATTTTGACAGAAATAAATTTACCTTGTTAATCATTAATTTAAATATCATTTAAATTAATAAAATACCATGTCGACAGCGCCCGGCTTACATCGTAAAACGAACTCAGTTAAATGACACGAAATACAAGTTGTCCTATCATCATAGGGTGTTTGTCGGGTTTTCTATAAATTTCCATATCGACAGATACGGGTATCTACAGAGCCCCCACTTTGACTAAGGCTTGGACAGGCGAAAGTCAAAGTAGACTCTCGAGTCGATCGAAGATCACAACTTGAGAGCCTCACGGGTCGTTTAGGGTCCCTTAGACCTGTGTACATAAGCTCACCAGCCATAAGAAGAAATCATACCTGAAACATGATTCTGGATGCCTTCATTTTCATCGAAGTGTGGGTTGAGCCTTATCCTTAGGCGCCTACGTATCCGTTGTGACAGAATCAAACCCGTATCGTAGTTCGAGCTCGCTGGCCTATAGCTTTCTGCTGCTTCGGCCCAAAACAAAATGATATTTGTTTACCTGATTAAGTAAAGCCCATATCTGCATTCTTTTAGGAAGTGTCACTTCTCTTAGCTTCTGCTAATACTTCTTCATTTCGAGGATGTCATCCGTAAATGCAGGTCTAAGGTCGGTGACTTTAGAGCCCCGGTTGAGCGTTCTCGCCAATCTTAACAACAAATTATAGCGCATGACTTACATAGAGAAATCTGCGTTTTTGAAACACAAAAAAGATGGATCATCGATCCGAGTTGCGAAATTTTTGAAAATGGGTCATCGACCTACTTTTTAAACAAAAAGGATGGATCATCGATCCGAACTGAGAATTTTAATTCGAAAATGGGTCTTCGACTTGCTTTTTAAACAAAAGGGATGAATTATCGATCCGAACTGAGAATACTAATTTGAAAACGGGTCTTCGACCTGCTTTTTTTTTTTTAAACAAGAGGGATGGATCATCAATCGGAATTTTGAGCTAAAATAGATATCGCGCTGGAAATGGGTCATCGACCCGAGCTAAAACCCACATTTGCGTGCTCGATTTGCATTTCAAATAGATTTTGTGTTCTCGACCTATTCAGAATTTTTGCGTCCTCGACCTATATCTTGAGGTTAAGGAGTGGTGGGTCTTCGACTGGAAACCGTAAACATCTTTTGAGAATGAGTCGTCGACCGAAAACCGTAAACATCTTTTGAAAATGAGTCGTCGATCGAAAACCGTAAACATCTTTTGAAAATGGGTCGTCGACCCGAAACCGGAAACATCTTTTGAAAACGGGTCGTCGACCGGAAACCTTTTTTGAAAATGGGTCGTCGACCCGCATCTTGAAAAGTGGATGAGTCATCGACTCGAACTATAAACATCTTTTTGAAAATGAGTGCTCAACCCGCATTTTGAAAGTGGATGGGTCATCAACCCGAAACCGTAAACATCTTCTGAAAATGGGTCGTCGACCCGCATCTTGAAAAATGGATGAGTCATCGACTTGAACTAATAAACATCTTTTGAAAATGGGTCTTCAGCCCGCATTTTTATTTAAGTGGATGGGTCATCAACCCGAACTATAAACATTTTCCGAAAATGGGTCTTCAACCCGCATTTTGATTTAAGTGGATGGGTCATCGACCCGAACTATGTTCATCAGTTGAAAATTGGGGCCATCGACCCGTATTTTGAAGGAAAAGGTGGATGGGTCATCGACCCGAGCGGAACACAGCTTTTGAAAATGGGTCATCGACCCGAGCGCAAGACATCATCTGAAAATGGGTCATCGACCCCTATTTTGGAAAATGGATAGGTCATTGACCCGCAGAGCAAATTTCATTTGAAAATCGAAAGAGGTCATCGACATGAACTTTGGATTTTGAGCATTTCGAATAACTCGGCCATTAACCTAGTTTAAAAACATCGTTTTTAAAGTTGGATTGCGGGACCAACCTAGACTACAAAAGTTACTTGAAAATTGACGTGGGGTATTGGTTAGCATGCATCAAATCGAATTGGGCCCTCGGCCCGCATTGTAAACATCATTTTAAAAATCAAGAAGAGTCATCGACTCTGAATGTAGACATCATTTAGAAATTGAAATGGGCCATCGGCCCGCAAGCATCATTTTGAACATGGGTCATCTGCCCGAATTTGAAATTTGACCTCGGATCATCGACCCAGACTTTGCAAAAAGGTTCTTGAAATGCCTGCTATTTTGAAATTGAAGCATGGCCAAGTCAGCATGAACTACGACACGAATGTGACATGAATACGACAAGAACGTGACACGAGCAACTGACATTTGAACGTTCGACCATGACCGACTCGACCTAAGACAACGTTTCAAAGACGAGTAGACTAGTAACTGTGCAGGGTCCTTTAGGATGATTGACACGTGGTTTGAAATAGACGTGGGTTAATAGTATCATGTTCTCCCCCTAAGCAAATTCTTTGTCGAGACGCGAACTAACTGTCAAAGTAAGCCTCTTTGCCAATTCCCCATTAAGAAAAAGATCATTCCAAGACTGGACAATT
The DNA here is from genome assembly GCA_023091065.1 of Dianthus caryophyllus. Classification (NCBI taxonomy): domain Eukaryota; kingdom Viridiplantae; phylum Streptophyta; class Magnoliopsida; order Caryophyllales; family Caryophyllaceae; genus Dianthus; species Dianthus caryophyllus. Next base: position 12,158,769 of record JALGRB010000016.1, read on the forward strand.
ACTTATCTGAATATTGATTCTCATCTCCATCTAAATTGAGCACTAAGACAGACTCAACAGAAGTTGCTTCATTTGGACTTTGTAAAGACCCGTAAAAAAAATTGACAAGATGACAAATTAGATGATGGGCGGTGGTGGATTGTATCCCATATTCTCAAGGATTGCCTACATATTCGCGTGGAGCGAAATCAAATCCGATGTAGTTCGATCTAGGTGCATAAACGTGGCATTTTTTTGTGTGTGTAACACTCGAAGGTTTCACCTAAGGTATCATGTTGTATCTTGTTCTAGCTTGTGAAGTACTGGAGGATCCCTTGTGGACCCTAAACGCTTGGGTGCAACTACATAAGCCAATGATTCTCGGAACTCAAGACTATGTCTCCATTGCCGTTTTGAGAACGACTTAAAAAAAAGAATTGGTGGTACTTTCTGACCGTTTTGGCTTCGCCTTTGACTTTGACTTTGATCTTCGAAGTGTTGCCACTCAATTTCTTGTGTTTTTGTATTTTTGTTTGCGTTTTTGAGAATATGCCGCGCCCTTTGTGGCTTGGGCTTGTTCCAACTTCACTAGACGTCGCAGTGAGCGGTCGCATGTGGTCGTATGTATATCACGCCAGACTCCTCTGACAAGTTCGTTTGCTTATTAGGCACGCGATCGAGTACACGGAGGGCGATCCATGAATATTCGTACCTTTGGTCGCGATCAAATTCATGACCACTATGGAGCTCCAAATTAATGGATCCTCCTCCAAAGGCAGAGGAGTAGTATACCACAAGTTGACTACCGGAATTGAAACTCTTTTGTTTTGGTTGTCGGAAACCCTTTCGTCTTTGTTTTTGTTTTGAGTTGGTGTTGCACCTTACCACTTAGAATTGAATACGTATTTCTCTACCCCAGGGACACCCTTCGAGTGCGTTGTGCATTTTCATAAGTTGGATTATGGAAGCAAATTAGAGACAAGACCAATTTCATTGATTTTGAGAAAGGGGTTAGAAATAATTGTTGAAAAAAATGAATCTTAGACTCGACTCAGACATAAGACTTGAATACGAATTCTGATTTATAATCACCAACCTCGGCTTTGAACTTTTCTTATTTCAGGAGTTGATTCAGATGCTTGGTTTGAAAGTTATCCCACTTTTGCAACTTGATTTTGGCTTGAGGAGGAGAATACGCGACTCGGGTTCAGAAATCGACACGGCTTCGACACTATTTGTAAATTGGTAGAGGTTTCATTCTATTTAACAACTCGAGATGCAAACGGACTGGACCAGATTAATCATGACAAGACTCAGAGCTTAACGACATGGTCTACGACCTAATTATGCAAATGCATGCGACATATGGACTTGAAGACAGACTCACAGTATGGGCCTTAGACCTAACTAGATATGGACTTGAAGTAATTAGCTCGTGTTTGGACCAACAAGTTTCTAAGGTTTACATAAAACGTCTAAAAAAAGCCTAGATGAGACGTTATTATTCCCTGACTCAAACTTACTAATTGACATGCATGATTTGGGCCTAAGAATAGGCCTAGGTGGCCCAACTAGTTAAATCCTCTAAGGCTTTTAGATGGACTAGACTTTCTATACACGGCTTAGACTCCAACTAGACTTGACTCGATGCATTTCATGCTTCCTCATGACTCGAGAATGAAACTTGTTTTTTTCTTAAAGTCGATGTTTAAAATGGCAGCACTTCGACTACCAAAAGGGCTTATTTGGTTCGAAAATTCTAGTCCAACTAGGGTTAGATTTTACCTTCGAAAAACTTCGTTTTAGTTGGAAAAAATTCTATTCCTAAATGGGTTACATTTCAAAAGCGTTCGAGATTATTCTAATCCTAAACGTATAGCATTTCAGCTTAAAAACTATTCTTTTTTCAAAAGACGTAGTGTTGAGAATTGTTTGGGATTAATCTAACCCTAAACGGGTAGCATTTCAGCTTGAAAGGATTTTTTTTTTTTCAAAAGAGTTAGTGTTGGGAACTGTTCGAGATTATTCTAATCTTAAACGGGCGGCATTTCAGCCATAAGAAAACGATCTTGTTTTCAAAAGACTTAGTGTTGAAAATTGTTCGAGATTATTCTAATCTTAAATGGCATTTCAGCTACAAAAGGATCTTTTTTCAAAAGAGCTAATTTTTTTTAAAAAAAGTTCTAGGATTTTCTAATCCTAACGAGGAGCATTTCAGCTAAAAAAAGAATCTTTTCCTAAAGACTTAGCGTCGAAGACTGTTCGAGATTGCTCTAATCTTAAACGGGTAGCGTTTCAGCTTAAAAAGGATCTTTTTTCAAAAGAGTGAAAATCGAAATTTATTTAAGATTATTCTAACCCTAAATGAATAGCATTTCAGCTTAGACAATATTTTCAAAAGAGCCAGTATCGAAAATTGTTTAAGATTTATTCTAACCCTAAACGAAAAGCATTTCAGCTTAGAAAAGATCTTTTTTCAAAAGAGCTAATATCGAAAATTGTTTAAGATTATTCTAACCCTAAACTGACAAAGATTTCACTTAGAAAGATCTTTTTCAAAAGAGCTAACATCGAAAAAAATGTTTAAGATTATTCTAACCCTAAACGTAGAGCATTTCAGCTAGGAAGAGATCTTTTTTTGTTCAAAAGAGCTAACATCGGAAAAAAAAAAAAAAAAAACAATGTTTAAGATTATTCTAACCCTAAACGGATAGCGTTTCAGCTAGGAAGAGATCCTTTTTCAAAAGAGCTAACATCGAAAAAAATGTTTAAGATTATTCTAACCCTAAACGGATAGCGTTTCAGCTAGGAGGAGATCTTTTTTTTTTTTTCAAAGGAGCTAATATCGGAAATTTGATTATTCTAATCCTAAACGAAAAGCATTTCAGCTAGGAATGGATCTTTTTTCAAAAGAGCTAATATCGGAAATTTTTTAAGGTTATTCTAATCCTAAATGAATAGCATTTTAGCTAGGAATGGATCTTTTTTCAAAAGAGCTTGAATCGAAAATTATTTAAGATTATTCTAATCCTAAAAGGAATGACATTTCAACCAAGAAATGGATCTTTTTTCAAAAGAGCTAATATCGGAAATCTTTTAAGATTATTCTAATCCTAAACGAGCAAAGATTTCAAATTTAGGAAGAAATCTTTTTTTTCAAAAAGAGCTAAAATCGAAGATTATACAAGATTATTCTAATCCTAAGAAGATGGCATTTCAGCCAAGAAAAGATCTTTTTTCAAAAGAGCTAATATAGAAAAAAAAAAATGTTTAAGATTATTCTAACCCTAAACGAATAACCTTTTAGCTTGGAGGAGATCTTTTTTCAAAAGAGCTAAAATTCAGAAAATTATTTAAGATTAATATAATCCTAAGAGGATGGCATTTCAGCCAAGAAAAGATCTTTTTTTAAAAGAGCTAATATTCCGAAAATATCTAAGATTATTCTAATTTTAGAAGGAAAGCGTTTCAGCTTAAACAAAAATCTTTGTTTTTCGAAAGAGATAGTGTTGGAAAATATTTAAGATTATTCTAATCCTAAAAAGACAGCATTTCAGCTAGAAAAAACTTTTGGAAAAAATCGATTGAAAAGAGATTTTTTTTCAAAAGAGCTAAAGTTGGAAAATATTTAAGATTATTCTAATTCTAAAAGGAAAGCGTTTCAGCTTGGACAAAAATCTTTGTTTTTCGGAAAAGATAGTGTTGAAAAATATTTAAGATTATTCTAATCCTAAAAAGACAAAGATTTCAAATTTAAGGAATGATTTTTTAGAGAAAGCACTTCACTTAAGTCAAAAATCGTTTCAAAAGAGATATTTAAGATTATTCTAATCCTAAAAAGACAGCGTTTCAGCTAAAAGAAAAGATTTTTGGAAAATATTCGATTGAAAAGATGACAATTTTGACTAAAAAAAGGATTAAAACAAGGCTTTGGAATTCACAGAGCAATTAGTCACACGCAGTTCAAGGATGCAATGCATGAGCTAGACTATTCTAAGTCTCGAAAAGGGTCCATGCCAATGATTCCACGTTGTTAGGGAACTTACACCCCCACCATAAGTCAGGAACGAAATGGTGAGCAGCAGTTGCTAACCTCGGCGGAACCACCTTGGTATTTAAACCAGACACAGTGAACGTCATTTCCCTACTTTGAGATCGACCCAAAGGGAGAAATGGTTCGAATCCTAACAGCATGATGCATAAATATACATAAAAAAGAAAGGGTACTCTAAATAGCCATCATTTTACTTTTCAAGTTTCACTGTCCCCAGCGGAGTCGCCAAATTGTGGACAAGGGATTTTGATCCACGCGATGTTTTATTTCAAAAAAACATTTTCATTTGAAAAGAGTCGCCACTAAATTTTTAGGTGGAATTTAGAAACCAATTTTAGAGAAAATGAGTTCGTGCGAGTTTACGTGTTAGGAAGTTTAAAAGAATTTCATTAATTTAACGCCTAACCCCGCCCGTTACAGAAACGGTCTCTACTAAGTAAAATCATGGCTATTACGAGTACATATGCAGGTATGCAAACAAATATTTTAACCCTAAACAAAATATATCCATTCTAGGTCGTTTTAATGCACATATAATTTCGTCGAAGTTGTTTAACAGAGGTTCATTTACTATTCTAGCAAACAAAGAAAAGAAGCAGAAATACTTACCGACAGCATAAGATAGATTAACAAACGTTAGCGGCAGACGGACAAAAATGATCAAACGGCTAATATATATATAGACAAGTAATGAATGATTAACATAGATGATTGAGCATGGTACACGAAAAAAATAAAATAAAAAGAAGCAACATAAAACGCACGAAAGCAAACAGACGCATAAACCAATAAGTAAAACACACCTAGTGGACACGGAAACATGCGCAAGTGGTAACAAACAAACACCAATAAGCGTAAGACTACTAATCAAATACAACTGGTAAACATGCTAACATATGTGAATGACATAGACACGACTGCAAATCAACTAATAAACATGCCAGCAAGTGCCTAACAGATGAAGCAGGTAATACACACGCATACGAGTAAATATACAAGGGCTTAGATAATCGAATGCAACTCATACACACAAATATAAGCAGACAACGTGAAGACTTAAACACATCCCATGAGGACCTTAACTAACCTATCCTACATGCCAAACAACTACGCAAACTCGAGACTCAATGGACAAAACGAAACCAACAACAAACAAAAACAGGCCAATACACGGTTTTTTACATGACTACGAAACTAACCATCATACGAAAGCTAAACGATGAAATAAACATCACGAAAGCTAATCTAACACGCAAACACGAGTTACAAATCTGGGAGAACACGATAAATCTGATTCAAGACAATCAACGTACTTAACATGAGTAAGACCTAATTACGTAATAAGCTAACGAGCCAAATAGAATCAATCCAACGAAGAATTTTCGGGTCAGGTTACGCAAGGAAATTAAACATATACACTAGGTGAACAAGGGGCACGTAACATTCACACATACACATCAAAATCATACTAAGAATATAAGCCTAAAACGAACAATAAAAAAAACAACAACTACGATGATTTACAAAGGAGCGACAGAGAGTGATAAAAAAACGACAGAGGGCTATAAAAACAATAAAAAACGATAATTTAACAAAGTAAAATGAGTATTTTGCACCCTCAACTTACATGTATCGTTGACCAAATCTTCGAGTCGTAATCGATTGTAAGATTTTATCCCAAGGGGCCGTCGTCGACGAAAATCAATTGTAAAACCGTAACTTTGTGTGAAACTGACAGCGATTTTCAAAAGCTTGTAACTTCTTCGTTTCTCAACGAAATTTCGAACCGAAAGATGTTTTGGAATCGTGGTAAAGTAAACTTTAAGATTCTGTAAAGAAATCAGAGTGACTATGGTGTTTTCAACACGCAAAACGAAGCAAAAGAGGTGACAAATAATCCAAAGTCAAGAAAACGTGCTCTGTTTTTATACAGCAAATCTCGACTTCTTTGAGGCTTTTTTAGGGCTTATTTGTGACTTGATATTGTGTATGTGTACTGTATCTTTCATATGTAATGAAGGCTTGAGGTTAGGGTGTATTTATAGGGTCGATAGGTAGGGTTTTTTTAAGGAACAGAGCAGCTCTTCCTTCTCTTCGAGAGCTGCTATCTACGACCTACTTGGTAGGGTTTTTGAGTGGTATTTCTTGTGGGTTAAGCCAAGGTAAATGGGTCATGAAGGTCAGGTCTGGGCTCTTGTTCATGGGCACGAGTTTGATGGCCAAAAAGTCGGGTCTTGGTCCGAATTTGGGCTGTCCCAAAACAGGGCACGGGATGGGGGTTTGGGACCGTCTTTCTGTGAACTATTTGGGCTGATTATAGTCGTGTTTGGTCAGGTAGGGAAGGAGCATGGCTGGGTAGAAAAGGAGTCAGGTTTTGGGTCGCTTGGGCTTATGAGTCATTGCGGATCAGCTCGCCTCTCGCCACGTTTTGGCTGGTTATGGTGGGTATAGGTCATGGTTTTAGGCTCGGGTATGTGAGGGAGAGTGTGGGTGAAAGTGGCCTCGAAGTTCGTGTTGAAACGGGCTCAAAATCGCTCTTTAAATCGTGCTCAAAACGAGCTTTAAAACTTGCTGTTAAGAAAACGAATTCATCGAAAACGATTTAATAAAATGTTTTAAAGACACGAGAAACGACTTTTCAAGTCAAATATCAAATTTGTAAAGGCGATTTTTCAAATCGAATTACTTAAAATGATTTTTCAAATCGAAATACTTTATTTTCAATAAAATACTTGCGGCAAATAAATTTTGACAGAAATAAATTTACCTTGTTAATCATTAATTTAAATATCATTTAAATTAATAAAATACCATGTCGACAGCGCCCGGCTTACATCGTAAAACGAACTCAGTTAAATGACACGAAATACAAGTTGTCCTATCATCATAGGGTGTTTGTCGGGTTTTCTATAAATTTCCATATCGACAGATACGGGTATCTACATTATGCAATTTCAATTTATGACTATAAATCATATAAAGTTTTCATTATAATCCTGTGTTTTTAAAGGACTATATACCGATATAATCTACAAAATGACGGACCTAAGTTTAAAGGGTAGAAAAAAATGGCCTAGGTCATTTAGCTATGTGGAGTTAATCAAAACGTAACAAAAAATAAGTACCTCTTCGTGCAATGCTCGATCCTTTAAGTGCAAGTAAGTTCAAACAATGACATAATTTCAAGTTTTCATTTCACTAGTACGAGTATAATCAATATCCGATGGATGAGTAGTCTAAGAAACGTGTCCCGTCTACGTCACTCTCCCCTACAGGGCCGGCCCATGACAAGTTCTATTCGGTTCTTGGCACATGGCCACACAAATGAAGGGGCCCAAAATTACCATGAGACATTTAATGCTTCAAATTAAAAAAAAAAAAAAAGAAGTTAAAAATTAAGTGCATAACTTGGGAAATATAATAAATGAAACCTTCGCCTTTTATTTACCCAATACTTCTTAGTTTTTCAATCAATTTCGAAAAGGCTAGGCTTACTCCAAGGGTCAAAACCAAAACTGACCCTTCAAATAATATTGTGACATGTGGTAAGGGAGAGAATCAGAAAAAAAAAGATTCATTTCCTTAATTGTCTAGTTAATTGTGCCTTAATTATTAAATTACTTTTCTTAATTTCTCCACTTTTCATAATTATATTTATATAAAATGAATTAATTAATTTTCGTTTTTTTGAAATACATGTATTTAGTTGTATGTATTTGTTACGTGTACGTATTTGTATACCGTATTTATTTTTATACTGTACGTATTTCTATACCGTACGTATTTTTATACAGTTTGTATTTTTATACTGTACTTTTATATTCTATGTATTTTATACTGTATTTATTGTAATTTGTATAGTATTTTTATTATATCCGGTTATTTTGTATTTACTCTTTTTTTTAAAACATATATATTAATTTATAAGTTTATTTATCTTTTAAAATCATTATATTTTTTTTTAAATCATATTTTTAATTGTTTTTATTTTTTGTTTTTATTCTCTATTGGAAGAATTTATGCTTTTGTAGTTTTTTTAAATTTTGTGAAAAAAATTTCATTATATTTCTAAAATAATTTAGTTGAATAATTTTATCTTTTTTTTTTAGTTATTAATTAAATTATAATCAGCCATATTTGTTTTTTCTTTTCATTGTTTATTATTTTTAATTTGAGATTCATTCACCCATATTATTTTTTAAAGTAACGGATTAAAATAAAAAATTTTAAAAAAAAAAAACTCAGCAATTATTTAATATTTACGTCGTATGTTTTATCATTTTTGTTAATATATTTTTAAAAATTACAAATAATATTAAAGAAGGAATATGAAAGGTTTTAGGGTTTTGGATTTGTTTGATAACAAAATTTTGGAGGGAAAATTGCCTAATAAATGCTGTTTTTGGCGGGTAGATTAGGGAGTCTATATGTAGGTTCATTCCCTCCAATTTCATTTACAAACATTCACATAATCTCATCCAAACTCAAACACATCCACATCTTGCAGAAAATCTTTTTACTGTAAAATTTGTTATTAAAATATTAAAATGTCGTGGTCGGCAAAGACTCATCATTTTAAAGATGTATTGGCGACTAGGTTATTTATGAGAGGCGCGATAAAAGAATTTGGCGCCAAAAGAATCGATAAGTTAGTATCATCCCTCCGTTGGTCTAGGCATGCATACTCATTTCTTATGGGTTTGTATGATGAAGAATATAACGTCGCCCAAGCGGGTAAAGTACCCCTGGGGGAAATGTTTTGGAAGCAAATCGATGAAGATTTGCAAATGTTGGCTACACCTCAAGTGGATTACTCCATTGTGAGGAGGGAAGAAGAGGAGGAGGATAATGTCGTTGAAGACGGCAACGAGGACGACGTCGTGGAGGTCATTGTCATTGAAGACGATGATGAAAAAACTTGTTCTGAGGTAGCATCGTCAACTCCCGAAAAGGGGAAATCCTCCAATGTGAAGGATAAGTCTCCATGCATTGAAACACCGGATGCTGCAACCCCCAAGCGGTGTGTGAAGAGGGTGAAGAAGACGTATCCTACTAGGTCATCATCAAAAAAACTAAAAGTTTGATGGCTGTGTTGGATATAGTTCTAATTAGGTTTTTTTTTTTTTTAATGGAATAATATGTATTAGCATTTTAAGTTTGATTTGTTGTTGTTGTTTTAATTTTATCTAATAAAATTCTAAATTTTCATCTAATATACGGATTATGTGCAGTTTTAATTTTAAATTTTAAAAATAGGAACAAAAAAAATCGGATTATAATGAAATAGATGAAGAAGTAAAGTTGATTGCCTATTGATATTCCCTAAAATAAGTTAATAATTATATTCACTTAATTTGCATGGTACAACTTCCCATAAATAATTATCTAATAAAGTAAGTTTTTTCCTCTAATTTAGTCGATATTTTATAGAGTATATATTTAAGTAGGTTAAAATATTAAAATAACATATCCTTCCTAATTTAAAATCATGGAATAAGAAATTCGGTGTTTAGATTTTTTTGGAAGATAGACAAAATATTGATCAAAACGAATTTATGGAGTTTGAAGCAGCAAAATGGTTTAAAATTTTTTTTTTTAAAAAAAAAAAAAGACTTCATAAACAATTGAACTACTTTTAGAAGATATTTTTGTTTTAAGTTTATGGAGTTCAGATATGTTCTAATGAATTTAGCGTATAATGTAAACGGATTTAGGGTTGATGGTATTTAATTTAACGGATTTAGGGTAAAATATAAATGGATTTAGGGTTCACGGTATTGAATTTGACGGAATTAGGGTAAACTTTAAATGGATTTTGGTTTCATGGTGTTTAAGTTAACGGTATTAGGGTATACTTTGAATTGGATTTTGGTTTAACGGTGTTTAAATTAACGGAATTAGGGTATAGTTTTAACGGAATTTGGTTATCCAGTGCTTAAATTAACGGAATTAGGGTATACTTTAAACGGAATTTGATTTGACGGTGTTTAAATTAACGGAATTAGGGTATACTTAACGGATTTAGGGGAATATAACGGTAGTAGGGTTACATAAACGGATTTAGGGTTGTTTGAAGAAAGTAGGGTAGTCTATGAATTTTAGTTTTGTATGAAGGATCAACTCTATACGTACCTTATGTTGGAATGACGTAACTCGGTAAATTAGTCGATATTTTTTAGAGTCTTAACTCTATAACTAACTTATGTTTGAATGACATAACTCGACTAATTAGTCGATATCGTATAATGTCTCAAGTCTATACCTAACTTATGTCAACATGACATAACTCGACAAATTAGTTGATATCGTATTATGTCTTAACTCTATACCTTAACTTATGTCTACATGACATAACTCGACCAATTAGTCGATATCGTATTACTCCGTATGTTTTAACTCTATACCTAACTTATCTTAACATGATATAACTCGACAAATTAGTCGATATCGTATTATGTCTTAACTCCATACCTAACTTATGTCTACATGACATAACTCGACCAATTAGTCGATATCGTATTACTCCGTATGTTTTAACTCTATACCTAACTTATCTTAACATGATATAACTCGACAAATTAGTCGATACCGTATTATGTATTAACTCTATACCTAACGTATGTTGGAATGACGTATATAACTCGTCAAATTAGTCGATATCGTATTAAGCACATAATCTTTCATGGTTAATACTTTAGGGTTTTAGATGAAATCATAACCGTTCATTTTCCATAAGTTGCTAAATATTTTTGTTAGGGTTAATCTAGGCCATTCATTTAATCTATCCTCACTTGGTGATCCATGTCAATTAAATTTGACCAATAAGATTAAAGTTTAGGGATTGAGTACTTTATATATATATATATATATATACATATGTTTAAGATTAACAATTTACCATAACCAACTCAATTACATGTTACATTTTGTTCAAAATTTCTCTATATCAACACATTTTGTTATTTCTTTTCAATTTCTATATTAAACTTAAAGAAATTTGTGTTTAGGAAATACGGTTTCAGTAATTATGTCAACAAGTTCATATTCATCTGACGTAAGACCTAGTCGAACAAAATGCTTCTGTGGCATTGATTTCGTGAAGAAAACTTCATGGACCTTTCAAAATCTAGGAAGAAGATTTGCTGTTGTAGATACCCAAATCCGCACCTCCCGCCAAAAATCCAGTGATGTAACAATGGACTTTTATTGCATGCTTTTATGTTGACTTAAATGGTTCTAATTATGACGAATTCGAATTAAATGATTCAAAATGCAAATGAGTTTTCTTTATGGGTCATCACTTTTAGTGTCCTTAGGTTTAGAGTCTAGCTCGTCTCGAGTTCAGGTCCTAACTGGCATGCGCACACTCCTTTTACACACCTCAAGTCTAATTGATCCTTTTACATTAACAAGATTTGATTCGATTCTCCTAAAAATCCCTAAATTTAGGACCAGTCGCTAAAACCATCCTTTAGCGTTAGCAAACCCTTAGGATAGCCTCACGGAATGTCCTGTTTCACAAAATACTACAAAATACACCCCTTTTACATTTTCAGGGCTCGGGCCCAGAACCGAGCCCAAACCCATGCCTGGCCCGCTTCCCAAGGTCCAGGATAAACCCTAAAACAAACCCTAGCAACCGTAACTTAGAGCTCAAGCAAGATTATTTCGTATAATCCTAAAAGATATTTGGAAATATACGGAAAAAAGGGTATCTTGCCCGCCCTACCAATCGCAAGGGGCATTGCGATTGGTAAGGGCTATCGCAAGGGGCATTGCGATTGCCCCAGGCAGTCGCAAGGAGCCTTGCGGCTCCTACGTCCGGTTTTATCCCTAGATTTCCTAAAATCTGCCGAACTCTACACTATAAATACGACCCTTCATTCATTCGTTCAACACACAATAATTCAGAACAGAAGACACAATTCACACCTCAAAACTCTCTCAAAGCCTCACGCATAAACACCTTTGAATTCTTCATTTTTCTAGTGTTGAATTCTCCCCTTTGAAGCGAAGCGCTGCCAGTTTCCTGATCCGAGACAGGTAATACTTAATCCTACCATGGATTAAGGTCTTTCTTTACTTCTTAGACTAGCAAGGGCCTACATTAGGCTCACCCCGACTTTGGTACGCGAGTCTGCTTTTCATAAGGCGGCCATGCACCTCGAATACACACCCTATTCGTAACACCTTTCCAAAGTCGCATAAACAACTGACCTCTCTAAAATAAATCAATGGCTAATTGAACTTTATTTTATTGCATGCATTTTAGCAAATCCTCTTATTGCATCTAAATCACTTAAAATGAATTCGTCATTAAACTGAACTGTTTTCGTTAAATAAGTTAAGCATGCTTAACTGAGGGTTTTAAACAATCTCTTTTTGCATTATTTACATCTTTATCGCACTCGTACGTAGCGTATTACTTAGGCTCATGTATCATTCTTTGCATTGTTCTCAAGTCTAGTAGAGGCTATCTTTTGATAGGCTTTTCCAAAAGATCTTTCATAAAAACATTATTTTGATTTATGCTTTAGAAAAGTACCTCACCCAATCTGAATCTGGTTTCACAATAACCTTAGACGGATAGGTGTCGACGTGCCTTGAACTCTAAGACGTGTCTTTGAGCATGAGGACACGGAGGCGGGTTCTAAATTTCCCTCATAATTTAGTGGCGGGCCCAAAACAAGATTAAAGGATTTTTTTTTTTAATCTTTTTTTACTTTACTACTAGCAAGGCGTCGAGTGGTTCCATGGTCGATCCCTGCATCTACAAATTGCCTGGCAAAACTTCCATAACGGCGTATGTCGTCCCTTGTGGTTTTTTCAAGTGCCTAGATGAAGATTCAACTGAATGGCAGCGAAGCTTAATTAATCAACTATTAAATGAGAACAATGCACTGAAAAGGGAAATAAGTTACCATGAAAAATTGGTAAACAAAATTGATAACATGCAAAACAATAGGATTGATTTGTCAGTAGGTCATAAATGGAAAATAATCAGTTTTTTTTTATTCGCTATTTTAGTTGCAATTATTATTGTTATTGTAATTTAGTTTTTAGAATATCATTAATTTATATTGTTATTTTACTTTTTTTTTTTTTTTTTGCAATATTGTTATTTTACGTATTAATTTACAAATTTATGTTTTTAAATTTTTTTTTAGTTTTTTTTTAATTTATATTTAATAGTCCGTATTTTAAAAAAAAAAAAAAAAAAAAAAAAAAGAGGAAACAAGAACATTGACTTGTGGAGGAAGAAAATGACGTTTGAGCTTCTTCTTAATTGCCATGCATGCATTTAGCCTCATCCCTAAAATAGGGCCATCATTATGCTTCTATGCAATTGTCACTTCATCTCCCCTTCTTTAATTACTCCCTCCAACTCCCTTAATTTATTATCATTCATCCGAAATTTTTCCAATCAATAAATTGAACATAAAAAAAAAACGCATATAATATAATATAAATAATTTAGATAATATTTTTAGCAAAAAAAAAGTAAAAAAAAATACGGATATAATATATAGAATATAGGCAACTATATAAAGAAAGGAAAATATCTTCCTAAATAATCAAACAATTTAAAAAGATTACAAAATACTGTAAAAATAACATCCTAAACCCTAATTAGTGAAAAATATTTTGAGAACCAAATTCTGAAAATAAGTCACTTCATCTCTAATGTCACTTCATCTCCCCTTCTTAATTAGTCCTTCCAACTCCCTTAATTAATTGAACAAGCATCCGAAAATTAATCAAGCAATAAATTTAACTTTCAAAAAAAAATCGTCAATCAATATAATATATGGAGTAAATAATTTTGTTTATATTTTTAACATAAAAAAGTAAAAAAAAAAAAAAAAAAAAAAAGATTACAAAATCACTTCATCTCTAATGTCAAAATACAAATAATAAGGCGGTTATTTTTACATGCATGAAAATATAAATAATAAGGCGGCTATTTTTACATGCTTGACAATATCACGAAAAATATGTGGAAAATATTACTTAAGCCGAATAATTTATATTAAATAAGCCGAATAATTTACAAAATACAAAAAACCCTTAATTTAAACATGCATGAAAATGTAAATAATAAAACGAAGTACTTAAACCTAATACAATCTAAACGAACTACTAAAAGCTAATAATCCGAATACAAAAAAAAACATTAATTTAAACCAACTACAATCTAAAGATAATATCTATCAAGAAAATCAATTACTCCTGAAATCTCGTTTTCTATCTTGGCCAACTCCCTTTCAATCCTTCGAAGATTAGATTCGAGTTCGTCAAGGTCGTCGTCAATCATTTCAACCGCCTCTATGTCTTCATGCCTCACAGCTTGAATCCTTGCCCACTTGAAATCGTCGATCTGAAATATATACCTCCACTTTAGGTTGTCGAACGTATTACGGCGACGACGGAGGGTTGAAAGTTGGTTGAAAAAAAATTCACGTACGTTGAAAGGCATATTTTTGGATTGAAAAATATTTTATTTTAAGGGGATTTCGGAATTAGGGTTTTTTTTTTTTTTTTTTTCGGTTTTTAAATTGAATGGTGGTGGTGGGATGTGAAAGTATGAAGGAGGTAAATATTTATAGGGGAGTTGAAAAGAGATTTGAGAGGGATGTGAAAGAAATTATATTTTGAAAAAATAATATCGGAAATGTTATTAATTGAAGAACAAAATATAAAAAAACTAGAAAATATAATAACCAAAAACTGAAATATAGTAGATTGAAATTTAAAAGTAAAATAATCAACCATTGGAGTTTAACAAAATAGAACACGATTACATTCCGAGTTTAACAAAATACTTAATTGAAATTAACACTCTTCCCTTCAAGTGCACGTAACGCTCTAGTAATTTTCCTTTTCGCCTTTGCAATTTCAAATTCAAGGTTATAAAAACCTTCAAGATTGGAGTGTATTATTTCATCCATCCGTTGTACCAACATGAAATTCTTGGACTCAACCCCCTTTCTTCGTTCCGACTTTGCTTGTTGAAGACGAACTCTATACCTCGGTTTCAAAGACTCCAACGATTCAATAAGCTTTCGCTGTTGCTCCACCGTATGCGTTGCGTAGTCAATAACGTCGGCCTCAAATCTTGCGAGGCGGTCAATAGAGCTTAATGCCATTCTAGGGTTTAGATAGTTTGAGAAGGAGAGGAAGAAATTGAAGGACCAAATTTAATTAATTGTTGTAAGTTGAAGGAGATGAAGTTGCTTACTAATGGTAAAAGTGGTTAGGCTTGTGTGATAAATGAGGTGAGTTCATTTTTTATAAAGAAACTAGATTGAGGAAGCGGTTATTAGAATATTTACATTGATATATTGATATTTTAATATTAAGAAATATAAAATTCAAATAAGGAAAATATATCAACAAATAAGAGAAGTTAATGATTTATTTCGGTTTTACCATCAAAAATTTTATTATCTCGTTTTTTTTAATTATTTTTGTGATTGGTACTTTAATGAATTACATTGGAAAAAATAAATAATAATGTCCTTTCATATTCCTTCTCAAAATAATTTTTAATTTTTCTTTTTTTTTTTTAATCCATAATACAGTGAAAGCCTATCAATTTTCTTTTATTTTAAAAAAATAAATCACCTCCAAAACCTAATTACAATAAACAATTTTATTTTCTTTATTCAAAAAATCAATGGCAATATTTGATTTGAACGAACCTTACGATGATACGAGTGAGGCCATTGGTGAAAATGAAGTTGAGCAAAATCAAGAGCTCGAAGAAAATGAAGTGGTAGAAGAAGATCAAATTGTTATACATGAAAACAATTACGTTCAACAAGCAGTTCAAATGTTAGATGACTTAAATGTACCTGAACCGAGTACGCCTACCGAAAACATGGAGTTCGATTCAGGAGAGGAATTCGCGGCATTGTGTTATATGTACGCGTATAAAAAGGGATTTTCATGGAGAGTTAGGTCAAGCACGATTATGGAGGCCTTCAAGGCGCAGGTGTTCGTCAGAATCGTAGACTCGGGAGACAAAGAACCTCAATTTTATCTGATGAGTAGAATTAAACTACTATGTAATCACACAAACAAGACGATAAACCCTCATAAGCCGTGTACAATGTATGTGGATGGAAGAATCGTTCACAACGGCGATAAGTTTGTGATTACTAAAGTTAATTCGGACCACAACCACGATTTGGATCCGTCGAATAATCGTCACGTTGTAAACTACAGGCACATCGGGGAGTATTTCAAGAAAAGAATGATGATAAACGATCGAGCAGGTATACCTATAACCCGAAATTACAACGCTTTAGTTATGGAGTGTGGAGGTTACGAAAATATTCCTTTCACTCAACGTGACATGAGGAACGCGATCAACAAAGAACGTCGTAAAGGTAGGCTAAGGGGTGATGCTCAAGAGCATTTAAATTACTTTGAAAAGCTGAAGAGTGACAACCCTGACTACTACTACGCAATCGAGACCGACGAGCGATTATCTTGTTGAATTTGTTTTGGGCCGATGCACGGTGTCGTGCAATGTACAAGTCATTTGGCGATCCTTTGTCGTATGACACGACTTTCTTGAGTAATATGTATAAAATGCCGTTCTCAGCATTCGTAGGAGTGAACCACCATGGGAGTACGGTGATTTTTGCTGCGGCTTTGATTTCTTACGAGGACACCGAGTCCTTTGAGTGGGTTTTTAGAAAGTGGATTGACTGTATGGGGGAGGCGCCGAAGGTTATCATAACCGATCAGTGTAAAGCTATGGAGGGGGCCATCCGTAGGGTGTTTCCTAATACGAAGCACAGGTTGTGCCTTTGGCATATTTTGCAAAATGCCGATAAAAATTTAAGAGCACATCAACAATTTCAGTCAATAGATCGAGACCTAAGGTCACTTGTCCACGACAGTTTGACGGAGGACGAATTCGAGACTTCATGGATGAAGCTTGTTGACAAATACAATTTAGGTCAGCATAATTGGATGAGAGAGTCATGGGCTATCAGGCGACGTTGGGTCCCGGTTTACTGGAGGGATACTTTTTGCGCAGGTATGTCATCAACCCAACGGAGCGAACAATCGAACAGGTATTTTAAGTCGTTTGTAAGTGTCGAAACCGGGCTGAAGCAATTCGTAGAGCAGTTTGAGGTAGCCCTAAGACGAAAAGCGGAGGAGGAAAACGTGCTCAATTACAACGACAAACACAACCCCGCAAAGTGGGAACCGCGGTCTTTCTTCGAAGATGTATATCACAACGTCTACACTAACAAAAAATTCAAGGAGGTCCAAGATCAGGTGTTCTTGAGCTACAACACACACATTGAAGACCAGAGCGCTGCTCTTGGTTTTATTAAGAGGTTTACAGCTCATACAAGGGTACTTGGACAACATTGGACTCAAGAGAAACAGACCTTTGAGGTGTCGATTGACACTAGAAATGGAATTTACAAGTGCCAATGTCGGTTGGTCGAGTTTAGTGGGATACTTTGCGGTCATATCATGAAGTGCTTGGATGTAATCAACGTTACGTCTATCCCCGAAACATATATTTTGAACCGTTGGCGTAAGGACATCGTGCGAGGTTACGAGACCATCCGTGTCGGTTGCTACGATCCATATGAATCGGAACGTGTGAAGAGAAAAATGAGGGTGAAGGTAAAACAAGACCACATTACAAATTTGGCTTGTATGGACGACAACTCGGAGAAAATTTACGATTCAACTATTAAACAAGTCGTCGAGGCTTTGGAGGCTCACGCGGGTGTACAAGCGAAGGAGAAGTTTACGGATGGTACACCGTCACCGCTTGTTTGGGGTAGAAGAAGAGTCCAACGTAAAGAAAACAACACAAGGACAACTAACGGAGATGGCCAATTGAAAGACCCCCCTAACCAGAGAGGAGTCGGCCGAAGAAACGTACCGAAACAACCAAAGCGACGGAAAGCATCAGCTCCAAACAACAACCAACATCAACTTCCCCCTGTTATGCCCGAAGCCTCTTCGCAACTTAGCGGTTTTAGTTCGTCCCAATTTAGAGACTCTCAACGTCAAGCAACACAATTTTCTAATTCACAACTTAGTTATTATAGTCGTACTTTGTAAATACAATCCGATACATTTTTTCGATTTTGCATCAATAAATTTTTATTTTGGTTATTCACTACGTGGTATACTTTGTCGCTAGTAAACTTCTAACAATTAATATAAACAATTTCAATTGAGTGACTAAGTAGAAAAAAAAAATTAACTTGGACAAATTTGCAACTTTTGGGCTTGCCCATTAGTTTCACTAATAAATGACTACAATGTACAAATTTGAACAACAATTTCAGTATCTCAGTTGGTTAGTGGACTAATATGTTTCTTAGAGGTCTTGGGTTCAAACCTTAGTGTGGTATTTTTTTGTAATTCAATTAACAAAAAGAAAAAAAAAAATAAAAACGTATAAAAAGTAAAATAACAAAGTTTAAAATATAATAATAAAT
Source organism: Dianthus caryophyllus (assembly GCA_023091065.1). NCBI lineage: Eukaryota > Viridiplantae > Streptophyta > Magnoliopsida > Caryophyllales > Caryophyllaceae > Dianthus > Dianthus caryophyllus. Next base: position 12,177,288 of record JALGRB010000016.1, read on the forward strand.
TGTAAAAAAAAAATACACCGAATACAAAGTAAAAAAAAAAATAAAATAAAATACACCGTATAAAAAAAATACACCGTATAAAAAATAAATACCGTATACCGTATAAAAAATAATACACCGTATAAAAAAGAAATACTATATACCGTATAAAAAAATTCAATAAAAATAAATTAAAATTACATTCTTAAAATAAATAATTATTCACTAAAATAATTAAAAAGAAAAAAAATAATTAAGAAAATAAAAAAAATAAAAATAGCATTAAATGTAGAGAATCAGAAAATTAGAAAAATTTGCAAGATTCTCTTCCACTGCCACGTGGCAGCTTCCCATTCGCAGGGTCAAAAACCAATTTGACCCTTGGAGTAAGCCTAGCAACTTCCAATGAATTTAATCAGCTTTGTAAATTTCAATAACTAAAGATTTTAAGTTCCAATAAATGCTCCGTACATAGCTATGGAGTAATGCGTACATATTTTCATTCTCTTCATCTAATTTAATTCTTTTTACCTCCCTCAAATTCACTACTAGGGGTGTAATCGAACCGATCTGATTCCGAGCTTGGGTGAGCTCGGAATCGTCTCGGAAAAAATTTCTCGAGCTCGGAATCGGCTCTGAATTTACCGAGCTCAAAAATTCAAAGATCGGAATCAGCTCAGAAGAAGTCTCGAGCTCAACTCGAGCGCAATCCGAGCTTTATTGGATATTATTTTGCTACGCTTTTTTTTAATATTTTTTATAATAAATATATTATATAACAATTATAATAAAATATTCTATTAAAAAAATCGATCTAAAGATATTACAAAAGAAAAAATTCTATAATTGTTGCAAAATATAATGTATATACATAGACAAAATTATATATAAAAATGAAAACGAGCCCAAATCCGAGCTTCCGATCCGAGCTTTACTAAGCTCGGAATCGGCTCGGATTTGGCCTAACTCGGCTCGGGCTTAGGCTCGAGATCAGTTTGACCGAGCTCGAGCCGAGCTTTGACCGATTTGATTCCGAGGGCTCGGCGAGCCGTCTCTGATCATTTACACCCCTATTCACTACTTTTCTCAATCAATTTTTTGTTTCTTGTTTTTTTATGAAGCTTCTATGCAATTTTGGGTTTTTCTTGTTTCTTCTGTGCTAATTAACTAATTTGGATGAAGATTTATTGTTTTTCTTTGATTCCATTGTCCTATTTTCATTTTTATTTTGTAATTATTTATCATATAATTCTATTTTTATAAAGGTTGAGACATCATTAGAAATTAAAATAATTTTTTGGTTTAAGACTTAAAAATTGAGTTAAGTTATTGGCTTGAGTTCGATTTTAAGGTATTTATTTTAAATATGGGGCCTCATATTAATGTTTAGAACAGGGCCTCCTAAATTCATGGGTCGGCCCTGCTCCCCTATGTCGTATTATAAGCTAATTTACTCAAATCATCTCAAGGATGAAAGAAGTAGAGTAGGCAAAGTATGAACGTCAGCTCAATCAAGAGACTAAACTATATAACAACTAACGTATCTCAAAAGATACTAAAACTTATCCTGCAAAAGGTTTCTAAAGCGACGACTCAAAATTCATTTTGGTGTTTTCAATTTTTTTTTTTAATTTTTGATTAAAAGCACATGGAAATAAATTTTTGGATTTTGATTAAACGCAAACAAGAATAAGTAACTCCCCCTCTCAAACCAAATCACACATTGTCCTTAATGTGGAAAACATCACAACCATATAGCAACAAAAGAGAGGACACAAACTATGAGAGGCGGGATAAATGCAAAGAATGAGGGAAAAATGGTAAGAATTACATACATAATCACGATCGAGCTTCCCTAAAACGTCGTAAAGTAAGGAGCGTGACCAGCTGCCGAGGGGCGTGAAACTACTACAAAGGGGCTGTTCGACCTTAGTTCTCGTCTTGTCTTCTGTCTTTGCGGTCGTCCATGCTCGTAGTGCATGTAAAATTGATCGAAAAGTATAAGTAACCCTCCCTCACGCGCACTCTATAATAACAACTAAAGTTTACTAGCACATAAAGCAAATGAAAAGTACATATATTATAAAGAGTCTTCGGGTTGCCTTCTGTAAGCGCTGGTTTTTACAGTTCCGCACGACCGCCTTACCTCAACTCAAATCATATGATCAAAATCTCGCCATGGTCACTGGCTACTAGTGTGACAACCCGTATTAATTGATAATAATAGTAATAGTAATAGTAGTAATAATAGTAACAACAACAACAACAACAACAACAACAACAACAACAACAACAACAACAACAACAACAACAACAACAACAATAACAACAATAATATGAGAAGATTAATGGATTGTTGAGTCATTAATATAGCGAAAAAATATAATAACACATGAATTTTTATGGGATCATTAAATTATTGTGAATAGTGTGATTAATTTAATATATTTAATTGTGTGTGTGAACTGTGAAGTATCTATCTATTTATGATTAAATTAATGCAAAAAAAAAAAATTGATTGAAAATTTCTGGAAATGAAATGAAATTGAATTTGGGGAAACAAAATTTGGGCATGTGTCGTAATAGTCATGTTAAATACTCCGTACAAGAATTTATTTAACTTAGGAAAAAATTTCTTATTATGGTAAAATAGATTTGTTAGTAAGTGTAAATTTTCACTATATAAAACGATTAAAGAAAGGGATATTTGGAACTTGTACTAATCAATTGTTTTGATCGAATAATACTTAGTACTTTTGTGTTACTTGTTCGAAATGCTTATGTGTACCAGACTACCAGTTATAAGATGTGTAGATAATGTAATCGGGAAGACTTATGTCAGATCATTTTAACAATTTTAGGAAAAAAAATGAATTTAAACTATATCTCTTTTAATTGGGCACTTTTAAAATCAAATTCAAAATCAGGTCGAGCGGGAAAGCAAGTATGATTGGTAGTCATAACTTGAATGAATAGTGCATAACTTAACCGTATAAAACCGTCCGTAGCGTACGAAGGGTTCTTGATTGGTTTCTCTTGAACTCGAGAGTAGGCGGGAGTATGTCCGTACTTTAGGTGGAGGTTTGATCAGTCTCGAATAGGTTAGGTGGATCGCACCCGGGTTCTTGCGAGTCTTAAAGGACGAATTAGGGAATTATAGCCGGGTGGTGTTTAGTCCGTGGTATGGGTCTATTAACCCCACATACCGGCATTCGACCCTGGAGATTAGAGGATGAATTTTGTTTTAAACGTACCTATGACATAAAGGTAAACAAGGGTAAAAATGTAAGCCCCTTAATATCGACATGATTAGCGATATCTATGCGTTATTGTACAATTTTGAATGAGTAGTGCATTCGGAGTCCGTATAATAATCATGAGCCGGTATATCGTGATAAAGCTTTTTGATAAAATAATACGGCACTTAAATCATTATTGTTTGGATTTTAAAGAAAATAAAATTAAAATTAAAAGAAATTTCGATATTTTTCCTCTTTTTTTAGTTGTTCTTGTTAACTCATTAATTTATGGTTATGTTGATTTTGATTTTGATAAATTACTCACCTACTGTTTCTTCTTATATATTGGTGTATTGTACCATATATATAATTCTTAACGGCATATATAATGGAGACCGACCAATGTTCCCTCGGGCTGTTTGAAGACGGGCTTTAATTATCTAATCCTCCTAGAAGATTTTTGTAATTTGTTAGGAATGGATGTAATATTTTTTTATATTTTCAATTTTAGTAAGTAGTAATGACTCAGATATGTATTATATCTTCCGCTGTTTTCGTATCGGACTTGTCATATAAGTCAGGAAATTTCCGGGTTGTTACAACTAGTGACTCATTCACTCTCCGTCAATGTCTCGGAACGCTAAAAAATTCTAGCTTCACGGGGAAGGTCATTAGACTTTAATGCGCATGCGACTCCGTCTTGTGTCAGCCCACTGTATTTCCCTTGAGTACCTGGTGATCTATCGTCGGACCTTTGTCACCATCGCTGGTGTCATACAAGTCGGTACTCAAAATCTTTGTCTCCTCCAAACCAGTCTGCAGCTATTCTTCGTGAAATTTGCACAAGGGGAAACACTAGAGCAAACCTCCAAAGTATTTGCAAGAGAGTGAGACAAAGTTATAACGTGAATAGCACAAATCGACACTAGCCGCATATGTGACTTCTAGACCTGTCAAATTTCGACCCGACCCGAAAAACCGACCCGACCCGACCCGTTTTTTTAGGGTCAAGACCCGTAAAATTTGACCCGTGACCCGAAATGACCCGAACCCGAAATGACCCGTTAACTTAGGGTCAAGACCCGCTGGGCAGATTCGACAGATGGGTCAAGTGTAATTTTGTGTAACAAGACTTTTTGAACCTACAAAATTAATATTTCATGAAAAAAAATAATTTAATATTAAGAATTATTACAACCTCAATATTATAAGTTGGAATATCAAAATGATAATGAAAATTATGATTGAAATATTATGAATATATTCATAAATAGACTATTTTAATTTTATAAATCACAAAAATGAATATATATCAACTTTAGTATTACATATGTACAATAAACTATGTACATAATGTAAAATAACAATAAAAGAATTTTTTTAATTAAAAAAATAATAAATAAAAAGGCGCTAAAAACGTATTTTTGACCCGTATTTTGACCCGAAACCGACCCGACCCGAACCCGACCCGACCCGTATTTGAGCCGAACCCGTATTGACCCGACCCGTATTTTGACCCGAATTCAGATAACCCGAACCCGAACCCAATTCGCTTGATGTGTCTAGTGACTTGAGTACTCTACTGAGTATACACTAGTTTCCCCCCACCCCCGCTCTACCGAGAACGTCAAACGCTTATTACCTACATCAATAATAGCACCAACAGTGTGCAAATAGGGTCTACCAAATATGATCGGAATGTGATGGTCCTCGGGGATATCTAATACCACAAAATCTACGGGGATAAAGAATTTTCCAACCCGTACAAAAACATCTTCTAGAATGCTTAGGGGGTGCGTAACCGAACGGTCGACCATCTGTAGAGTCATAGAGGTACAACTTAAGGTATTCATATTAAGCTTCTTATATACGGAGTAAGGAATAATGCTAACACTATCCCCAAGGTCACAAAACTCATTCATAACGACATATTTCCCTATAAGGCAAGAGATTGGAAAAGGTTTCGGGGTCCTTAAGCTTAGGAGGTGAATTGCCCTGTAAGAGAGCGTTACCCTCTTCCATGAACGCTACCGTCTCAGCTTCAATAAGCGAACACTTTCTAGTTAAAACCTCCTCCAAAAATTTAGCGTATGCGAGAACTTGCTAAGTCAATAAAAGGAACATTTACCTGCAAGTAAGTTCTTGACGCAACTACATGCCCGCATACCTGGTGTGATATATACCATTTTGAAAGTGAGGGGTGGTAAAATTTTAACCCAGGACCTCTAATCACAAGGATCTAATAATATCACTAGTGGAAAAAACCCCTATAGTGGCGGTGCTATAGTGTCGGTTTTAAAGGAAATGACACTAAATGTTCAAAGGAAGATATATTGTGTCGGTTTAAGCTAAAAACGACACAAAAAGGTAGAGTATTTGTGGCGGTTGTGATAAAAACCGCCATAATATACCTTTTGGTGGCGGTTTGTGTATAAACCGACGTATTATTTGGCAAATTGAATTAATATATAGTGGCGGTTGTTAAGAAAACCGACACTATATGTCAAAGTGAATAAACTTATGGTGGCGGTTCTTGTGGAAACCGACACTATAGGTCTATTGAATTAATATATAGTGGCGGTTTTTAAAAAACCGACACTATATGTCAAAGTAATAAACATATGGTGGCGGTTCTTGATGAAACCGACACTATAGGGGTTAATATATAGTGGCGGTTTTTCTTCAAACCGACACTTTTGCTTCAGTACAACTTTAAAGAGGGGAAACAGAACATTTAGGTCATCTTCTTAGACCCCTTTTTCTTCCTTCATCATTCATCATCTTCTTCATCATCGATCGTTCATCATCCACTCATCCTCACCATCGTAATCACCACCGTCCCTTTCCCATCACCATCTAAGAAGAATGGCAAAGACCGACGCGCCTACCCTACTTTGTTTTCTTCATCCTCGTGTCGAATGGTCGGCGTTTGGGCTTCAACTCTTCACTTTCTTGAGACTTAGCCTAATTCTTAGAGTAATTAAGGTATGGTTCGCAATTAACAGCTTTGTTTTTGTTTTAAATCGAGTTTGACCTAATTTTTGGGGTTTTTCAGATTATAGGCTTTCTAAATAAATTATTATGTCGATTAGTTATTATTTAAGTAGTATTTGATACTATGATCGTTAATTGTAGAGCTTGACTTCGTGAGGTGATGATTTTGGCGTTTGGACGATTTTGTGCTCGAGTTCGCGGGTTCGCTTCGAGGTAAGGCTTAACCTTACTTAGTCCCAGGTATTAGGGTAGTTTGAGTGCGGGTTGAGTGGTATGTGGGCCGAGGAGCAAGAAGGGTCGGTGAGGTGTTCTTGCTTTTGTTGAGCGTGATTCTTTGCGGTTAAATCGTCCTTGTTGTTCGTCGTCTTTGTTGTTGTTATTGATATCGCTCTCAACGCGTCATTGCTATTGTTGTTGAACCCACGACTTTTACCGTTCTGCTGCGTTCTGTATTGATCGCCGTCGTCTCATGTTGTCTGTCAATTGTGTCTTTGTGGTATGCCTTGTATCGTGATTCAGTGTATTTGTGGGTATATTGGGCTCGCTGCAGTATCGTAGCTTGCCTGCGTGGTTATGGTTTACTTGTTTGGCTCGGTCTATAGTTAACTTGTCATCGTAAGCTTGTAAAGTTGTAAGGATTAGGTAGTACTAGGTTATAGTAAGAATGTAAAACAGGTACCGTGTTGAGGTTTCACCTCGACTCTGTAACGCCTTTATACCTTATCTTTTTCAAATGTTGTCGTGTTTTTGCGTTTGCATTGTTTTCTGGCGGGCTCTCTACTGTAAGTATTCGCAACCATTTTATACGTCAAAATTGTGTTTTCAGTTAGTCTTGTGTAAATTATAAAGAACTGATGCATTTTAATTTTGGGTTTTTAAAGCCTAAGCTTGTATCAGTGACGGACCGTATATCACCTTTTTCAAACCCAAAAGCGCCACTTTACCCACGTCTTGCTATTGGAGAGAGTTGGGATATCGTAAGTTCTTATTTCTCGTGTAATTTATGACGCCGTCTTGTACAACAATATTGATAATTGTCATTGTTGTTTTTTTTTTTCTGTAAAGATGACAGTAACGTGGACTAGTGGATACGATATAGACGAAGCTGTTCCTTTTGTCGAGTGGGGGGAGACGAGTGGTGTTCCTACGCGATCCCCAGCAGGGACTCTAACATATACTCGCAACCAAATGTGCGGTACATCTCTGAATACACGCTTGAACACGTATTCTTGTCAGTATTAAATCTTTCTGTAATGTTGGTGTTGAGCCGGAAGTCGATGCTTCATAATATATAGTCACGCTACGTCGTAATTGAACAAAAACTTTTGTAAGACTGTATGTCTGAGTATAAACGGACTCGTAAGGTTTACTTAAATTCTTGATTTGTTATGCAGGTGCACCAGCACGAACGGTTGGTTGGCGTGATCCCGGTTTTATACACACCAGTTTCTTGAAGGATCTTTGGCCAAATACCCAGTATGACCTCAGTTATCGCCGTTCAATTCAATTTATGTTAGACGTCATCGAATAATATCGTTCAATTCAGTTATCGCCGTAATTGAACAAAAACTTTTGTAAGACTGTATGACCTCAGTTATCGCCTCCATTTCCCGGACAGAGCTCCTTACAACGCGTAGTTATCTTTGGCGATATGGGAAAGGTATCTGATTTAGCCAATTTTTCACTCGCTCTAATTCATACAATTATTTCTCCGCGCTTCTTATTTTTTAAGCTAAGATATTTGTCTGATTTTTAGGCGGAAAGAGATGGATCAAATGAATATGCGGACTATCAACCAGGGTCATTGAACACAACCGATACACTTTATAAGGACATCGACAACATTGACGCCATTTTTCTTATTGGAGACTTGCCGTATTCTAATGGATACGTCTCACAATGGGACCAGTACACTGCACAAGTAGAGCCTGTTGCGTCAACTGTCCCCTTCATGGTTGTGAGGTTACTTATATCAGACAATCTCGTAAATCACAAGTTTCTGCAGTGATATCGTCTTTGTAGATAGAATTCATACTAACCTAGCCTACGTTTTCTTTTTAATTGCAGTGGTAACCATGAGCGTGATTCACCAAATTCTGGGTCATTTTACCAAAGCAGCGATTCTGGGAAGAAGGCTCCTTTGAAGAGCCTATGGGAAGAGACGACTTACAACGTCTATGGCAAAAGTATAAAGTCGATATGGCCTTTTGGGGTCATGTTCATAATTACGAGAGGATATGCCCTATCTATCAGGTATCGTCTCATTCACTGGAAAACTATCATTTGATTAAAATGTTATGTTTATTGGATTAAATATGGTGTCGTTTTGGCAGAATCAATGTGTGAACAAGGAGAAATCACACTATTCAGGTGTGGTAAACGGTACCATACATGTAGTCGCGGGTGGAGGAGGAAGCCACTTATCGCAATTTAGTCCTTTGAAGACGGCGTGGAGCATATATCGGGACTTTGATTACGGATTTGTAAAGCTAACAGCCTTCAACCACTCGTCGTTGTTGTTCGAGTACAAGAAGAGTAGTGATGGTAAGGTTTATGATTCCTTCACCATCTCAAGAGACTACAAAGATGTTTTGGCTTGTGTCCATGATGGTTGTGAGCCCTACACTTTAGCGTCTTAGAACGTTAGTCTTTTGCTTGTTATGTATGTATGTATGTAAATTATTTATAATTTTAGTAATTTTTTTTGGGATAATGGTCATGTTTGCAACTTGTTAATCTTTAATGTTTGTATTAGTAAATTTAAGGAGAGGTATTATTGAAATATTTGTAGCAAAAATATTTCATTAAAAAGAAAATATAGCATTTGTGGCGTTTGTATAAAAAAAAGCCATTATAAACGCTCAATAAAAGACCCTACGAGTGGCGGTTTAAGCCAAACTTGACCATTTTATTTGACATATTTGGTGTCGGTTTTTAACAAAACCGCCATTGTATGTTGAATCTATAGTGGCGGTTCTAACTCAAACCGCCATTGTATATGTAGTTTATGGTGGCGTTTTTAACTCAAACCGCCATTGTATGTGTAGTCTATGGTGGCGTTTTTAACTCAAACCGCCATTGTATGTGTAGTCTATGGTGTCGGTTTGTTTACAAACCGCCATTGTATGTGTAGTCTATGGTGTCGGTTTCTTTAAAAACCGCCATTGTATGTGCAGTCTATGGTGTCGGTTTGTTTAAAAACCGTCATTGTATGTTCATTCTATGGTGGCGGTTTTTTGAACCGACACGAATAGTTTACACATCCCCCATTTATACGTCGTACCAAAACCGCCACAATAGGGTCATTTGAACCGCCACTATTGGGGTTTTTTCCACTAGTGTATGTGAGAAGCCAACTCAACAAAAAGTTTAAACTAATGATTAGAGACCCAAAGCCGTTTTATACTTTAACACGCCCCCTCACACGAATGACTTTTAATTTGGGCTTGAAGTGTGGGTGCAGGGGCTCCCCATACCTGCTGCTACATTATTCCACTTTGAAATGGAGGGGGTGGTGAGTGGTGAGATTCGCACATGTGAACTCTAGTCTCAAGGGTCTGATACCATGTGAAAATCAATTCAACCAAAAGTTTAAACTGATAGTTGGAGAGTCAAGATCGATTCTATACCTCTAACAGTATTTCATCGTTATTATTATTATTATTATTATTATTATTTTATTTATTTTTTTAATTATAAACCGCAGCCGTTGCCATTATTATGAAAGAAATTTTTTACATCATTTACATTATTATTATTATTATTATTATTATTATTATTATTATTATTATTATTATTATTATTAATTTTTGGAAAATATATATTATATTAAAGGTAAATAAGTGATCAAGTGATCACTAATAAGAGTGTACAAATATACTCCATTCATTCCAAAATAAATGTTTTCATTCTATTTTGGGAAGATTTAAGAGATGATAATGAAAAAATAATAAAAAAATTAATTTTTTTTTTTGTCAAAACTTATTATAAGTAGAAAGATGACACTTATTTAATAAGTTATGAACATATAATAATAATAAGTATATATTATTTTAATAAATAATCACCCAAAAAGTGATTACCCTAATGGAAATGGTATAGTCGAACAAAATTAAGAAGACGATTGGGACAACGTATGTAGTAGTAGGTGAGCCATACACTTTATGGGTCGAGAGCACCAAGAAACAACGCATGAACACATCATTCCCCATTTTCAGCAATCAGCATCACCTACTACTTATTATTGACGTTGTCTATAGTCAATCCTCACTTATAGTTTCCCATTTGTCAATGTAACGGTTCTTTGTTCATAATTTCAATCCCTCTCTTCAAGTTTAGAATGTTTTATTTAATTTTTGTGCATTCATAATTCAATATTGTATCATTAATAACTTAATGTTCATAGTTACATGTTCATAATTATATTTACAAAAAGAAGCTAAAAAAATCTCATGTAAATTACAATACTCAAATTATATATGGAGTACATTGCAAAATTTTAATAAATCTCTAAACTAATTAATAGTGCACCAAAAAAAATGATAACAATTGAATTTGTATATCATGCAATTATTATTAGTTAGAATTTATTATTAAGTAAATTATGTAATTATTAATTAGATTTATAGTGAGTAATTACTCTTTCCTATTTTTAATGTTTTTCCATTAGTTCTTATCATAATAAAATAAAATAAAATAAAATAAAGTAATGCAATAATGTGAGGCTAAAGTTTATAAGAATAAGAAGGATGAAATGCATTTTATTATTTGAATAATAGCTATTGATAAAAAGAAAAATAATAAATAAAACTGTATATTAGAAAAATAGTAAATAATAAATAATAATAGTGTTAGAGTGCAAACTCAAGTCCCACATCGGTGGAGAATAGGTGAATGGTCATCAATATAAAGGGTTACCAAATATAATAGTATGAGGCCTTTTGGGAAGGAGCCCAAGAGTAAATCCGTGAAATTTGGCCAGCGGACAATATCATCTTATTATATCACAGTGAACACCGATCTGGCGAGGAACGTCGGTCGTCGTCAGTAGCTTAGATTATAACAATTGGTATCAGAGCTCAAGGTTGGCTTGGGCTGGGCACCAGTGGAGAAGCATTTGGCCCAAAGACTTGAAGGTGGCCCGAAGCTAGGTGGTCATCAATATAAAGGGTTACCAAATATAATAGTATGAGGCCTTTTGGGAAGGGCGAAAGTAAATCCGTGAGGCTGGCCAAGCGGACAATATCATCTTATTATAGGCCAGTGACACCGACGTCTGTGAGCGTCGGTCATCAGTGGCTCAGATTATAACAAATAGGTTATGCTCTTTTAACTTAATTTTGGTGAAGCAAATTGAAATTAACGTTTATAGAGCGAATGAAATTATATAATTTAGTGTAAATGTGTAAAGTAAAATATTAGAGTGAAATTTATCTAAATTAAACCAAAAATCTTAGATTTAAAAATTAATAAATTATTTAAGACGAATATAAACGAGCAAATACCTTACCTTTTCACTTGGACATGTAAGATAACTTTTTACTTTTATAAATACAGTACAATTTAATTTCGTCTTATTTATACATTATTTATATATCCGTCTTTAATAAAAGTTTGCTTCTAAAAATGAAAATGAGTACCACTTTAGCAATCAAATAAAGTGCACTACTAAACTAATCATCATCATCACTTCACTACATTGCTTCACAAAAAAAAATTCACATCACTTTTACACAAACTACCCAAAAATGTCCACTCTATCATCCACACTACCTTCCTCCCTAACATTCCTTCTCCTTCTTTCACTCATACTTTACTCAATAACCACAACCACTTCTTCACCATACACTTTCATATACGGAGGCTGCTCGCGTATAAAATACAACTCAAACCAACAATACGAAAACAACGTAAACTCACTACTAACCACCCTAGTCAATTCCGCATCATCCGCCCCCTTCACAAAATTCACGACAGGCGCCCCGGCATCGCCTCTTTACGGGGCGTACCAATGCCGGGGCGACCTGTCCCAGCACGAGTGCGCTCAGTGCGTACAGCACGCACTGAGCGCACTAGGGAACCTCTGCCCCGGCAACTGTGGGGCAGAGGTCCAGCTTGAGGGGTGCTTTGTCAAGTACGACAACGCCACCTTCCTCGGGGTGGCGGATAAGACGGTGGTGATGAAGAAGTGCGGCGGTGGCGGCGGTGGTGATGAGGTGGAGAGGGTTTTGGGTTACGTGGCGAGTCGAGACGGGTTGTATTATAGGGTTGGGGAGGTGGGGAGGGTGAGAGGGGTGGCTCAGTGCGTAGGGGACTTGAGTCCGAGTCAGTGTCAAAGTTGTGTGGGTTATGCGGTTCAACGGTTTAGAAGTGATTGTGGTTCGGTTGGTTCGGGTGATATGTTTTTGGCCAAGTGTTATGTGAGGATTAGTAGTAATGGTGGTTCAAATGGTATGTCAATTTTCTACTTCTCATACTTTAATTACTCGTACTGTAGGCTATATATATGTCCGTAATATTTCGATGAGACATGTTATGAAATTGTTAGATATAAACTTAATTAAAAGCTTAAATTAATGGGATCGTTTTGTTACACATTTAAAATCGAGAAAATAATATTGAGTATGATTTAGAATATTAGGAGCATGCATATGATTAAGTGGATGAGTTGTATTAGGTCTTTGACTGTTTTATATTGTCAAATGCACCATAAAATGATTAATTTACAGTTTGGGATTTGATCGACTATGTTTACGGTGAGTTTATCTCATAATTATTAATTAGTCCCCGTCATGTTTATCAATTATTCCGTATCATACACCCCTAACACCAAATAATTTTACATTTTTCTATTTTAAATACACATAAAGCATTACCCCAACAAAAACTCTCAACCATGAGCGTTTTGTCACCTTCACACTTCCCAATCCAATTCGGCCATTTCTACTACCGACTTTGTCCAAGCTTTCGCTAACACTGCCTTCTTGCATCAACCACCATCCCACCCAAGAATGTCCCTATTATATATACTGAGATGGTTTTTGTTTTGGTAAAAAAAATTGCGATATGTATTTTTTAATGGATTTTCTAACATGTGTTATTGTTCCACATGTTAAAATGTTAGTTAATAAAAAAAAATGATTCTCGTAAATGTATATTGACAAATAAAAAAAAACAAATAAAAAATACGCATAAATATCATATTTAGAAAAGAGAAAATTGTTCATTACACCCTTATAAAAATCACTTTTTAAAAATTACACCCTTGTATAATTTTTTTTAAAACTTACATACAGTATTTCACTTTTCTTCTAAAATTACCCCAAAATGAGGTTTTCGATGAACTAAAACACTCTTTTGGATCGATTAAATTATTTTATTACACAAGCCGTTGATTAATATTGATTTAATTATTCAAATATAAGCAAATAATCGAAAAAAAGGAACATTAAAATACTATTAAAATTTCATTTTGGAGTAATTTTAGAAGAAAAGTAAAATTTTGTATGTAAGTTTCAAAAAAAATTATACAAGGGTGTAATTTTCAAAAAGTGATTTTTATAAGGGTGTAATGAACAATTTTCTCTTTAGAAAACTAGTCATTTATTGATTACTAGTAGTATCTTAACTTGTGTTATTATGACACATATTAATCAGAAAAACTCTTAAATCTTAATACTCCATCTAATCCGTTTCAGTGAATTGTTTACACTTTTGACTTTTTTGTTAGGGGAGTTTGAAAGAAATTTAAACCAATGACTGAGACAGAAGGAGTAACATTATTTTTTGTAATATGTTTCTTTATTATCATATTAAGATAATTAAAACAGAAAATTTTAATTATTTCATGTGATGAAAATCCATGTCAAGAGCTCATAATACAACCTAAACGAGTTAAGTATATAACAAGGACCTAAAGTATACCAAAAAAGAGCTTTAAGGACCTAATGTATCAAAGGTGAGCTTTGAGGACCTCAAACTTAACTCCGTTACTTCATCCGTGTTACTCCGTGCAAAACATGGACGATTACATTAGACCATCCCCATCCAATAATCACAAAAATTAAATCACCATTCACTTTTCACTCTTAATTTAATTTAATTACTTTGACCCACTTACTTCCTCCCATCCAAAAAATCACCACCTAGTTTACAAATTCAATCATTCCTAATTTTTATCATTTCAATCATTTATCTTTCCCACATTATCTACTCCACAACAACTTCTCTCTTACTTTTTCAATTTACCAATTTTTTGTGTTGATATTATTTTATAAATTTAAAGTTACTATTTGATAAATGTTTAATTATTTTTTATTTTGATACTAAACATTTAAAAATAATATGCTTCAAAATTAAAAAAAAAAAATCTTAATAAAATTGTATAATACGCTATATAAATAATCTTGCAAACATATAAAAATTAAGCATAAATGACCTTAAATTAAAAAAAAAAAAAATGAAATTAAGTTTTCCGGCACATAATAGTATGCCTTACAAATAAATTTCAAGTTTTTTACCCACGAAAGTATTGCCAAATATGTTCGATTATGTCATTCTTCAGAAAAATATGAGTTGAACGATCACGAATTTCACTATAAATTTCACTATTACCGTTTTTATGTATTGTAGCCGTTACTTTTTACATGTAATAAGATCATCCTCATACAGAAATCAAGTTAACTATAAGTCACCATTCATTTTTCACCCATAATCTCAATTTACTTAGTTTGACCCACTTATTTTCTACCGTTAAAAAAAAACACCATCTAAATCACCAACTCAATTATTTCTCTTTTTCACATTATTTACCGACCAATAATTTCCTCCTACTTTTATAATTTTACCAACTTAATGTCTTTCTATTTTATCAAGTATTATTTTATAAATTTTAAATCATCACATGATAAATAAATACTTTTATTTTTAATACACTAAATAAATAATACAATACTCCGTAAGTGGTAAAAAAATGAAAAGTAATTGAAGTACTGTAACAAATTGGAGGGAGTAACAAATTGGAGTTGTCAACCAAAAATAGAGTAGCACTGCAACTCTGTAAGACCATCATTATTGGTGATCTTTTTGTAGGGGTTGCAACCTAAAATTAAAAAAATTAAAGGTAAATACAAGGGAAATACACATGGGGTTGGCAACCCATGTGATTTGGGTTGGTTGACCAACCTCATGAAACCCATCATTTGATTGGTGGAAGAATAAAATGGTGGGGTAGAAAATATTATAATAATATATAATAATATAGGTTTGTGTGAGTTGTTGATAAAGTGGATAAAAAATGATAAAAGTTGAAAGTGTGGGTTGTAGGATTTGATGAGTGAGAAATTAATATTTTATTTGGGTTGTATTGTGCAAAAGTTCACCAATAAGTGTGGTCTAAGTCTACAACTTCAAAAGTGAGTCTTCTGCTTTTCTACAGTTTTTTTTTTTCTCCTTCCTCAAATAAGAGACCGACATGTGTTAGATCAACAAATGATCTATTTTGGTTAAACTGAATCAACTCATGACTCTCTTTTAAAGTGAATCAAGTTAATTGTACAATTAACTAGAGATTAGAATGATTCAATAGTGCCAAAACTAGGTCACCAATCATGAATGGGGATAGTCTTACATGTCTCCTTCATGGGCCACAAACATTGCAATTAGTAAATTACAAACCATAAACACAATTTAGCCAATATATATATATGTATTACAAAATTGTAGAGCTCGTGTCCTGTCGTGTTTGTGTTCGTGTTACATATAAATGGGTCACTGATATTCGTGTTTGTATTACGAAAAAGGGAAGAACGATGATTTCTTAAAAGAATAGTTGAGAAAATAATCGAGAAAATAAAGTAGATATTTGTAGTAAATAAATAATATGACAAATAATTATAATCATAACTTATTTTAGGCGACAATCAATCTAACAATATTAGCTTAATAGATATGGAGTATTAAATAATGTTTTTATAAGTCATCGTCCACTGAAACTCAATATGTGAAAAAAAAAATTAATGTTTTAATTAGTCAAAACATATGTTTATTTTGGTAAAAATGAGATTTTGGAGGGAATTTTTAAAAAAATGTTTAGAAAGGTGGGATATTTAAATAAAATTTAGAAAAGGTTGAAGTTTTTATAATGAGAAATAGAAATTAAAATGTGATAGTTAACAATACATCCTTTCTTTTACCTTAAAATTTGGATTGAAATACAAATAGAGATGGTAAAAGTTAGAATATTTGAAAATTTTGCGTGTTATTCCGTATATGATATGGAGAAAGCTCGGTAATATCTTGAATATTTGGTAGAAAAATTATGCTACAAGTACATAGTACAATAATGTAGAGCCGACAAAAACTGACATGCCTCGAACCCAACACAAAATTAATGAGTTTGGGTTACGGAATGACGACCTATTTAAGTTATTAGCTCAACACGAACCTGACATGAAATATAAATAGTTTGGGTCAGGGTTGAATTGAAGAGTTAGTGACCTATTTATATGTGACACGAACACAAACACGATAGGACACGAGCTCTACGATTTTGTAATACATATATATATATATATATTGGCTAAATTGTGTTTATGGTTTGTAATTTACTAATTGCAATGTTTGTGGCCCATGAAGGAGACATGTAATGTAATCGTCCATGTTTTGCACGGAGTAACACGGAT
This sequence comes from Dianthus caryophyllus, assembly GCA_023091065.1. Taxonomy (NCBI): domain Eukaryota; kingdom Viridiplantae; phylum Streptophyta; class Magnoliopsida; order Caryophyllales; family Caryophyllaceae; genus Dianthus; species Dianthus caryophyllus. Next base: position 12,194,182 of record JALGRB010000016.1, read on the forward strand.
GAAGTAACGGAGTTAAGTTTGAGGTCCTCAAAGCTCACCTTTGATACATTAGGTCCTTAAAGCTCCTTTTTAGTATACTTTAGGTCCTTGTTATATACTTAACTCCAACCTAAACAATTATAATATCAAAAAGAAAATTCATTAGAAAATGTGACCTCCACAGAAGTAAAAGATTACTCAAAAAGAAATCTTTGTGTCAACTTTTATCTTCTTTTTCTCCTAAAGGGAACTTTAAAGATTACTTCTTGTTTAAGATAGATTTTAGTCAATATCAACATGTCATGTCCATAATTTATTTAAGGGTTTTTTCCATCTATACCTTCGTACTTTTCACTTTTTAAGGTTATCTCTTGTGTTTGGCGTATTAAGGTTGTCTTAAACTTATAAACGTAGTCCCAACCGTAATCAAACTAGAGTAAACCGTTAAATTTAACCGTTAGTTATGTTTCATATAAGCTTTTACCCTTGTTTTTTCAGTTTTTTACTCCATTTTTTCGCATTAAATACCCTACTCTACCCTCCATTATAAGAAACAAGGTGTTTAATGCGAAAAGATTGAAGGAAAAACTAAATAAAAAAGGGTAAAAATTCATATAAAACAAAACTAACGGCTAAATTTAACGGATTATTCAAGTTTGGTTCTGATTGATAATTTTATAAGCAAGAGTACAACCTAATACGCCAAACGCAGTGATACAACCTGGAAAAATAATCTATAAGACAAATGAGAAAAACCCTTTATTTAAATACATACTCCATAAAATTATCTTTATAATTGACCATTTCGTAATATTTACTCAATTGAATGGAGAGTGTATCGTTTTGCAACCTAGTTTAATAGTAATGCTCATTATTTGATTTGGAATAAGTAACATTTTCTCGATTTAATACCTTCTTATTATCTTGGCTAAAAATCAATAACGTGAATAATAAGTCCAATTGTGATTGTCTTTTGCCGGTCTTAAGTTCGGATAAAGGAGGGGAGTTACGGTAGGTCTGTGGCAGCCAACGTAAAAGCCTAGCTAGTCACATTATATGGACATGGATAATGCATTGCGAGTATTCTTAATTAACTTTATAATAACATATCTAACAAATTTTTAATTATTTTCAAAATAACTTTAATTATGAGTTTTTAACTAAAGACTAATATTAATCAAATCAAGCTCACACTATGTAGTATTTACGTTGTTCCTTGGAGGAGTAAGGGTAGTTGCCTGCAATGTATCAAGTCACTCTACAAAAACCTTACTAGTATTGAAGATGTCGTAATCTAATGGTTAGGAGAGAAGTATTCTAACTTTCTAAACTACAGATCTCAGGTTGAAATTCCCCTTAAAAAAAAAAAACAAACTTACTAGTAGCCGCAATAGCCAATAGGTGATGATGGGTTAGTAAATTGATAATGCTATATGGCAAATGCTAATTTCTCTTTTGAATATATTTGGTTTTGTCCACATGTATGCCACGATAATGGAATTCACGTTCATAAAGCGTTACTACAATTGAGTCCCCACTTATTTAATACTATAACCAATTTAATTTTTTATACTTTCTCTCTTTTTTTTTTTTTTTAGTAAAATTAAAACTAAATTTATTCTTTCTCGTTCTCTAACAGGTCTTAGTACGTTAATCTAAAAAAAGAGGGTAAGAAAATTTAGAATTCATAAAATGATACAATCGATTTTGACTGTTCGATCGAAATGATCGATAGGCTAAAGAAACTATAATCTGTGGTGATTGGGTTGAGAAAATCACCTAGGATTAAAGTTAAAATAAATAAAAATAAACAAGGGGAAAAAGAATATAATGGTGGAAATGGATTTTCATTCCTTCAATTCTTGGTTGGTAATTACACGCTCACTAATGAGTATGGGTATTGATTTTCCGTATACGGGTTTTACTTCCGTCGTATATTTTTTTCGCTATTATTTCCAAAATTGCCCTTTTTTACTCCTATAATATACAATTTTTTTTTATAACTTTTCCTAACCCAAATTCATTCAGAATCTAACTTTTCTTTAATCAAATTCATTAAATTATTTAATTTTCTCAATGACGAACTACGATAATATATTCAATGAGCTAATAATCTTTTTGAATTTTAATTTTGTTTATTAAATTATCGAATTTTTTTAAATTTTTTTAATTTAAAATCAAAATTAAGGTTTATAAGTTAGAGTAAAGGTGGTTTATGGTGGTGGGAGTGGTGGGGAGTGCTGGTATACGACAGTGGGGCGGGACACGGTCGATGGTTGAAGTCCGCAAGTATGTTTCAGCTACTAAGACTTCCCTGTTTCGTACGTGATTAGCATTGATAGGTAGTGCAATTTTGCTCAGCCAAATACTTGCTTTAACGATATCATGTTTGCATTTGGTTCTTTAACTTGATTCATGAGGGTATTTGACAGAACATCCAGAACTCGTCGGTGAAGGAGCAACGCTGTCCACCCAAAGCCCAATTTTTTATAAACCCTAATTTGATTTTTAACCTAAATTTATCAAGATTAATAAAATTAACATATTTTTATGAAAAAAAATTGAAATTAAATCGAATTACTACTTTGTTGAATTGATTATCGAAATTAATAATTGAAAAAATTGAAAAATTGTATTAATTTTGGGTTAAGTTAGAATAAATAAAAGAGAGAATTTTGTATAGAAAGTGAGTAAAAAAAGGTAGTGAAGGGAAACTAAATGAAAAAAAGTATACAACGGGAGTAAAATCCGTATACGGAAAATCAATAACAATGAGTATTTATAATTTATAAACTATAATGCCTTGGACAAGAGGGAATAAAGGACAAAATTACTAAATCACCCTCCACTTATATTTTGGTGTGTATCATAAAAATCAGTGGCGGACCCAGGATTTATTCCTAGGGGGGCACCGTACCAACAAAAAATTGCACGACAAAATTGATTGCGGTTAGAAAAAAAATTGTGATCGGTCTTTTAAATTATCCAAATCAATGCAATCGGCGTAGATATATTTTCTTTATCAACAGATCAAAACTAACAAAAAAATTATAAACAACTTATTTCTTTTTCATTTATTTAGGAAAAATATTGACAAAGTTTTCAAATAAACATAGATTTTCTTAAATCAGTGTTAAAAGTCTAGAAAATTACTCCCTCTATTTCATTAAAAAAGCCTCATGGGCTTTTTCACAATTTTTAAGGAAAATGAAAAGTTAAGGGTAATATTGGTAGTTTGGTTAAGTGAGGTCCATTTTAGAGGATAAAGTGTGTAGTATTTTGGTAAAATGAATATATTAGTAGGGGTAAAAGTGTTATTTTGATTGTATAAAGTTGTCCTAAATAGTAATGGGGCTAAATGCCTAAATGAGTGAAATTGCCGAAAAAAAAAGTGGAGCTAATTGAGTGAAATAGAGGGAGTAAACGAAAAGTGAATAGCAGGTCATAAGTGTAGTTTCGACATAACGTAATTTGGTCATTTTTTGGGAAAGTTATTGATAAAATAGTTCAATGAGTTTCAATTTTTATAAATTAATTCTAATATGTTAGGGAAACAAAAAAAAAAAACAAATACAAAATATAATAAAAAGCTTTATTTGAGCATAATTTTAGTTCATTTTTTGAGAAAAGAATTGATAAAGCATTTAAATGAGCTACGATAATTATAATAATTTTCTTAAATATGTTAAGTAAACAATAAAAGGGGTAAAATGAAAGTCTTGGGATTCAAACCCCAAACCTTCATCTAATAGTTAAGAGGCTCAACCAACTAAGCTGCTACAACATTATGTCTAATGCATGTCACTCTTTGTACTTATTAAATTTTCCAGAAAATGAGTAGGGGGGCACGGGCCCCTCTTGGCCCCGCCCATGATAAAAATATGTCGTTAAAATGAAGTGATAATAGTAACCTATGAAGAATAAGTTTGCAAATACCTAAATTAACTATTCAACCATTTGATTAGAAACACAATTCTACCAAGACATCTATAGGGGTGAGCAAAACCGTATATACGGTTTTCGTATATACGGAAACCGTATATACGGTTTTAAAATCATAGAAAATTCCGATACGGTTTTGACACGATTTTAATCGTATATACGGTTTATTCGTATATACGGTTCGTGTAATCCTATATACGGTTTTCACAGCAAGTTAAAATTATCAGTACACGTTATACTAAAAATGAGTTTGATAAAAGTTGGAAAAAATGCTCCGTAAAAATGAAGATATTATAGGACAAGAAACAGATAAAATAAAAAAGAAAACAAAAAATATTTTCTAGTAAATGTGAAAAATAGTTGAATAAGTTGTTTTTAATAGCTGAATAGATGGTGAGAATAAATGATTTACTGCAATTGATGACTTGTGTGATGGTAAATTGACGACAAATTAAGCGACTAAGCATGATTAGTTCATTGATATATAACTACAGAAAAAAAAAATAAGAGAAAATGAATACGGAGTAATAATTAAGATGATTGACAAATATTGGAGGCGTAATCAACATGAAAGCTATAAAATATTCATAATAATTCTGTAATTGTTATACCCGAAAGAAATTCGTATCGTATATCGTATATACGGTTTCAAACAAATCCGATAATGTTTTGACACGGTTTGAATCGTATATACGGAATTCGTGTATACGGAATTTCGTATATACTAAAATTCGTAAAATTTAAACCGTATACCGTATCGTATTTGTATAGTAAAACCGTATCATATGATTTTGCTCACCCCTAAACATCTATAATATGAATTAAAATATTCTGCTTTTCACAATGTTACGGATTGTGGAGTATTTTATATATACTTCATCCATTTTATTAAATTCTGTAAATTTTTTCTTTTATATGTACATCGATGCACATTTTCTTTTGTTTATATCTTCAGTTACATATTACAAAAAAATTTAATATTAATAATGCACTCGATGAAACAATTAAAACATTATTCCATGAGTAGCTAATTTTTACTTTGTATGTTGAAAATTACTCCCTTCATCCCAAATTAATTGTCCCATTTCTATTTTGGGATGATTTAAGGGATGGTAATGAAAATGAAAAAATTTTGAAAATCATTTGTTAAAACATAATAAAAATAGAAAGGGGACAAGTAATTTGGAAAAAATTTTAATGAAAAGGGGACAAGTAATTTGGGATGGAGGGAGTATATCGAAAACATAATTCCATATGATTAGCCATTTTAAGTATAATCTCCTGCCAATATTTGAACATTTGACGGATCAACAATCTAAGGGTTCGTTTGGATTGAAGAAAATAGAGGGGAGGGAAAGAGAGGGGAGCATTTTCTTTTATTTGGATACAAAATATGGAAAGATGGAAATGGAGGGGAAGGGATTTGGAGGGATCCATTTTCCCTCCTCAAATTCTAATTGTAATCTCTCTAAAATAGGCAAGATTTGGAGGGAAAATGGTATCAAAACATCACCTTTTCCCCTCCCCTCCGGCCCTCCCCTTCCTTCCCCTTCCCTCATTTTCCCTCCCCTCTTTTTCCCTCCTATTTTGCTATCCAAACACACCCTAATACTCCTTGCTCTCCATGGAAATTAAGATTAATCTTGCTTTAACTAATTTATTAGGGTTAATACTCACGTTGGACTGATGAATTCTGAACACAGGCTCATCACAGGACGACGAAATTGAGAAGACGCTTTCGATTCTTGTTGGGTTGATTGCCGGAGTAGCCTTGCTAATCGTATTGCTTTCATTTTTAAGCAAACTTTGTGAAGGAAAAGGTATAATATTCGACATTCGTTATATGTAAAATCAAGCACAACTTTTAAATTATACGGAGTACTAACTCAATTTTCATTAATTTTTTTTTTATTGCAGATGGTAAATAAGAATGTTATAGAAGTTATTTCTGCGAAATGACTACGCTAACTATTTTGGTAACTTGGCATACATTTTAGTATATGTGAAAAAAGAGCAAAGACTAAACCGGATGATACAAAAAAAAAAAAAAAAAAAAAGTGTGTTCAGTGATATGGAAACTTTACTATTAACCTCAATCGAGTGTAATGTGCTTTTGCCCAAGTACCGTTTCCTTGAAGTCGTTATGCATCAAGATATGTGAAGCTCAATAGTTTACACATCCGTCACGTAATCAATAAACAATTCAATCGCTCACAAGAAACAGTAGCTCCAAAAATGCTACCTTCGAAATGATATTGATTAATTATTCTTCTCTTACATGTTCCTATTTAGCGTCAGCGCTTACACCTTAATCATCCACACTAAATGAAAAAAATGAAAAACCATGGTAAGAGTCGGCAGTTATGCTGACAGTATTCCAATACAACAAACACAGATTGTACAACAGTAGAAGTGTACAGGACGGCAGTCTCCACGACTTCGGACGCATAATTATAATTCTATCTTGGAAACTCGCCAATTTCAGAAAACCTTCACCAATTCACGTGTCCCGCTACCATTGGCAATGTAATAGCCGGTTATCTCACTTGTTTACGAGTAAGCACTCAACCAAGCTCCGCTTTCCTTACTTGGCAAACCGAAGTGTCCATTCAGCTGCAAGTTCATCGTGTCGTTCTCTATCGACTAAATATAGGTGTGCAGTGGCTGGAACAAGGGCATCATCTACAACAACACGGTAATGTCATTCAGTTGCATCGCTTGAGACTAGACAGCAGAACTAATTAACAACATATAAGAACGTGATGAGTTTTGACTTACAGGGATCGGGGTTGAGAAACAACGACCGAAGGGCAAGCAGCACCTTAGAGATGGTAAGGGCAGGACTCCAACCGTCCTTGAGAATATGCAAACTAACATTCCCAGACGAATCGACATTGCAGTGAAAAATTCTTGTTTTAAACACCACCTACAATGTGCATCTCAAATAAGAAACTAAAGGAGACGAAAGAAAGTAGATTGTAGAGTGAGTTGTGCTGCGGACCTTGGGTGGTTTGAAGGGGTAGTCGGTAGGAAAGAGGATTTCGAGGAAAAAGAGACCGCCTTCATAGGGCGTGCCTACCAGACAAAGCCGAGCATCAATTACTGTTTTTGTTTGATTAATTTAAATAAAAAACACACACATACACACAAATGGTTTTATGACATCGTTGTATGCATACGACGGTCTCTTAAGAGCCAAAAGTAACCGATTTAATGCTATTAGCGACCAATCCGGCCATTACAGTACTCCAAAATGTGATTTACTTTGACGAGGTTCCAAGATGGTCACAATAAGCGTTAAAATGGTTACCTAACGTCAAGTAGTCGTTGACCATCAATCGTACGCGTACAAATGTCGCTCACGAGAGTTAGTCCGAAAAGAAAAGAGAGAAATTAGAGAAAACCTGGAGGGGCTAAAAAGGTGGCAAGCCAGTGATAAAGGTTGTCTGCGATAGGACCGGCGGAAGAAAGGGGAGGAGGAAGCAAGTCGAGTTCCTTCATTTCCTTTTGTATTCTCTTTCCTGATCCCGACACACCACTTGTTGTTGCCCATGCTCTTCTGCCGCCACCACTGCCGCCACCGTTGTTCATCATCATCTTGTTTTCCTTGCTCACATTCCTCACCTTCAATTTTATATTTTTACCAACCACGTAAGTTTCAACTTTAACTACACGATCTGGGTTTCTATTTTTTAGTGCTTTTATATTTGATTGATTCGATTTTTATTGATTTTCATCATTGTGTATTTGTTAAAGTTAAAGTTGAAACCCATAATTTGAAAATAATGGGTTCATCGGTATGGAACAAATACACAATGATGAAAATCAATAAAAATCGAATCAATCAAATATAAAATATAAAAGCACTAAAAAATGGAAACCCAGATCGTATAGTTAAAGTTGAAACTTACGTGGTTTTTCAAGACAGGCAATACACACCCGAGCAAAATGTATGTTTCAACTTTAAAATAGAAACCCAGATCGTATATTCTGGTCTAGCATTCAAGCAATACACACCCGAGCATCACTTTAAGACAGGCAGCAGGTCCGCTACAAGCGTACATACACGAGGCACAACTAATATTCCATACTCACGATTCAAAACAACATGACTCATACCCTAACACACAAACTCAGCCCTAAGGCCGAGCTGGAAAATCACAGCAGTAACAGACAGAAGAATAACAACAGCTTTACCACGTAAAACATAAACGGAACACGCACAAGGTGTATTCACACACACTAACCAGCAGCAATGACCAACATTTAACGTTTATCCACCAATCTTACATCCAATTCACACACAATCGCGAACAAACCACCGAAACCAGACTAAGTAAGGATAAGCCTTACCTTTAGATGAGAAGAACGCTGAAATAAGGCCTCAATACACAAGGAAAATCGTCTTAAACCGCCTCTATCGCTTCACACCCTACAAATAACGTAATTCCTATCAATTACTACGTAAATACTACCTAATCAACATATTAAATAAATAAAATCGATTTCCCAATCAAAAGCCCCAAAATCTAGGGTTAGGGTTCATACAAAAATCAACTTAAAACGATTAGATACGAAGTATACCTTCAATTAATAGTAGAATTATTCTAAAACTCGAGAAACCCGACGAATTTGAGTCGAAATCCGACAAGTTTGGCACCTAAACCGAGAAGACTCACAAGAGGAGCGTCGAGTGTACGGTGGTGGTGGACTGTGTGGCGGCGAACAGTTTCTGCGGCGGTAGTGGACGGTAGTGATGGTGAGGAGTGATGATGATGATGATGATGAAATGATGAATGAAATGAAGAAATAAGGAGAAGAAACGAAGGAGGGATATAAATGTTGTTTTGGTCGACTAACCTTGGTCGACTGAAACAAAGAAAAGAAGTCAACTTTGGGTAGGTTTACTCTTGGACCATTTATTTTATTTAGACTCTTATAATAATTGTAGTTATTATTACTATTACTATTATTATTAGGAATAATTATCAATTACAGCGTACTAAAAACCCAAATTTGTAAATTACAGCCACATTAAAGTTTTTTAATATTTTACAGTCACAAACGGAGCTCCGTTTAGAATTTACAGCCAAAACGGAGCTAGAACACACTTAAATGAATTAAAAACTCAGAAATTCAAAATTGAAGCCTAAATGTGATGTAAAGAGACGAAAATGCTCCTCCCTCTATATTACATTAAACCAGTTGAAATATTTATTCATAAAAGGTTATTTTCAATCTCAAATCAAAAACTTAGGGTTTCTCTCATTAAATTTTCAATTTCTTCTCTTGAAATTTTAGCCACCATGTCAGATCCTTGCCGTGAGTATGCTTATTTTTAATTTCAATTTCAATTTCAATATTGTGGTCACTCCATTGTTGTAGTCCCTCTGTCCCGGTCATTTGTTTACACTTTCTACTTTGAGGGGTACGGGTCATTTGTTTACACTTTCCATAAATGGTCATGGGTGATCCATGTGGGAGGTGGACCCCTACTCCCTTAACCAATTACATTTCATAATTTTAAGCAAGCGGGACCCCATTTGTACTTATATTATTATTTTATTAGTTTTTTTCTCTACCTCTCTCCTCACATCGATAAATGTGTATAAAGTAAACGTAAACAAATCACCGAGACGGAGGGAGTAAGAAAACCCCAAAATTATTCAATTCTGGAAAAAAAATTAGGGTTCCCACTCAATGCCTTCATTTCAGACCACATGCAACTCGAAAATCGCCAAAATTTAGGGTTTTAGGGAAATCAAAAGCCAAATGAGTGTTGACGAAAACATAGATAAGAAAACGCTACCTTTTATGTTGAAGATGCTAATTAAACTTCAATTATAAACGACGATGGAGTAACAAAGCTTTTTTGGAGTGCTACTTTGTGTTTTTCATGATCCAAAAACTAAAGCTTTGCATGAGAATACTCGTATGAATGTAAAAGTGGGTTTGAATGATAGGAGAAGACAAGAACGAAGAAATGAAAGAGACGGGTGAGTAAAAAAGAGAAGGAAACAATAAAAAGGTTAAAATGAACCTAATTAAAATAAAAAAGAGAGAAGTCAATGACTCAATACATCCTACTTAAATGAAGGGCAAAACGGTCAGTTCATCCTATTTTTCGCCGGAAAATGAAGTTGGCTGCAATTTAAAAAAAAAAAACGACTTTAGTGGCTGTAAAAAAATAAAAAATTTTAAGTTGGCTGTAATTGATAAATTTGACTTTTTATGTGGCTGTAATTGACAATTAACCCTTATTATTATCATCATTATTATTATTATCATCTGAAACTCCACTTATGAAAATAATATAAACTCGTATTAGCTTCACTTAAAACATTCAACCCAACTTAGAGACATGACACTCGCATAAGAGCACTCCACGAAAATGTCATACTACATGCTAGCATATTGTTTTAGACATTCATGGTTGAGCTACATTATTCCACTTTGAAAGGGAGTGGGTGGTGAGTGGTGAGATTCGCACCCGTGAATTCTGGTCTCAAGGGTCTGATACCATGTGAAAACCAACTCAACTAAAAATTTAAGCTGATAGTTGAAGGGCTAAGATCGATTTTATATCTCTAACAGTACTTCATTGTTATTTAATTTTTTTTTTTTTTGGAAAATTATATTATATTAAAGTTACATATATAAGATATGTGATCCAATGATCACTAATAAAAAGTGTACAAATAGTCCCTTTATCCCAAAATAAATGTTACTTTTCTAATTTGGGAGGATTTAAGAAATGGTAATAAAAAAGAAAAAAAATAATAAATCTTTAATAAATGATCACATGAAAAGTGATCATCCTAGCACACACATCAATGGGCTCCCCAAATCGTCTTTCTCCTACTACCATCAACTTTTTACTTAACCTCTCCATTTCATTTACATGTATTCACATTGATGGGGCTCCTCATTTCCACTTCATGGTCCACCATATTTATTTTCTAAATTCTAACATTGATTAATTATTTATTATTTGATAATTAACACAAAAATGCATAATTTATATTATATTATGAAATTAATTTTAATTGAACTTGAAATAACACATGAAGCAAGATTTTAAAAAAAATTACATACATACACTCAAATTATACTAACTTTCATCGTCATAAAACTTACATAAATTCTTGTTTAAGACCAACATACCCGTTTTAAGCTTAAAACGGGTCGGGTATGACCAACATCCATTTGCCATATCTCGTAATCGAAATACGCAACAATAGCTAGGATAATTCGAATGGATTTAAGCATAGCGACGGGAGAAACTGTCTCGTCATAGTCAATACCATGAACTTGGGTAAAACCTTTTGCAACCAACCTTGCTTTGAAAACGGTCGCGTTTCCTTTTATGTCAGTTTTCACCTTGAAAACCCACTTGCACTTGAAAGCCCTTGCACCGTCAAGCAAGTCAACCAAATTCCAAATTTGATTCTCGTACATGGATTACATCTCAGATCTCATGGCCTCAAGCCATTTATCGGAGTCGGGTCCCACCAAAGCTTCATTATAGATAGTAGGTTCATTACATTCTAAAAGTAATATTCCACTATTTGTGATCAAGTATCCAAGATACCTATCAGTTGCCGACTTTCCTAACTCGACCTACGAACAAGTTGAACCGCTGGGACAGTTTCTAAAACTTCCTAGTTCTCCTCATTATCTAAGATAGGATCATCAATTTGTGGCACATGGATCTCTTGAAGATCTATTTTACTCTCACTCTATCTCTTGGAAAAAAATTCTCTTTCTAAGAAGAAAGCATTCCGAGCCACAAATACCTTGTTCTCGGAATGATTATAGAAGTAATAGCCTTGTGTCCCTTTTGGATACTCCACAAAGAGACACTTATAAGACTTTGGAACAAGCTTATCAGACACCAAGCGTTTGACATAAGCTTCGCTTCCCCAAATCTTTAGAAAAGACAAATTACGAATCTTCTCTTTCCATATTTCATATGGAGTCTTCTCTACCACTTTGGACGGTGTTCTATTCAGTGTAAAGGCAGTAGTTGATGTCTCATATATTTACATACTTATAGCCCCTTGTTCGTAGCGTCTCTTTGCGATTCTCGTGCTTTTATTTGCGTTTCAGCTCCTATTTCTCTCCGTTTTGGCTCTGCTGTGTTTTTGTGTCCATTTTGCAGGTACACGCGCTTATTTGGAGTATAGGAGGCTAGTCGAGAAGTTTCGGAAAGTTTCGTGAAGTTTCGTGAAGTTTTGAGGTGATTCGAGTTGGTTTCGTTGCGTTTCGCTTGCGTACGAGCCTCGTTTCACTAAATGAAGGTGTCCCAGGACCTTGGGTCGGGATTTGAAGCTCTTATATTCATCCTAGACCTCGTCCCTACTCATGAGCCTCGTCCCTATGCCTTGGGATGACAAGAAAGCAAGAAAAAACTAAGTACAAGAAAGTGCAAAAACAAGCCAAGAACTGAAAAACACGGGACAAGTGTGTCCCGGGCGGGGTGAGTAGTGTCCCGCCGAGGTGGCCTTCCCGGAGCTCTGGGACAGCTTAGACTCTTCGTGTGCTTGATTTATTTCGTCTATTTGAAAGCCTAAAACATAATATTTTCGCACGAAATTTTTACAATATTTCAACAACACTTTAAAGTACTTTCTCACAAAAATTTAGGGTTTGATTAATTTTCCTTCTTGTATTTTCAATTCCCGACTCGAGTACGTTGTTTAGATCGTCTATTTGGTTTTGTTGCTTGTATTATTCTTGTTCTCCTCTGAATTTTCTGATTGGTATTGATATTCTCTTCTCCCTTTTTGATTACTATTTCATTATATATCATTGTTGATCATGTCTTTCATTATTTCCCTTGCTTTTGTATTCGTTTTCGCTATGTGTGAGTAGTTCTTCATCTAGGGAGAAGGGTGAAGCATGGGTGTTGGTTTTGGTTGTATTTGATGATCTCCTTGAGTTAGGTTTTGTGCTTGCTTTGTTTAGTCCTTACTTGATTGTCCTCGTTGATTCCTTGATCACGTTTTAGCGAGTATCTAGCACCCTTGAACTTAAGAACGAAAGCCTAGTTCTAGGGTAGGCGCGAGACTAAACAATTGGACCCTCGATTGTAAGTTGCGAGAGCCCGCATTCGAGACCTAGAGGAAGCTTAAGACCGAGAGGACGAGCTTAACCCTTAGCATGTGCAATTCCTTACTCATCCCGATCATCATCCTTGACCCTAACTTACCCTTGCCTAACCCGATTCCCTAGTCCTTTTTCCCCTAAGTTTAAACCCTTGTCTTTCTTTCGCTCTAGCTTTAGTTAACAACAATCACTCGAACCGAGACTAGAATCACTATAAATAACCAACATTACGACCATCTCCCTGTGGATTTCGACCTGACTTACCCTAGCTACCCTAGTGTTGAGTTTGGCAATATTTTTGATTAGGCGAGTGCGACTAAGCCTTATCAAATTTTGGCGCCGTTGCCGGGGAGACGGCTTTGTTTTTTGTTGTTTATTTGGTTCTTTTCTCTTTGTTACTCTTGTCTCAAGGAACCTCAATTCCTTCAGGCCGCTACTTAAAGCTTCCTCTAGTGTTGTGTATGCCCAGGTTATCACGTACGTCTCAAAAAGGCTTGGCAATTCAGTTTGACCCGGAGCCGGAACGTACTTTCCTAAGGCGAAAGAACTTACTAAAGGACTTGGAAGCTGTTCTCCTTCTACTTCATCACCCAAAGAAGCTCACATTGAACCTACACCCGAGCCAAAGAAAATGGTGAAGCTTTCGGATCACTCAAAGCCAACCGCCGCTCAAATTCCTACGGGCAATGCTATGCCCAACATAGCGGCTAACAACTTTGAGGTGAAGCCCGCATTCATAAACCTTATTGAGCGAAGTCAATTCGGAGGGAGCCCCGGTGAGGACCCTAACCTACACATCCAAAACTTTTGTGATTATTGCTCTACAATCAAACAAACGGGTGTGATTCAAGACCAAATACGGGAGATGCTCTTCCCGTTTTCCCTCCGAGACAAAGCAAAGTTGTGGCTCAACTCTTTGAACCGGGTTGCGCTTGCTATTACCGATTGGAACTCCTTGGTCTTAGCATTCTATCAAAAGTATTTTCCTCCGGAGAAGACCGCCATGCTTAGGAGTCAAATCACGAGCTTCCGCCAAAGGGGAGACGAGTCTCTCTTTGATGCGTGGGAGCGGTACAAGGATTTGCAACGCCAATGCCCTCATCATGGCATGGATAAATGGTTTATTGTAATGCAATTTTATAATGGTCTTTACAACGAGTCACGCCAAGTGCTTGACTCGGCGGCAAATGGTAGGTTCGACAACATTGATGTCGATGAGGCTATGGATACGATCGAGGCCATGGCCATACACAATGCGCAATACGGTAGCTCTAGGAACATTCCTAGGAGCGGAGGTAAGAATGATGGTGACGCGGTGGCCATGCTTAGCGCTAAGTTGGATGCCATGACCGCGATGATGATGAGCGAGATGCGAGCATGTGGTAGTTCTTCACATGCGGGTGGTCAAACGGTAGAGGCTATGCATACTTCCCATGACCCGACTTGTGGTTCATGTGGCGTTTCCGGTCATTCTTCTCATGAATGCCGAGGTATGTATCCCGTTCATGCTTTTCAATCTCAACAAAACAACCCGTACTCTAACTATTACAATGAGGGTTACAAAAATCATCCGAACTTGTCATACAAGAGTCAAAACGTTTTGAATCCACCACAACAACACCAAAACAGCCCACAAAACTATCCTACACACAATGCTTCACAAAATTTCAGCCCTTACAATAATGCCCCAAGACCCTACAACCCTCCGGGCTTTAATCGCCCCAATTTTCAATCACAAAATGCTCCGCCACCGGTACAAGCCGCTCCGGTCCCCGATCCTATGAGTGAAATGCGAGCCATGATGATGCAAATGGCTAAGACGCAAGAGACAATGATGGCTCAAATGCAAAATAGCGATCAAGCGAAGGACGCGGCCATCAAAATGCTCGAGACACAAATGGCTCAACTTGCTTCCTCTAGCTCTCAACGGAAGCCGGGTTCTCTTCCGTCGCAAGGCACGCAACCGCAACAACATGAGTCGATCAATGTCATTTCCTTGCGAAGCGGCACGAGCTATGACGGTCCTCCTATGCCTACTTATGATGCCCCTCCCGCTAAGGTGGTAAGTGAGGTAGATCCTTCTCTTTTTGCTAATGACTATAGTGTGCCTAGTAATGATGTTGCAGGTACAAAGAGCAATAGAGCGAGCACGAGTGGAAGCACAAGTGGTGAGCTGGCCATAAGTGGGCATGGTGGTGGTGCAGCCATGACTCCCACAAGAGGGCAGGCCGTAGGTGTAGAGGTCAAGAGGGCCGAGAAGACCAAGGAGCAAGCGCAGAGCAAGCCGAATGAGCCGCCAGTTCAAATCAAGTTACCATTCCCGAGCCGAGTGGTAAAGTCAAAGTTAGACACACAGTTCGGTAAGTTCATGGAAGTAGTGAAGGATTTGAAGGTAACTGTTCTTTTCACTGAACTTGTCACACAAGTCCCTGCTTACGTAAAATTTTTAAAAGACATCCTTACTCGTAAACGATCTTTCAATGAGGTCGAGACTGTCGCTTTTACTGCTGAATGCAGCGCACTTTTATAAAACTAGTCTCCTCCTAAATTGAAAGATCCGGGTAGTTTCTCCATACCTTGCACGATTGGTACAGTTTCGATTTCTAACGCTTTATGTGACTTAGGTGCAAGTGTAAGCGTTATGCCTTACTCCGTATGCGAGAAACTCAACATGGGGCCTTTAAAGGTTATGAACATCACTCTCCAGATGGCGGATCGTTCTGTCAAACGCCCTCTCGGCGTTTTGGAGGACGTTCCTGTCAAAGTTGGTAAATTTTTCATTCCCGTTGACTTTATCGTTCTTGACATGGCCGAGGACTCCCAAATTCCAATCATATTGGGTCGGCCTTTCTTGCACACTGCTGGTGCTATAATAGACGTTAAGAACGGCAAGTTAACGTTGATGTTGGAGGTGATTTGATTACTTTTAACTTGTCTAACGCTTTAAAGCGTCCTATGTTGGAGGAGCAGGTCTTTGCTATTAATGTTATTGATGATTGTGTCGACGAGTACTTATATACCTCAAGTCCTCGAGAGGGACCCTCTTGAGGTCGTGCTTTGTTGTGATGTGATCGCAGGTACTTTAGGGCGGACGGATGCGGGTAAAGCTGTAATCAAAGACAACGTGCATGCTGTTGCGAGTGTTGATGGCCGAGCTGGAAATGATGGCCGAGCTAATGGTGGAGATGGAGTGGATGGTGGTGATGGATTCAATGACGAAGAGGATGATGGAAGCGGGTTCGTCTACGACGAGACCCATGGATGGTGGTACTTCTAGTACCCTCTGCTGAGCCCCCCGTTTTAGGCTGGTTTGGGGGTGGCGTTTTCGTTGTATATAAATTGTATGTACTTTGTTTCTTTTCTTTGGACTTGTTTGTTCGTTTTTCTCCCTTATTTTATGGTCCCTGGTTGATGTGCTTTAGGACACATTGGGAACAATGTGTTGTTTGGTTTGGGGGGAGGAACGCTTTGCTTTCCGTTTCGCTTTATTTTTGCTCTTTCTTTTTCGTTTTTCATTTTCCAAAAAATCACAAAATCCCAAAAAAATCTGAAAAATCTGAAAAATCACATAAAAATCAGAAAATTTATCAAAAAATACCATAAATACGTATCCCGAATCGTTGTGCGAGCTTGTTTTTATCTTGATTTTTCCCGACATCCCTTCCCTTGTTTGCTTTTAGCTTTGGCATGATTTTCATTGTTTGGATTAGCGTTACGGGGATGTTGAGACACTTGTAGATGATGGCATGTGCTTTTACGTGTTGGCTTTATCATTTCGCGGATTATAGCTACTATTATTGTGAGGTTTTTAGCTTCCAGAGGCCGATTCATCTATCCCGGTCCCCGTGCTTTATTGTGAGTAGTTCTCCTCGTGGGGTACGTAATATTAACGCGCATAAGTGTGGCCCCTATCTCGTTTTTCCCCACGATTTTGTCACATGTTTTGCATATGAAGCTTTAGTTGATTATTTCATATTATTCACCTTATTCATGCTTTGCTTTTATCCTCCCATATAAGATCCTTTTACCCTTACCCACACGAGTTTGCTAGCTACATTGCCAAATAGCCTACCCTAGCCTTGCTAGCACTACTACAAAAAACATAAAAAAAAACGGTTAAAAACCGTTGTATTTAGCAAAAATGACCGTTGTATCTTGGGCCGTTGTTTTTGATTAAACAACGCCAAAATTTCACGAAGACGTTGTTTATAGAGGACTAAAAACAACGGTTATTAGCTAATACCCGTTGTTTTTAGTATATTAAAAACAACGGTTATTTGAAATAACCGTTATATTTAGTAATAAAAACAACGGTTATTTCAAATAACCGTTGTTTTTAATACACTAAAAACAACGGGTTTTTTTTTAAAATAACCGTTGTTTTTAATACATTATAAACAACGGGTATTAGCTAATAACCGTTGTTTATAGTTAAATACCCGTTGTTTATAATGTTTTCATTAGCTATACTTTTTTTAAACAACGCAATTTTTAACAACGCGTTTAGCTAATAACCGTTATTTTTAATTGTTTTTTTTTTAAATTTTAAGAAATAGCTATATTATCCTGTACACATTTGGCTAAAATTTCTGCACGTACTAGGAGCTAAAACATTACAATCCCATCACATTCAACATTATACACAAAGTTCAAACCAAAATCACAAGTATTATCACACAACGTTCAAACCAAATTCAGAAGTACAATCACATAACGCACTAGAATCAAATCAAATGTAGCATTATTAACACATACTTATATTACTAAGTCGTCCGAGGATATGTCTTTATATGCAAGTACGAATTTGGCCCTCAAATCTCTTATCTCGTCGATTTCTATCGACGTATATGAGGATCCAGGCGAACGTTTAACGATAAACTGCAAAAGTAAAATACAAAGAATTAAAAATCTTATGTAAAATAATGAAATTAAATAAATAAATAAAAAAAAAAAAAAAAAACTTCGTATAAGAATGAAGTTATTAGTTACCCGTTGTGTGATCAATACATATTTGGACTTTATTAACTCGTACATAAAGCGACAAACGTAATAGCGCATGATGCATTTGAACTAGTGAAAGCAATTCTGGCTTGTCTATCTCTTCTTCAAACCGCAGTAAAATTTCCGCTGCCTTCTCATACGCGAGAACTGCCTATTACATGTATTCATAAAACATTAATGCCAAGACATAATGTATAGCGTTAGAGAAATGTAGAGCCTTTTAACAGCTACCTTTTGTGGCTGGCATAAACATTGGTACATTAGAACTTGTAAAAAAATGAGCATGTGCATTATTTGGAGCCATCCGAGCTTCGTGTATCAACCCCTACATAAGTGCACAAAGTTGGTTAATGAAAAAAGAAATTTATGACCGCTTGAGACCCTCATCAAAGGAAGATGTTCAGCAAACAACTTTATGGTTTCAGGCTATGATTTTTGTTATTTCTGATAGCTTCACCAGATTCAACACTGGTTTTGGTCCTAGATTTTTAGTTGACATCGTGAGATTGAGATTAAAAGGATGTAAAACAAGACGCATAAGACTGAGATAAAAAGGATATCGATGTCTAAAGTATAAACATAGTCCACAGCAGGTATCGCCATATTTCAAAAGACGGACTTTCTAAAACAAGTGTTAGATTTGACAACCTATCGATGTCGACAAGTCGGGGTACCACAGATATTTTATCAAGGCCATCACTCAACTGGAAATTTTGACACATTCAAAACGGGAGTCTCAATTTCTGTGAATGGAGTAGTAACTTCTCAATATCAAGTTGTTAATAAGCTTTCAAAGCACTATGTAACCATCAAGCAGAGTAACCTGGTTGGTGTAAATATTATCAGCGCTAAGTTGGAAAGATAAAGCTATAATATTCACGTGCCATAAACTTTAACAAGCTCACCTGTTGTGATCTATCACCGTGTATGCTAGTTGCTGGAAACCCATTGATACTTAACCAATGCTCTAACGCATAGAAACAACTACAAAGAATAAAAATCCATCAGAGTGCCAGAGAAACATGCAACAAAATATAAGCTCTGTAAAGCAATACACAATGTAGGACTTCACAGCACTTGAAAAGCAATCAAATCCACAACAATAAAAAGGAATTACAGACAAACTTATTAGGGCAGCCAACTTGAGTGTACAAATCAACGCAATACAAACTTTGCACAACAACAGTACCCATCTATAATTAACCCTGTGTTGCCAAGTGCGTGACTCAACTTGTGAAAATTTCATGTTTGTATAAAGCTAAATGTGAAGTTTTATGTAGTGTAGTCTAGCGTAGTGAAGTGCTAAGTCAGACGAGTGTCTGACTGGCGTGTAACATGCCAAGTATTAAACCGAGACACAAGCAAAATATATAGTGAGCCACAGACGCCAGACTTTCAGCTGCAGAATAAAAAATTAAGAGTCCTAACATCTTTATCCATTATAAGGTGCATTTATAACTGAGAATCCACACTCAACCGATCAATTTTTAAAATTATGAGGCATGATATACTGTTGGCCATAAAGAAACTAAGGTCATTGCTCTAAGATGAGTATATTAAAAGGATGTTACCAAAATGAAAGGTAACTACTAACAGTTCTGTTACGTATACATGGGTTTAAGTGTTAAAAATTCGGTGCGTGTCCATGTGCATGACTTGGATAACACTAATAAATCTTCAGGTTGTTGGCTCAAAACGACGCACCCAAGCGTCAACCCGTGACTAAGTATACAATACTCAAGGGGCAGATATGTACTCATACTACTCTTTATAGTATGAGTTACAGATTTTGAAAGTACTTGGAATATTTCACTACAAGAAAAACGAAATCGGGCGACTGAATTTGTCGACTAAAATTTATAGTCGCCAAATTGGCGACCAATATAAAAATCGGGCGACTAAATATGGTCGCCAAATTTGGCGACCACACCATTTTCAAATTTTTTTTTTATCAGCCAAATTGGCGACTGAAAAAACACAGATGGCAACTGTGTTTCAGTTGCCAAATTTGGCGACCAAAATTAAGGCAGTCGCCAATTTTGGTCAATTTTTTTTTAATTCACTCGCACAACTTCCCCCTTTATTCAATCTTTTTTTACTCTCTTACTCTCTTGCCCAAAAACTAAAACCCCAATTCATCACCACCACCCTTACCACCCCACTCTTTGCCGCCGGCCGCCGTCACCGTCGCCGCCACCAGCGCCTTCCCCAGTTGCTTGCCACCGTCACCACCGCCGCCACCTAATCCCCCATTTAATTTAGGTATTTTTTTTTTTAAAAATTTATAACTTAAATTTTGTTTAATTAGTGATTAAAGTTAGAAGTTTTGATGTTGACTTTGTTTGTTGTTATATGTTGTATGTGTTGTGTTTAATTAATTTGTTGAACATATGATTTTAGTTGAAATTTTGTAGTTAGGGTTTTTTGATTTTTGTTTGTAATGGTTTAATTAGTAATGGTAGTAGTGTTGAATTAGTAATGGTAGTAGTGTTGAATTAGTAATTAGTAATGGTAGTAGTGTTGAACATATGATTTTAGTTAGGGTTTTTTGATTTTTGTTTGTAATGGTAGTAGTGTTGAATTAGTAATGGTTTAATAATGTTAGGGTTTTAGTGTTGAATTAGTTGTAGTTGAATTGATTTTACTTAATGTTTTAATGTTCAATTAGTTGTAGTTGAATTGATTTTACTTAGTTTTTAAAGTTTTTAGAGTTTCAAGTTAGTGTTTTGAATTGAAATTATAGTTGAATTATTGATTTTACTTAATTGATTTTACTTAGTTATTGTTGTAAAGATAGTATGAATTGTTAGTATATAATGTTAGTATTGTGAGTATGATTGAAGTTAGTATATAATAATGTTAGTATTATTAGTATGATTGAAGTTAGTATGAATTGTTGTATGATTAGTTTATAATGTTAGTATTGTTAATTAGTAGCAGGCCCGTCTAACACCCAGGCCTGGGTGGGCGGCGGAACTGGGCCTCCAAATTTAAGGGGCCCAAAATTACCAAAAATCTCCTATTATTAACAAAAAAAAAAAAAAAAAAAAAATTATATGAAAAAGAATCTGGAAAATAGAGTGCGCGCAATTAGGCAACAAAATCTCACGCAGTAATCAATTACGCCTCTTCCCCTTCTCCACCATAATTCATGCTCTGATAATCAAAATAACCATTCTTTTCCCCAAAAAATTAACGTTATCATTTAACGTTATTATTTGCTTTCAATTAGTATTAATACCAGAGATGCCTCAAATCAATTATTCATCCCTTTTTCATAATCAGAATTCTCATCCTTTAATTTTTCTGTTTTATTTTAAAAAAATTCAACAATTATTATATTCAAAATCAAGCCCAAATTAAAAAGTTTAATGGTGGTGAAGAAGACATCTGGTAAATTTCACTCTTTAATTATACTCTATGTTTTTAATTACTTTAATCTGAGTTTTTTTTATACAATTAATTTTTTAGTACAGAAATTTTAAACTTAAAAAAAATCAAATTAGGAAGATGAACTTACCGGATTAATGTAGACATGTAGTACGGAGTATTAAAGACTAAAGTAGGATATGTGTTGGTAATGGTGGCTTGTGGTATCATAAAGAAATAAAGTGTTAGTGCTTGTTTTTATTAATAAAGTGGCAGTTCATCTCATTGTATCTCTCTAATTAACAAACTAACTATTGTTTTTTTTTTAATGGATGAAGGTTGATAGACACGTCTTTTTGCAGATTGATTGGCTTCACTATATAAGGTTGTCTCCTTCTTTTTCTATAAATTTCTTATAATGTTACCTAGATTTAGAAAATATGATTCCGAAGCAGAAAAACGTAAGGAAAAAAAACGAATTGAAGAGTTAGTTCGATCGCAAACCGGAGCACTTGATAAATTTTTTGTTAAAGAGTCAACTACAACTAATGAAAATATGAATAATCCCGATGACACAATTAATATTGTTGACGATGATAGAATTGATAATGACGCACAACACTTTTCAAGTGAATGTTAAATGTAGCATTGGTCGACTTAAATGTATTATATTAAGTCATATATTTTCATATGTTTTGATGATACAAAATATTAATTATATTTTTGTTTAATATTAATCTCTTTATAATTAAGGGGCCTCAATTTTATTTTTCGCACTGGGCCTCCAATTTTTTTGAGACGGCCCTGATTAGTAGGATTGAAGTTACTATATTAGGCGACTACACACTATAATGTTAGTATTGTTAGTAGTATTGTAGATTTTGTGTTAAATTAATTAGTGTTACATATGGTTTTAATTTGGTGTTACATATGTTATTGTGAGGTTAGTATGGTTAATTTCAAATTGTATTGGGTTAAGGTTATTATCACTAAAGTTAACATGTGTTTTTGTTGAAGTTAGTATATATTGTTAGGTTTGGGTTTGTGTTTAATTTATTGAATGAATTATTGTTTAGATTAAAATGAAGAGATCGGAGCGCAAATGGATGTATGAACAAAGGGTAGATAAAAAAAAAACGACCTAGCGATGTTTTTATAAATGGGGTTACTGAGTTTATTGGTTTTGCAAAACAGCAAAAGGAGTATGAAGCTTTAGAAAACCTTATTAAGTGTCCTTGTTCTAAATGTCAAAACTTAAAATACTTTCAAGACTTTGTCGTAGAAGAACATCTTTATATGAATGGATTTATTCCAAATTATTATGATTGGATTTGTCATGGCGAATCTTATTCTTCGTCTTCTTCATCGCTCTTCTCATGAATTTCTAATCCAACAAAATACAACTCCCGAAAATCCATATAGAGATATGATAGTCGACATTATAGATTCCAATTATGTTACTAACGACGAAATAAGTAGAGCTGAAGAACCGCACCCACAAGCTAAAGCTTTTTTTGACATGTTAACTGCTTCTGAAAAGCCGTTATATGAAAAGAGCAAAATGTCATTGTTAGAAGCCACCGCTAGAATAGTGAAAATGAAGTGCAAGTTCAATTTACCTTTCGACTGTGTTGATCAAATTGCGTCTTTGGTTGGGGATGCTATCCCCGACAACAACGTCATGACCCGAAGTTTCTACGATGTCAAAAAACTACTTAAAGGTCTTGAACTTCCTCATCAAAAGATCGATGCATGTCCCGAAGGATGTATGCTCTTTTGGAAAGATGATGCTTTCCTCGACAAATGCAAGGAATGTCAATCGGAAAGATATGAAATATGTGACACGGAGATTGTTTTGAAGGGGAAGAAGGGAAGAAAGAGAAGTAAGACTACCAAGAAACGTAAGAAAAAAGTAGCGGTGAACACATTAACTTACTTCCCTTTTGCTTCAAGATTGCAACGCATGTATGCGACTGAAATCATTGCGGAGCAAATGAGATGGCACAACGAAAATCCTGGGTCACCTGGAAAAATGGGTCACCCGAGAGATGGTGAAGAGTGGAAGCGTTTTGATGCCATGTACCCTGAATTTGCCAAAGAACCTCGCAATGTTCGTCTCGGACTTTGTACGGATGGATTTGCTCCGTTTGGTCCATTTGGCCAATCGTACTCATGTTGGCCCGTAATGATCACACCATACAACTTACCCCCTTGGTTATGTTTGAAGAAAGAGTTCATCTTCTTGGCTCTAATTGTTCCAGGCCCTAATAATCCAAAAAATCATTTGGATGTTTACTTACAACCTTTAGTGGAGGAATTGAAACAGTTGTGGGAGGTCGGGGTTGATACTTTTGATGTGTCTCTGAGACAAAATTAACTACTACGAGCTGCATTGATGTGGACAATAAATGATTTTCCGCCTACGATATGTTATCCCACTGGTCTACTACGGCAAAAAGCGTGTCCTATTTGCATGGATAAGAGTAAAGCATTTTGGCTTCCTAATTCAAGTAAAATCAGTTGGTTTGATTGTCATAGACAATTCTTACCGCCAATGCATGCTTATAGGAAGAACAAAAAAGCTTTCAAAAAGGGGAAGGAAGAATTTGACAATCGTCCCCGTCGTCTACGTGGTGATGAGTTGTGGGAGACAATTTCGGAGTACCCTTCAATCATTGATGGTTCACAAGAAGATTTTAAAGAGTTGAAAAAAAAAAGAACGGTTGGTTAAAGCGGAGCATATTTTGGGACCTTCCGTATTGGAAGACAATGTTGTTAAGACACAACTTGGATGTTATGCACATAGAGAAAAACTTTTTTGAGCAATTGATTCATACGCTAATGGATGTGGAAGGCAAAACATGTGACACCATTGGTTCAAGAAAAGATTTGAAAAATTTTTGTGACCGATCTAAGCTTCACATTCGTAAAGACGGTTCTAAACCAGTGTCTATCTTTGCGCTTGACAAAGCACAAAGGAAAGTACTCTGTGAATGGTTAGAGAATTTGAAATTTCCTGATGGCTATGCATCCGGGTTTGCTCGATGTGTTGACCTTAACAAACTGAAGTTGCACGGGTTGAAGAGTCATGATTGTCATGTTATCATGGAACGACTTCTATCTGTTGCCATGAAACATCTTCTCCCGACTTCTGTGTGGAATGTAGTAACAGAAATTAGTCATTTCTTCCGAGATTTATGTTCGTCAACAATTTTGGTAGATGATATGATTCGGCTTCAAAATCAGATTCCTGAAATATTGTGTAAACTAGAGATGATCTTTCCTCCTTCGTTTTTCAACTCCATGGAGCATCTACCCATTCACTTACCTTATGAAGCCAAAGTTGGTGGCTCCATGCAATATAGGTGGATGTACCCATTTGAAAGGTATAAAACAATAATTTTGAGTTTACTATACTTATTCTTCTGTAAAAATTCATATATGAATTCTTAATACAACTTCTACATATACATAGGTTCCTTAATCATTTGAAAAAAAAAAATTGGTAACAAAGCTCGGGTAGAAGGTTCTATATGTAATGCATATTTAACAGAAGAGATTGCAAATTTTTGCTCTCTTTACTTTGAAAAACATGTAGAAACCAAAAATGATCTTGCAAGTGATGTTGATACCAATTTACCCGAGTGTTTTCAAACTCAAGACAAAGAAGGATCTTCATCGAAGGGAGAATCAAGATATCTGGATGAAAATGAGTACAACCGTGCTCACATTTATGTCCTTTCAAATTGTGACATACTAGCGCCTTATGAAAGGTATTATGCGTAAACATTATAATCCTACATAAAACATTATTATATGTATATATTAAATATCAATATCCATTTACTTTTGACAGGGAATTCATAGCTGATTTCATTAGTAGACATCCTAATGTCAACGAGGATGATATATGGATTAACCATGAGGGTGAATTTGCGACATGGTTTCGAAACCATGTTATTGAATTCAATATCCATGATGATTTGATTAGAAGTCTTGCATTTGGTCCGTCGCGACAAGTGAAAACATGGAAGAGATATTTTGTTAAT
Organism: Dianthus caryophyllus; assembly: GCA_023091065.1. Taxonomy (NCBI): domain Eukaryota; kingdom Viridiplantae; phylum Streptophyta; class Magnoliopsida; order Caryophyllales; family Caryophyllaceae; genus Dianthus; species Dianthus caryophyllus. The sequence continues at coordinate 12,219,630 of JALGRB010000016.1, forward strand.
GGATATAATTTTCACACTTTCGAGTACGGTAAAAATAAGGCTAGATGTAACTACGGAGTTACTATTTCATCTGTAGATGATAATGAGTATTATGGGATATTAGAAGATGTCATTGAATTGTGTTACAATGGTCGTGCTCGTGCCTACAATGTTGTCTTGTTTAAATGTGAGTGGAAGGATAATTCCACTGCGGGAATGAGAGTTCACGAGCGTTATAAGTTGGTAGAAGTGAATCATACTCGTACATACTCTAAGTATGACCCATTTATACTTGCACATCAAGCACAACAAGTGTATTACGCTTCTTATCCATCGACAACAAATGATAGAAATCAAAAGCAATGGTGGGCAGTTTTTAAGACAAAGGCACGATCACATTATGATACATCGTTTTTTCAAGAGGACCTTGTATCAAACGATACACTTTTGTGTCCACTTGATGAAAATCTTTACGAAATTCAGAATGAAAATGATGAAGATGATATGGAGGAAGAGGAAGAGGATGAGGATGAGGATGACGGAGAACATGACTATGAGAATGATGATTTTGTAGATGATTATGAGGACAATGTCGAGGATGAGGATGCCGAGAACGTTGATAGTGATGAGGTAGATGATGAGGACGACTTATTTGGTAGTGACGAAGAGGATGACGAAGAAGATGACGACGATATATAAATGGGTAATTGTTATGATTATGTGTAATTGTTATATGTAATGTTATATAAATATGTAAATATTGTTATATGTTGTAATTATTTTAGTCTTAGTATGTAATTGTTATATGTTATAAATATCTACTAACTTTTTAAATGTATTCAGGTGTATTGCAAACGTCTGGATCAGGTAGTGGTACTCGTGGAGGTCGTGGAAACCGTGTATCGAAAAAAGGTGGATGTAGTTCCGATCCCGTCCTAATGCCACTCAGATCGAGGAAGAGGAGGAAGAAATGGAGGTAGAATTGCTTGAGAACGATCAAACGCCCAATGATGGTTCGAGCAACGAACGGCGAGTTCGACGACCTGAGTCAGAGGTTCCTAAAATGGACAGTGGTAGGTTTAAACTAGATCCTAAGGACTTATGGTAAGTTTTTACATTATAAAAAAAAGTACTCATTTCTAATTGTTTCAATTTATTTGTTTTAATTTTCTGGTTTCAATGTTTAGGTTTAATGAAGATAAGATCGTTCGAGCTTGTACAAGAAGTACCCATTCTAAAATGGATCGAGGGTACACTTGTTGGTCGCAAGCTTCAAAAGCACAGAAGGAAGAGTGGTTTAATATCTTCCGAGTATGTTTTTTTATATAGTAACTTGATTTTGTTAGATGCATATTTAATTATTAAATATGGACTAACTTCTTTTTTGTAGCAAAAATGTCAATGGCCTGCAAATCTAGAATATTTGGTGCGTGAGAGGTACAATGAAACGTACAACGATTTATCAAAGATAACATGCATAAGGTGGCTGTGAGGAAGAAAGAACCCGAGTACATGAAAGGTATAAATTACAATATATATAAACGTTTCATATCTATTACAATTAAATTACATATTTATGTAATCTTAAACTATGATGGTAGGTGCCCCTTTCCAAACTTTGTTGAAACATCGCGAGACTCCTGAATTTAGAGCAAGATCCGCCCGAGCAAAAGTCAATAAGCGTCGAGGAGACAAAGACGCGGTGGTGGAGCCGACACATTTCGGTGGTTCACAATCATTCTATAAGCGTGTACAAGAGTTGGTGAGTGGATAACTTATTTTTGTTTTTAAGTTTAATAATTTGAATGGAACATTAGTATGTACTCCGTATATTCTAATGCATGACTTATTTGTTTTCAATCGTAGGCGCACAAGAAAGGCGGTGAATTGCCAACCGTGCCCGAACTATTCCTTGAGACCAGGTCCAAATTGACTGATAAGGGTGATAGGAATTTTGTTACTCAAAAAGATGCCGACTTATATGTAAGTTACTCCGTATATAAGTATTATTGATTTTACTTTGTGTATTTTTTAACTAACTATGTATGTTTAAAATTGTTCGGTTTAAATAATGTAGGGAAAGTTCGACGAGGCCGTCCAAAACAATCCCTCTAGTAATCCTAATGAAATTTGGTATAACTTAGTTAAAGGATACCAAAAGGGGGGCGTTTATGGAACGGGATCTGCTGCCCCGATTTTCTACGAACCGCCTCGTCGACGTCAATCATCGATGACTAAACAAAGTTACGTGCCGGGGATGGTGTCTCAACTCCAAACTCAACTTCAAAAGGAGCGAGAACAAAATGACGCCCGTGACGAGCAAATGCGACAAATGCAAGAGCAAATTAAATTGATGCAAACCCTTTTTGGCTCTTGTAACCCGGGGTTTACTCCACAAAATCCGGATCCTCGTGATCCTAACAATGGAGGTGGTAGTGGCGCAGCGTCTAGTTTTATGGTATCATAAACGTTTTAGTAATTAGTGACGGGTATGTATATAACAACAATTTCAATGACTTACGGTATTTTCTTTGTGGACAAAGTAGTATGATGGTTAATGAAGCTACTATTTATTGATATTGTTGTCGTGTTGGTTTAATGATTATTGTTGTCGTGTTGGTTGAATTTTGATTGATAATGCAGAATTTGGGGAGTGCAAAATACCATTTTTCATGTTATATAAACAGAGGTTTGGCGACCAAAAGATGGCTTTGGAGACCAAAATTTGGTCGCCAAATTTGGTGAGAAAATTTAAAAAAAAAAAAAGTCAGAGATTTGGCGACCAAATAATGGATTTGGAGACCAAAATTTGGTAAAAAAATTTTTTAAAAAAAAATGATCAGAGATTTGGCGACCGAAAACTGGTTTTGGAGACCAGAATTTGGTCGCCAAATTTGGTTGTAAAAATTTTCAAAAAAAAAAGATCAGTGATTTGGCGACCAAAAACTGGTTTTGGAGACCAAAAGTTGGTCGCCAAATTTGGTTGTAAAAATTTTTTAAAAAAAAAGATCAGAGATTTGGCGACCAAAAACTGGTTTTGGAGACCAGAATTTGGTCGCCAAATTTGGCGACTGAATAAAATTTGGTCGCCAAATTAGAATTTTGGCGACTGTTTGTGGTCGCCAATTTTGGCGACTAATTTCAATTTCAGTCGCCAAAATGTTGTTTTGGCGACTAGTTTCAGTCGCCAAAATTTGGCGACCGAAATTAGTCGCCCGATTTTTTTTTGGCGACTAGGCTGAGCGACTGAAATTTGGCGACTAATTTCAGTCGCCTTTTGTATTTGGCGACTGAAATTGGTCGCCAAATTTGGTCGCCCGATTACTGATTTCTTGTAGTGAAATTTATAAATCAAACAGCAGTCGATTAAACTAAAAAGGGCACCAATATGCATAGACTCACAGTCTTAACGCTGTTAATTTTCTCTTCACCGGAAGATGGAGCCCCTTAGAATACAGATCTCCGTCAACATCACCCCCCACAGTCAAGATGATCCTCAACTTTTCCAGATTTTGAGCGGCACTTTATCTTGTTTAGTCTTTTACTTTCACTATCTATAGCATCACTACTTTCTTTGACTATCGATGGCAATTTTTCCACGCTACTCTCGTTGACATTAAACCTGCAAAGACACAATTTAACATGAAAAAAATATACGGAGTACTATTTGCTGATTAGTAGGAGTGTAGGACTAAATGCAACAAACCGAACACAAAAAGCAAGAAATGAACAGCGAACAAACATCCCATGAAACAACCAACTTGGTCATAACAAGGTTTTAAGGAAACCTAAATCACTATATTCCAGAATAAGGAACTCTACCCAAAAAAATAAAAAAAATTTCGTTTTAATTATACACAAGTTACCCTTGTTGCTATTTTGTCGCATGTAAATTTATTCTCGACATCACTGTTGTCAGCCACACTAAGAGCCTGCAAACGTGCTACCTACATCTAACTACAGCAATGGTCATTGACCAAGTGTTGAAATGAAATAACCCCAACAAATCATCGAACTAGTTTCCTACAACGATACTAAAAACTGAACGGTACCTAAAACCGAAACCAAGCAGTTCTAATCAATATTGAAGCGATTTTTGGGCAATTGAATCATAAATTTAAAAAATTAGAGTATATGACCACGAACGAGAAGACAAAGGGATGAACCTGTTGAAAACGACGAGCCAAAGACTGACGACGACAGAATAATAACGAACCAAAATTGCACATGTACGAAGAAGCACACAAAGAAGCAGAGGACCAAACACCGAATAATTAGCGAAGAAGCAGACGAAGAAGTAGATGACAAATATGAATAGGATGTAGTTTCAATAAGTTGAATGGTTTGGAGATGAATATGACGATGAATTAAGTAAAATAGTTTGAAGAAGATGAAGAGTCTGAATGTTAGGGCAAAATAGCGTAGAAGATGTATAAGGAAACTATATATACAATTAGTGGGTATTGTGTTTTTTTATTTTTTAATTCAATAAAATAAACAACGGGTGTAAGCAAATACCCGTTATTTTAAGTACTCTTTAACAACAGGTTTAACCAATACCCGTTGTTTTTAGTTAAAAGAATAAACAACGGTTTAGGCTAATACCCGTTATTTTTAGTGTGTTTTTAACAACGGGTTTTACGTAATACCCGTTGTTTTTAGTTAATTTTTCAATAATGGGGATTTTTGAGTCGTTGTTTTTAATATTATAAACAACGGGGATTGTTGATTCGTTGTTTTTAATATTTTAAACAACGCAAATTGTAAATATGCGTTGTTAATTGGGCGTTGTTTATGCCTTAATTTGTAGTAGTGTAGTTACCGCTTTTGCTTACTCTTGTGCTCGTTCGTTGGGTTGTGATCATTGCTACGACTTGCTGATGTCGTTTGCTTGGAGAGTGTTGGTGAATATGTGTCGGGATTGCTGTTTCCCCGACCTTTTATGAGGGTTTTCCGCAACTATGTGAGTGTGCTCTTAAGCTCAAGAAAAAAAAAAAAAAAAAACACAAACAAAAATCTGAAAAACAAACACAACACAAAAATGAAAGAATTGTGTGCACAAAATGAAAGAGTTGTTTTTGTTACATGAGTGATCACTTGTATTCATTTGTTATGTTGCGATGATGTGTAGAGGAGACCGATATGCTGCTTTCGGTCCGCCTATATTGAGAGTTGGGCTCCGTTTTTGTTGGACGAGCACTTGAGTAGTACGAGTGGTTTCTAGTGGCTTAGCTCCACGATTCCATAACTATTTGTCCACCTTCTTGCCCTTACCTCTCTTTGGCCTTTACACACCTCTTATCCTATGTAAGCCCTCATGTTTGCTTCGTTTTTGTGACATTATTTGTGTACGGGAATACGAGATTTGGTCCACATTAGATTGCGGGCGTGCTTCCACCAGTCGAGTAGGTGAGTGTCATCACATATATCACCTTGTTCATCATTTGTGCTAGAGTGGAAACCGCGAGAGGTCCGTGATTTGATTGCTAGAGAGCCTAAGTTTAAGCCATGCTATTCATTCTGCGCCGTCTTGTAATTCTCATCCGTTAGCTTGCTATTTCCATACGTCCCACGCTGTTTCGGGATTGATTGCCATTTGCTTGAGCTGCTTGCGGTTTGGTGATTGTTCGGGGAAGTTTTCTTTTGCTCGCTTTGTCCTCTATTTTCTGTCACGCTTGGTTGCTTGAGGACAAGCAACGGTTCGGTTTGGGGGAGTTTGATGTCTCATATATTTAAATACTTATAGCCCCTTGTTCGTAGCGTCTCTTTGCGATTCTCGTGCTTTTATTTGCGTTTCAGCTCCTATTTCTCTCCGTTTTGGCTCTGCTGCGTTTTTGTGTCCATTTTGCAGGTACACGCGCTTATTTGGAGTATAGGAGGCTAGTCGAGAAGTTTCGGAAAGTTTCGTGAAGTTTCGTGAAGTTTTGAGGTGATTCGAGTTGGTTTCGTTGCGTTTCGCTTGCGTACGAGCCTCGTTTCACTAAATGAAGGTGTCCCGGGACCTTGGGTCGGGATTTGAAGCTCTTATAATCATCCTAGACCTCGTCCCTACTCATGAGCCTCGTCCCTACGCCTTGGGATGACAAGAAAGCAAGAAAAAACTAAGTACAAGAAAGTGCAAAAACAAGCCAAGAACTGAACAACACGGGACAAATGTGTCCCGGGCGGGGTGAGTAGTGTCCCGCCGGGGTGGCCTTCCCGGAGCTCTGGGACAGCTTCGACTCTTCGTGTGCTTGATTTACTTCGTCTATTTGAAGGCCTAAAACATAATATTTTCGCACGAAAGTTTTACAACATTTCAACAACACTTGAAAGTACTTTCTCACAAAAATTTAGGGTTTGATTAATTTTCCTTCTTATATTTTCAATTCCCGACTCGAGTACGTTGTTTAGATCGTCTATTTGGTTTTGTTGCTTGTATTATTCTTGTTCTCCTCTGAATTTTCTGATTGGTATTGATATTCTCTTCTCCCTTTTTGATTACTATTTCATTATATATCATTGTTGATCATGTCTTTCATTATTTCCCTTGCTTTTGCATTCGTTTTCGCTATGTGTGAGTAGTTCTTCATCTAGGGAGAAGGGTGAAGCATGGGTGTTGGTTTTGGTTGTATTTGATGATCTCCTTGAGTTAGGTTTTGTGCTTGCTTTGTTTAGTCCTTACTTGATTGTCCTCGTTGATTCCTTGATCACGTTTTAGCGAGTATCTAGCACCCTTGAACTTAAGAACGAAAGCCTAGTTCTAGGGTAGGCGCGAGACTAAACAATAGGACCCTCGATTGTAAGTTGCGAGAGCCCGCATTCGAGACCTAGAGGAAGCTTAAGACCGAGAGGACGAGCTTAACCCTTAGCATGTGCAATTCCTTACTCATCCCGATCATCATCCTTGACCCTAACTTACCCTTGCCTAACCCGATTCCCTAGACCTTTTTTCCCTAAGTTTAAACCCTTGTCTTTCTTTCGCTCTAGCTTTACTTAACAACAATCACTCGAACCGATACTAGAATCGCTATAAATAACCAACATTACGACCATCTCTCTGTGGATTTCGACCCGACTTACCCTAGCTACCCTAGTGTTGAGTTTGGCATTATTTTTGATTAGGCGAGTGCGCCTAAGCCTTATCAGTAGTTTCTAAAGCATGTCCCTAAAATGATACTGGAAGTTTGACTCATCATAGATCGAACAATTTCTAACAATGTTCGATTTCTTCTCTCAGACACGCCATTTATTTGTGGCGTTCCAGGAGGAGTTAATTGTGATACTATACCACGGCCCTAAAGATGATCATCAAACTCTTGACTCGTGTACTCACCACCTCGATCTGATCAAATGGTTTTTATAGTCTTACCAAGCTGATTCTCAACTTCATTTTGGAACTCTTTAAACTTCTTAAAAGATTCCGACTTTTGCCTCATTAAGTAGACATAACCATATCTACTTAAATCGTCGGTAAAAGTTAGTTTCACATTAATTTAGCAGGCCTAATACCTATTGTAATAATATTGTCTGATAACCATTAAATTTTCAAATTTTAGTAACCAAACCCATTTATATAGTAGGCCTTACTAGACGGGGCAAATAGACTAACTGTCCCATGATCAGCTCTAGTCATTATATACTAGACACATGGTCATCAGGTAAGATAAGGGTTATAACCATAATTATAGTAAGTTTAGTAACAATGGATTGCAATTTACAAAGTAATTTTGCTTTGAATTTTATTAAAGCAAAATCAAATTAAATACCATATTTTCAATTAGTTTCCACAAATTCTTGTTTAAGACCAATATACCCGTTTTAAGCTTAAAACGGGTCGGGTTTGACCCGTTTTTCCTCTTCTTTTTTTTTTTTAGAAAATTCTTTTGATTTTTTTTTTTTTAAGACCCAATTTTTTTTTTTTTAATCTTTTATCGAAAATCGTATTTATAGGGTAATTAAAAATGGTAATAAAGTAGACCAAAATGGTAACATATTATATTAAAATATTGTCATAATATTTGTTTAATATGTTACCATAATTGTTTAATATGTTACCATAATTATATAATATGTTACCAAAATAGGTTAATATTAAATGATTAAAAAAACTTGATAACAATTCATTAATAATTGATAACAATTCATTAATAAATGATAACATAATACCAATTTTTTTTTTTTTTTTTTTAATCTTTTATCGAAAATCGTATTTATAGGGTAATTAAAAATGGTAACAAAGTAGACCAAAATGGTAACATATTATATTAAAATATTGTCATAATATTTGTTTAATATGTTACCATAATTGTTTAATATGTTACCAATTTTTTCAATATTGTTACCATTTAAAATTTGTGTGTTTTACGCTTTCTGCGTTAAGTTGAAAAAAAAAAAAAAAAAAAAAAGGTTAATGGGCCAAAACGGGTCATATTTGACCGGTCTTAAACCTTAAAACGGGTTGGTCTTAAGAGAGACTAATTGATTAGTTTCAGACTTTATCCAACAAATTCTTGATCTTCTAATACATGCAAATTATGCTCCATCTATCGATCTACTTCTGATCTCCGCCAATTTTTGATTCATTCGTGAGTTAAATTTTTTTTTTTTTTTTTTCTATTATATCATTACATTGTGAAATTGACTTAATTAAAAGAGTACCGCTTTTACTTTTGAGTAGTTATATTTGTGATTTAGCGATTTAAATTTTCGTATTTTAACAGTAATTTTGTGATTTAATTTGAGTTACTACTGCTTTTACCAGTGATTAGGTGAACTGTTTTCATCATGGGTGTTGATGATTGATTTCAAGTTTTTGTTTTTGTTCGTATGATTGTTGTGCTGAGCTAATTGTTTGATTTAGGTAAAGTCGCGCTGAAAGTAGGATGTAACTTGGGGTTCTTGAATCTTGATTACGGTTTGATTTGGATGTCGGAATTGTAAGTTTGAGGTTTAGTTTGGTAAAAGGCATTTTGGTTTGAATAGAGAAGGAGAAACCATGATTTGACGGTTTATTATGTCGTTATTAGGGTTTTAGAGATCTTCAAATGTTGGTATAATTAGTTGGTGTTGAAGAGTAGTGTCTGATTTTGGAAAAGTGAAGTTTTCCCTAGTATCTAGCTGCACTGCTGGTTTGTAATAGGACGAAAGACGATATTTTTATTTCAAGTTATTTAGTATTTAGGGTTCCGGCAATCGTTGAATGTTAGTCGGTGCTAGGTGGAGCAGAAAAAGATTAAATTTTGTGCATAGGTTACAAGCAATTTTAAAGTTCATAATATGTAGGGCGTAATGTACTCTACCATTTGAAAACGTAATCCTTTTGATGTTATGTAGCTCAAGAAAGTTCGTTTTGACAGTTCAAAACGCCAAATAAGAGTTGCAGTTGGTAAAATAAAAGCCAAATGTCACATTCTATTTACCGTGTTTATGTGTTGTTTTTACTTTTTACTCCATTGAGTTCTGTTTTCTAAAGTTTAGATATATGAGCATGCACCAGTGCACCACAAATCTAGAGTTAAACTCAACTGTTGTATGAATACTACTTGTGACTCTCTTAAGTCTTTTTGGGATTAGACTTTTTTAAAGGCGTGAGTCAACCCAATAGTTCTTTTGTCTAATTTGAATACATTTTGCAACATAATAATTAGGGTTTTTTGTCATATAGTACCTTTTATTTAGGGTCATTTGTGAACTAGTACCTTTATATTTTTATTTTTGTTATCTAGTACCTTTTATTTTCAAAATTTGTTAAAATGTACCAAATTAAGAATTCCGGCGAGTAAAGTCAATTTTCCGGCGAAAAAAGTCAATATTCCGGCGATAAACTCTATTTAGCAAATGAAACCTAATAAACCTATTTTAATTCCTATCTTATTCTACTTTCCCTCTAATATAAGATTTACCCAAAAAAAACTTCCCCCAAATTTACTTTGCACCAAATTTATCAATTTTCAATCTAAAACCTAAATTCAAATTTTTTCCCACAAATTTTCTAACCACTTGAATGTTTTACCTCAAATTTCAAAAACTGTTTTCGTCATCAAACACGTGTTATACGAGAATAAAATGCAAATTTGACTTACCTTGTGTAAATTGAATTTTTGAAACCTCACAAAATTTGGGGAAAATGATAAAATTGAACTTATCAAGTAAGATAATACATTAAAAAGATTTTAAGTGGGTATGATGATGAAAAACCAAGGAAGTAGTGAAAAAGTTGGTTAAATTTAAATAATTGAATTTTTAAGTTTCAAAATTAAAGTTGTCAACCTTAAAAATATTGCAAAGGCATATGGTGAGAAAATATTGAAGAATATTGAAATAATTAGTTAAATTAAAGAAGAAGAAGAAGATGATGATGAAGAAGAAAGAGGTTGTGTATGTCAATTTAGGTTAGTTTAATTGTGATTTATTGTATGTTTATGAGAAATATGAAATTGATAGAGAAATTTAATAACTTAGGGTAGGGATTAACAAAATAAACAAATTTAAGGTAGTATTTAACAAATAAAATGAAAGAAAACGAAGGTCAACCATTGGAAAGTTGACTTTAGTCACCGGATTCCGATATTTGGTACTCTTTAACAAAAAATGAAAATAAAAGGTACTAGATAACAAAAAAAAAAAATTAAAGGTACTAGTTCACAAATGACCCTAAATAAAAGGTACTATCTGACAAAAAATCCTAATAATTACTCCAAACTATATTTGTTGTTTATTCGATGGCTCAAGTGTATTTTTTATTTTTTAACTTTTACTCCTCATTCAGTGAAATTGCAACATTTACCAAAATTGGCCCATTTAGTGGAATTGCTACCTTCCTAAAATCTTCTTACATAACACAGGATACCCCATAACTTTTTTCTTTTCTAACACACATTCATCATTTTCTTAAAAATTGTGTCAATTGCAAATGTTGCAATTCTAAAGAAGGGGAGGGAGGAACATTTTATCCAATCTCCCTATGGTTCCTTTGTCGTGACTAGTTGCTGTATCGTTGTTGCATTATTTATGCACTCAATTGCCTTCCTCACAAAAGTTCATTTTTGTAGTGTATCAAGAATTGTAACTATACATGGGTCTCTAAACTCGTGAGTTCTGCGACAAGTGACAAATTACCCGAGGGCTGAGGTTGATTAGGCAAAATATATTAAGATTTGCAAATTAGCTGCACTTGATCAAAGGTATTGTTGTGTGTTTGATCTAATCGCTTGTTAGTTAAATTCTATGTGATATATAATAGATGCATTGATATGTATAAAATCATTATTAGCATGTAATTCTTGGCTCTTCAGCTAAGTAGTCTGGGAACACTTGAATGCTTGATATGAATTTTGATATTGAGATAAAACGAGCAAGAGACTTATATTTAGAAAGTAGGTATTAGGGGGTGTATACCTTTAATATTGAAATCTGTGTTACATACTTCATCCATTTCGTAGGTGGTTATCACTTTTAAAAATGACCGTGGTGTAATTTGACAAATGACTACAACATGTTGGAATGGAGAGACTGAGAGAGTATTAGGTAGGCAGAAGAAAAAGGTTTATGCTTGAAATTAAGGAAGTTAGGGAAGAACTCAACCATCGATGTTAATCCCTTTTGGATAACCGTTCTCGATTCAGTCTGTACAATAGGACACTTATAAAGGATCCTTCTAAGGAGTAGCCCATTCATTATAGAAGCAAATGAAGAGGAAGAGGATATCTTGACGACACTATTTAATCAATAAGCAATAGGTATATAGATTTTGTATTCTGTGAATGATAAATCTAATTCTGCAACTTGAATGTATCTTTACCTAAATGCCTGAAAAGAGGCTCTTATTCATGGTGAGAGAGGTTTCCTTACGTAGTTACCAAAGCGGGGTCTTTTCAGCTGGCCATATCTGGGATTTATGAGCAACGTTGATTCTTTTAATTGAAAGTTACCTATTGCTAGAGTAGGAGGCAGCTGCTAGAGTTCTACTCCATAGTTTACTACTTACTATCTATGCCTTGAAGCATATGGCACAGATGGCAGTGAAGTAAAATTTCAAGATGCGCTAAATTCATGGCTTTTAGTCTCTCTGATGACATTTTTCTTCAGTTTGCATCCCCCAATCCCAAAAAAGGAAAAGGAAAATATTCATTACTCCCTCAATTCAAATCCAATGACATCCATTCCTTTTTTTACACTTGTCGAGACGCATTTTGTAATGACAAATCTGTAGTTTTAAATTGTATAAAAACATAAAAATTAACATTAATGTTCAACTTAGCTTTTCAAGACAAATAAAACAAGATTTCACCTGACTATATTTTTTATTTATACATTACGAGTTATTTCGAAGATTCTCCGCCTACATGAATAGTGCTAAAAAAGAAGGGATGTCATTGAATTAGAATGGAGGGAGTGCTTACCAATTTGAGTCACCAGGAAATCATGGCTCTGCTACTTTAGACATTTGTCTCTGTACATTTACGCGGATAGGCTAGCCATCTAGTTTTAGGCTTTTAGCGTGTGTAAAAATAGATAAACCCATCTTGAATGTTATAACATGTTCTCCATTTAGCTAGTTTTTCTGGGTTTACTTGGAGTTTGTTTTTCATCAACTCAGGTCGGGTCTCTGATTGTGCATCTATGTTGGGTAAGAGCTCATTGCATACCTGCATATTGTACCTTATTTGCAACGTCTCTGTATGATCACCCTAGAAAATTGTAGAGCATGATAGGCACACTTAAACCCTTTCGTTGAGTAGGTTCGAGAATTGTTGTTGTCCCCTCTTTAGGGTGTGTTTGGATAGCAAAATAGGAGGGAAAGGGAGGGGAGGGGAAATGAGGGAAGGGGAAGGGGAAGGAAGGGGAAGGGAGGGGAAATGGTGGTGTTTGGATACCATTTTCCCTCCAAATCTTGCCTATTTTGAAGGGATTCCAATTAGGCTTTGAGGAGGGAAAATGGATCCCTCCAAATCCCTTCCCCTCCATTTCCCTCCCCTCTTGATTGCTATCCAAACAAGGGATTATGAATCACTTACTTTCCCTTCCTTTCCTTTCCCTCCAAATCCCTCAATCCAAACATACCCTTAGGGTGTGTTTGGATAGCAAAATAGGAGGGAAAGGGAGGGGAGGGGAAATGAGGGAAAGGGAAGGAAGGGGAAGGAAGGGGAGGGGAGGGGAAATGGTGGTGTTTGGATACCATTTTCCCTCCAAATCTTGCCTATTTTGGAGGGATTCCAATTAGACTTAGAGGAGGGAAAATGGATCCCTCCAAATCCCTCCCACTCCATTTCCCTCCTTCCATTTTTTGTAACCAACGATGGAAACTCAATCCCTCCCTTTCCCTCCCCTTCCTTTCCCTTCATTTCCCTCAATCCAAACACACCCTTAGGGTGTGTTTGGATAGCAAAATAGGAGGGAAAGGGAGGGGAGGGGAAATGAGGGAAAGGGAAGGAAGGGGAAGGAAGGGGAGGGGAGGGGAAATGGTGGTGTTTGGATACCATTTTCCCTCCAAATATTGCCTATTTTGGAGGGATTCCAATTAGACTTAGAGGAGGGAAAATGGATCCCTCCAAATCCCTCCCACTCCATTTCCCTCCTTCCATTTTTTGTAACCAACGATGGAAACTCAATCCCTCCCTTTCCCTCCCCTTCCTTTCCCTTCATTTCCCTCAATCCAAACACACCCTTAGTGTACTGGTTCAAGCATTTTGATATTTTATAGTACTCGAAAAGGGTGTTTGAAGTTTTAGAGCTTGATATATTTTGTTTCCCTCATGTTTAAATATATCCTTGGGCTTCTATAAGTTTCAGTGTTTCACTCAGTCGCTTCCTTTAGCTTACTCTTTTTTTTTTTTTTTGCTACCTTTGCCATTTTACCTTCTTCATATGATGGTTGGTACAGTTAATTCGACATCCTAGAAAAGTTCTTGTTTCCTATGGATTAAAAATTGTTTTCATCTAGTGTGTGTCCTATCGATACTGTTGATGGTATTCAAAGTGGGCGGTTGCCTTTATTTTATCAGGAATATCTGTATTGGAAGCATTACTAGTTTGAAATTAGGAGCTTGATACACATCGTGATTGCCTTTTATGGCTGATTAATTTTTATGAACATTTTGTAGGCCATAAACTAGCACCAACTGACCCTATAATCACCATGCAACAGATTTTCAAGCTATAGTCTTGCCCGTGGTGATTGTTCAGTGAATAACAATTCAGAGTTTATGGCGTTAGATTTTGTTGTTGTTGTTGTTTGCAATATTGCAGGAGTTACATATACAATGTATTTTAGGAATGCATTTCAAATTTGTGAGTATGCAATATGCAACACTATTAAATATCTTTCTTCTTTCTCCGTAACGAGCAAAGAGTGGGTTTCATGGGCATAATGACATATTTACTGTAGTTATTTTCTTTTACTGTTGGTTTTTGATATTTTGAATATTTTGATATGTATATTCAGCATATCTATAAATCATCAAAAGTTCAGGTAACATATTGTGATATTTAAAATCTCCATTGGTATGATGCTATTTTTTGCCTCTTGCTGTCGGCTTGAAAGTTTGTCCTTTAATCTTGAAAAACTGCTTGTAATTACGTATATTTAGACGAAAGCGAATTTGAAAAATTGAACCAGCTTGTGCAGTAGTCGACACGTTTCCTTGGTTTAGCCTGCTGTTTTTTTTTTTTTTTTTGGTGGAGGAGTGGAGTGTAGTCACTGGTGAAGATTTGTTGTTATATAATGCTTCATATGTTAACACACTGTTCCTCTCGATTTTTCATTTAGGCTGCAAAGGATGAGTTTACACTTTATCTTGTGGAGCAATGCTCATTCCAAAAAGATCGCGTGATGCACCTTGTCATGAGTTCTAGGTAAAACAATGTCTTCTTAAACTTTTTCACAAAACAGTGATTCTTGACGCTCAACTCTCGGCACAGTCGCTTCTGATACACTTATTCGATATGCTAGCACTTCACATCCCTCCCTAAAGGCCATTACCTTGGGAGCTGAGGTTTGAAGGGGTAGTTGGTGGGAAAGAGGATTTCGAGGAAAAAGAGACTGCCTTCATAGGGCGTGCCTAACAGACAAAGTCAATCATCTAGCAACTTTTTTGTTTGATTAATTAAAAACACACAAATGCTTATGAGATCGTTGTATGCATGCAACGGTCTCTTGAGAGCCAAAAAGTAATCGCTTCAATGCTATTAGTGACCATTATAGTACTCCAAAATGTGACTATTTTGAAGAGGTTCCAAGATGATCACAATGAGAGTTAAAATGGTTAGCTGAAGTCTTAAAGTAGTCGTTGACTATCCATCGTATGCGTACAAGCGTCGCACAAGAAAGTTACTCTAATATTTGATTGATTCAATTTATATTGATTTTCATCATTGTGTAGTTGTTCCATACAGATAAACCCATTATTATTATTGGGTTTTTCTACATGGTGACCCTGAACTTTTTCGAATCACACATGGTAACCCTGCAAAATAGAAAAGTACTTTGGTAACCCTATACTTAATTAATTTCAATTAACGTGACCATTAAGTTTATTTCCGTCTAATATTGACGTTAAGTTCCAGCTTGGCTACGTGAGTTGGCATTAGTTTGCTGACCTTTAATTGACTCACTCTTTCCCTCCAAATTTCTAATTATTTCCCTCCAAAATCCCCTTATTTAATACCCTTGGTCTTCATGCCTTTTACTCAACATCATCAGTTTTTTCCCCTTATTTTTTTTGCTTCTTCACCTCTTCATTTCAACATCATCAGTTTTTTTTCTTCTTCTTATTGTTTATCTTATTTTCATGTCATCCTCAAATTGGAGAAATGAGCCAATCCAGGGTTGGAGTTTGTAAACCAACCTTGTAATCGATGTCGAAGGAACGCGGTCATCAAAAGCGTATTTTAAATGTGAAGAGTGCAATATATTTGTTAGTTGGCTAACTAATAATCATGTAATTTTTACCAAAGGAGTAGAAGTAAAGTGCAATTACGAAGATGAAGATGTTTCAAGTGTTTTTGCCGGTAGAAATGAAGAAATCAAGAAGATGAAGAATGAATTAGTTGAACTAACAAATGTGATGAAATTTTATGTTAAGTTGACTGCTTTTATGTTCATTATTCTTGTAATAGCATTCATAATTAAGATGTAATTTCTGTGTTGTTGTGGATGGAATGAATAATGAAAATTTGGGAATGAACACCAAGATTTCTGGAATTTCAAATTTCACATTGTTGCCAAAATATAGGTTACACATTATGCTTCATGTTCAAACTAACAGAGATACAAGCAAAACAACAGAGATACAAGCAAAACGAACACAGTTTGTTGATCAAAAAACTGAATAAACGTTCCATCAGAAGGACGTAGTAGTAGTTAAGGGAAATCTGCTTGTTATCAAAACACAAAAAGAACATTGTTTTGTTCAGAAATTCATTTCACTTCGTTTTCCAGATCTTTGATTGTACTTCATCTTCATTTCGATGTCGGCGGCAACTTCCTTTTCCTTCCTCGCTTTTGTGGTCCTTGACTAGTTGACGGTTGATTTTGTGAAGACTCACCTTGACTGGTAGGTGTAGGGTTGATTGACGTAGTAGTTTGAGTACCCATTATCAACGCCTCCAAATGATTCAGTGAAGTGGCATTGATCCTTGATGATGTTGGCTTAGAGTTCGTCTTTTGGCGTTTATTAGTCACTTTCCCTTGCAGCTGCCCCTTTTCTTTTGCAGTTTGGCCTCCTTTACATGTCTTAGAGTTGTGTCCCATGCATCCACATTTCTTACACGTAATCACAATGGATCTCTTTCCCTTCCTTCGCTCTCCGGGCTCCCTTCTCCTATTTCTGGATGGTCTACCAATAGACCTTTTCAGTTGAGGAGGCTCTAGCGTAGGCACATTGAAGTGTTGCCAGTTTGTTGAGTCTGGTATTGGGTGAATATTCATGGCATACGCTTCCTTGTACCTTCTCACGCTAAACCAGTCATTGACATAATCAAAAGGCTCTCTACCAGCATCTAATATAGCTCTAAGAGCATGCTTACAAGGGATCCCACTAATCTGCCATCCTCCACATAGACAAGTACGAAGGTTAAGATTTACCGTCAACATTGAACCTACATCACGTACTTCAAATTCTCCATTTCCAGACGTATAAGATTGATAAAATCTCGAGTCCCTCTGTAGGGTTTTCAACCTTGCTATGATGTTGGGACAAATGCCATCGTCTGGCCATGTGTCAGCTGCTGCCGCTTTAGAGGCATTTCTGATCATCGACATTCTTTTGATACCTAACAATTCAGATAAAATGGCAAGTCAGCTTAAAGTTGTTATCAATGAATTATAGTCAGATAAAATGGCAAGTCAGATAAAATGACAAGTCAGCTCATATGGATTATAGTCATCATCAATGAATTGCAAGGTGGAGATGATAGCATTGTCCTCCCTCTCAAGGTCAGAAACATCTTGCTCCTCATCAATGTCTTCATCATCAGATGGAATATATGAACCATCACTCTGGTCTGAGTCATCATCAAAAGGTTCTGAAGCCCCCACAGCAGCTGATCTAGACCTTCTTGTCACTCTTCTACTACTCTCTTCTACCACAGCCAAACTTAAGGTATCCTTAGGTACATACACCCCTTTCCTCACAGCTGATGTTCTAGGCAATTTAAACTGTGGAACCTTACGTTTGGGAGCTGGTACACTGGTAGGCACAGACTGATAGGGTACAACAGACTGACTTGGTTGACTGACGAGGCTTTTGTACAACCTACCACTTCTCCTAGGTGAAATTTCAAGTGTATCCCTTCTTTCAACATTCAGAACACCTTCAGTGGGATGATCAGATTCCAAAACAAGTTTATGGACAGCAGCAGGTGATGTAGAATCAGGGACACGGCTTTTGTTCAACCTACCACTTCTCCTAGGTGAAATTATGGGTCCATCTTCAACAACTTCATTGGCTTCATCAGAGACCACAACATTTTCAGATTCAACAATAACAGCTTCAGCTTGAACACTTCTTTTGACAGGGATTTTCTCACTTTTCCTCCTCTGTCCCTCCTTCTCTAAAGGATTCTCAACCACTTCAACATTGTTGTTTTCATTAGAACTCCTACCTTGTTCAAAGTTCCCCAAATTAGCAGCTTCAACAACAGGTTTAAGAACACATTTAGGAGGAGAAGTTGACAAACTTCTTCTAAAAGGTATTTTCTCTCTTCTTTCACTCTGCTTCTCCTTCTCCAAATTCACCTCAAGCACTTCCACTTTGTCCTTATCACTATAACTCCTGACCTCTCTTGCCATAACAAGAACATGACAAGGTTCATCATCTTCCCCAATCCATATGTCAATTGTTTTCTTACTCCCTAACCTATTGAACATTTCCATTAGATCACAATCTTCCCTTACCAAGACTGACCTTGACTTATATGAATACGTCAATGAAGGATTTGTAGGCCATTCAATATTTTCTGCTTCTACCTCATCCAACATCTCATTGTAAACATCCATAAGCAAGGTCCTATCAGTATCCTCAACCAAAACCTCAACGAAATGAACCTTATAATGCATCTTCAAGACAATATTCTCCATACTGCATTCATAATTCAACATTTACAAAGTTTATATCAAATAAAACATGCTCAACAACATAAACTAATTGAAAACTTCAAATAATCTAACATATAAACTTAAAAGACTCTAACTTTGCCATGCAAAACAACTATGAAAACATAAAAACAGCTAATTTTTTTCCAATTTTCATGAGTTCACGACTCACTAACGAAATAAAAAAACGACTTTCTGAAATAAAAAACGACTTTCAGAAATACAGTATAGTATAATACAGCATTCAAACCACCTACGTCCACCATTTTTTCATTTTCATGAGTTCACGACTCACTAACCGTAGATTTAATCCTCAGTCCACAATTCAGCATAAAAAGAACATTCAAATACACCAACTGAACACTAAAAACACGAAGAAAACAAGCAATTTTCTACAGCTAATTTGTCATTGAAGAGAACGAAAACCACTTACCCTTATGTTCGTTGATGGATGAAGACGAAAGTTTTGATTAATTTGGTGTTGATGATGACATATGGTTTAGGAGCCAAAAACCCTAATTTGTGTAATGAGTGAAAATTTTGGGGGAAATGAAACAGAGTGAGGAGGAAGTTTGAGAGTTAGGTGTTTTGATCAATTAAAATGTTTATTTGATTTTCTTATTTCAAATTATCAGCTAAAATAAGCCAAGTCAGCAAACTAATGCCAACTCACGTAGCCAAGCTGGAACTTAACGTCAATATTAGACGGAAATAAATTTAATGGTCACGTTAATTGAAATTAATTAAGTATAGGGTTACCAAAGTACTTTTCTATTTTGCAGGGTTACCATGTGTGATTCGAAAAAGTTCAGGGTCACTATGTAGAAAAACCCATTATTATTTTTATATGATTTCTAGTTTGTGAACTCAATTTGTATATTTTGAAATTGGAGGAGCCTATGTTCGTTATAGTTGTGTTTTAGGTCTTTTTTTTTTTTTTTTTTTTTTATTTATTGATGGCTCTAAGTTCTAAAAAAAGAGCGCCTTGCCAAACTAAGTCTCACTAGCTAAACCTGAAGAGTATCTTAATTTCAACACAATCTTCACCAAATGTATTACGATCAAAATAGAACTTATCTAAACAAAATTGAATGAACATGAAGATAACTCCAAAACAAGCGGTTGTTCCTCCTACACCCATTAAAATTTCCTCCAAAATACCATGAAAAAAGAATGAGAATTTTGGCTAAATTTTTCAATTATCTTACGATATTTACCTTATTTAATTAGTAACTCGTCCCCAAAAAATTTTCACTCTCCTAACGGTGAATCTCGGCTCCGCCGCTATTTTCAATTAACATCCACTGATTTAGCACAAAAATCGACATTTGAAAATTGACAAACCCAACAATTAACATCCGCAAAAATGACAACTAATGAAATAAACGGATCACCCAACAATTAGAGGTATGAAGTACCTTGAAAAAGAACAAAGAGAGTGGATGAAGTGATGGGCCTCATGTCTCACAACTAAGTTGGCCAATTGTGCCCAGCCCAGCCCGTCCAGCGGGCCGCAATTTGGGTGGCACGACCCGGCCTGACAAAGCCCGTCCCAAATCATCCAAGGAGCGGGTCGTTCCTGACTCGTTGCAATGTGGGTTGAGTCTGGGTCAGGTCAGGTCAATTTGGGTTTCGAGTCAATTTCAAGTTGTAATTATCGGGTCAATTACCGGGCCTCAAGGTTGCAGGCTAGGTCAATTGGACCGAATCAATTTTACAAGGCACTTATCTCTTTTCGACACTATTCACAAATAAGCATTCAATTTCACGTATCTCTCGATATATAAGTATAAATATATTCATGTGGGATCTTGTTTGATAGTGTGGAGTTGAATGAAGGGAGTATGTAGTAATATTTCATTATAGCACAAAATTTGATGTCAACAATGATGATCATAAGAATATGTTTGTTCATGGAATCAATGAATTATGGTTGTTTTTCTCCGTTGGTTTATGTAAATATAAGTAGGCCTTTGACAATGTACCGCGATGAATCGACCCAAAAAACTTGTAAAAATAGTAGCGACAATCCGATAGCGAAGTTGATAACAGGTCTATCAAAGGCGACGTGAATTTGAAGCGAAAACCGCTTTTAAAAATCAAATATACAACTAAATAACTCTAACTAAGTTACATTTTAAGATGGAGTATCCGTCTGTTAATCTGCTGCATTCTAACATCTACAAAAGTTCAAGGGAATGTGACGTAATTTCGAATACAATTGCCAAACTCGAAAAAGTTCAAAATCGTTCTATGTTGGTTTGTTCAGTCAGGCAATTCCTAATGCGTATAGTTCTACACTTCTACCTATAAGATTGTCTAAATAGATATGTACACGAGAACATGAACAAGGTACATCCACAGTCTTGAACCAGTAGTTAGCCAACAGTAAAGTTTGTCGCCTAACGGTCAGCTCGTATCTGTTTGTAATGTCAGGCGGAAACTCAGCCACTTTCTCGTATACAATTACCGGGCAAAAGATACTTATATTTGTCCGCGTTATAAATCAAGTGAGAAGGAAGATGGACGGCAGAGTAAGATCGTTTTACTGCTCCTAGTTTTCCTATCAATTCTCGGAACGTGTGTTCCTCAGGAAGCATGTCAAAGAGGTTAGTCCCCTTACAAATGATGTCTTGAATTCTTTTTGGGTTTAGAAAATGCGGAAATCTAATACGGTCACTATGACTATACGCCTTCATTTTGAAAATGAACTCGCTAATACGTCGGAAGCAGAAACTGCAATGCCACCCAGAATCAGCCAAAATCAGGTCAGACTGTCGGAAATGTGCGTACCTAGTGACGCCTGTTTTGTACCTGTGAATTGAAGCTCTCCAACTGTTGTTATCAACGTGATACTCATACGAGTAAATATAATTCCTAAGCCTTAAGTGAAGAATAGACGGGATATTGTCACACCATCTGAGTAAATTGATAGTATGTCTGCTTGGAATCTCGTCAACATCAGACATGATAAGCAAATCATCGTCTTCAATGCCAGCTATACGAAGAAGTTGGTCAAGAGCGACTCGCTGATACGCCTCTTCGATAAAAGGGTTCTCACCTTTCCTAAACCTCCCTCCAATGGTCCCGTAAAGAAGCCTAGGCTCGACAAATTTAAACCTGTCTCGATTGAGAGCAAAGTAGAGCGGTTTTGGTATACCTGTAAAGGTCGAGTTTGATTCTAACAAAACAAACTGTGTTACGTAAGGGTACAGCTCGCTCCACCGAATTTCAAGCATGTCAACCTCGTTATTAAATAGCGCACCATCAAATACTCGTCGAGGGTACTCACGGATGCCCCACCCATGGAGTTTGCACAGTGTTTGCATCGACACATTCTCGTTGTAGTAGTGTGGGATTTCGTTGAATGGCTTTTGCGGGCTTTCCCACAACGGCCTTAGGAAGTAAGTTATCTTTTGATGGTGAATGTAAATGCCAAATACGAGTAACGGGATGACCACGAAGAATAAAAATAAACTTCTGAAATCGATTCCTCGACACAAACATCGTATTCTTGACAAAATCAATGCTCCACCAGCGTTGTCCTGTAAATGGAAAAATACATCTGGTGACGTTTCTACCAAATGGAAAAACACATTTTCTGGAGAAATAGAGAAATTACCCTTCATTCCATTGGTTTCTATACATTTGTATTTTACACATATGTCGATATAAGTTTTCTTTTGTTTATATATTTACATACATATTACTTTTGGAAATTAATAACGTACTTGAAAAGTCGATTAAAACTAGATCACACATGACTATATTTTATTTTATATCTTAGAAGTTGGTAACGAAAATTTCATTCATTTATAAATAGTGTCCCAAAAGTAAATGTATAGAATCTATAGGAATGGAGGAAGTACGTGGAACACAAAATGAAACACAAACGTGAGACATATAAAATATTTTAAAATCAATATTATAGAAGCCACAAGGTCAAATAAAAAAAAAAAAAAAAGAACATTTCCATTACACTTTGAGGGCTAAATAAGGTCCAATAAAATTTAGGACATTATTCCAATATCCAATTATGATTCCTAGATATAAGAAAAATCGATAAGCCATTTAGTTTACATTGATGTCCTCCAATTTATACTAAATTTACTCCCTCTCATTTACAACACAACTAACATCAGATTAAGATATACCTCACACATATTTTGAACAATTGTTAAATAAATCGATTAATTTTGACGGAAAGGTAGAAATTTTTTGAAAGGAAACGATGCACAAATTCGTCCATCAACGACAAAACTCTATGTCAAACCCTTCCTAAGAGAGTACTCCCTCCATTTTTTCCATTTAGCCCCATGGGCCCACTTTTCTCCTCACAAAAAGTGGGCCAATGGGGCCAAATGGAAATAATGGAGGGAGTAACATGAAACACCTATATAGAGCCGCATATTGAATAAATTGACGCTTCCGAGAATATTTATAGTTACACAAAAAAAAATATATATATATATATATATAAATAAAAATAAATCTGCATATAAACAAAACAATCACTATCGTGAAAGACAGATGTATAACAGGCAATGTCTTCATAATTGCATAACGGGCAATAAATGCCCATTATAAAAGTGTTACTCGTATATGACATACACCGTTAACAACGGTTGTATCTTAAAAATTTACGCAAAGTTATGAAATTTAACTTGTCAAGGGCTACCAAAAAGCACCGTAAAATTCATTAGAGGAACAACGCAAAATTGAACGTAAATGGCGTCATATTATATAAAAAAATCATCTCTTAAACAATTGAAAGTCCGGAGAATTTGTATGCTAAGACAAAACTAAATTTTACATTAATCATCGTACGTATTAGACACGTCTTAATCGTATATACACATGGTTTTGTATTTACTTTGTAAATTTTATCATACGACAAACTTAAGAAAACACGATAACATAGAAATTTATATATGTAGTTACGTTTTCATTTTTCAAATAGCAAAAGTAAAGGCAAAAACAATAATAAGATGAAAAAACACGTAGGAGATTATCAAAATTTATTACCTGGCCACAAACGTTACGACAAATAGCATCGGTTTTCTTCGAGGAGTAGTATTTTTCAGCCATTTTTGATTAAAAACGTTAAATTAATAATAATAATTACTTTTTGAAATAACACAAAAAAAAAATAGCAAAAAGAGAGTTGATTAAATATATAATTTATCAAATGGGAGAATGAAGCAGTCAATAAAATATGCTACGAAGAAAAAAGCATATTATTTGTATTTTAAATTGTTTAATATAATTTGATTGTTTAAGAAGAAGAAATAAAGATGAAGGAAGACATGTTGGAGGGGCGTAGACATGGAATTGGTGTCTTCTCCCATTTACCCAAGGAATTGGTAATATGGGATTGTGGCCTTGTGGGGATTATATAATTCCTCATGCATAATGCATAAATTTGGGTAGTTTTTATAAAATGGTCATATTAATTACTAAATTTTTTAGAAATTGTTACATATTATATAAAATATATAAATATTAATAAAGAGCTTTCTTGTATAACCGACTCACATAGTTGAGATTATATAATTTCTCATTTCCTATGCATAATTTTATGGATTTTTTTTTACTTAAATGGTGCTTTTTTCGTAACTATTTACCAAACTAAGGCCCATTTTAAATTAATTACAAGGAATGGGTCCACGTCACCAAGCTCCGCCTTTTTTTTTTTTTTTTCTTTTTTTTTAATTTATTAGCTAGGTCGCAATGGCGGATTGCGACCAGAGCCTAAACAAATCCAGAAAACCCGTGGACGCATTCCTTGTAATTAGTTTGAAATGGGCCTTATCTTGGTAAATAGTTACGAAAAATGCACCATTTAAGTAAAAAATCCTAATTTTATTTAGTTTTATAAAATTGTCTTATTGTTGATTGTTAAAATTTAAAAAATGATTACGTATAAAAAATAAATATTAAATACATATATCTTTATCATATAAAATCTAAATATTGCTAAGTAACTACCATACAAATAAGATGTTTCGTGATAAAATTATTGTGAAATGATCTTATTTGAGTCTTTGTAATACTATTAAATTAGGTACGGAGCAAGGGACGGACTCTCAAGGGCGCGCGGCTGCCCTCCTTAAACATGAATAACTATTAATTATTTTAATATTAACAAGAAATGTAGATATAAATTTGTGGAGTTTAACTGTAAAGATCTAGTCCAAGATTGTTTTTTAGTTGCAGATATGTGGATTGAACTGAAGTAGTCCTAAATTTTGAATTTTAGAAAAAGAAAGAAAGATCGAAAAACTTAAAATAAGTAAGCTATAATAAAAACATAAACATATAAAAAAATCAGATATATTATTGACATTTTTAATTGAACTTTATTTTTCTGGAAAAAAATTAATTGCTGCATATACCCCTTTTAGTCTAATTTAGTAAATGGAACTAATCTTCCAATTAATTAATCCCCTTGCATATTAAAATATTGCTTTAAACTAAATTCATCTAATATGGAAAATGATGTGTAATTGCTATCAAAAGTAAAAATAAAAATAAAAATAAAAATGATATGTGTAATCGTTCAGTTTAATTAACATATTGCATTAATGCAACCTCTTCATATAGCTACTTCGAATGACTATAGTGCATTATATTGCATTATAATTTGTATGTTATTGTTAGACAATATATTATTTTAATCGGGAAATTACGTGATGTAATCTCTTGTTTTTTCGTTTTCAATGATATACTCTTATATTTAGAAAATTTTATGTCATAACATAGACAAATTTTCAAGTTTAGGGCCACATCATGAAATATAGAAAATGACAAGAAAACAGAAAATCTCAAGGGTACACCATATAACAACCTAAATAAAAACAAAGAGGATGAAAACTATCGCAATAACCATCAAAATGCTATGCCCTCATCGAACTTTGGCAACTTTGGACGTTATGAATTTGAGGCATATTCTTAAATCACTCTTTATGAAAATTTTGAAACTAAATAGATTAAAGGGATATTTAAAGATGCTCGAGCTTTGGCGGATTCTGATAATCACGTGTGTGAAGTTTGTTCACATAGTACCTAAACTTTGTGAATATGTCTTATATCTATTTTGTGACGGAAAACTTAACGACATTAAGTTTAAGGAAGAAGACATCAATTATGAGTTTAGGGTACAATTTAAACCCACATTATTCCTCAATTAAATGCTATTATGAGTTGATTATTTAGTGTAAATTTTGTTGATTAGAGTACAAATAATAGCATTTAATTGAGGAATAATGTTGGTCTAAATGTATCCTAAACTCATAATTGGCGTCTTCTTCCATAAACTTAACGTCGTCAAGTTTTCCGTCACAAAATGGACATATTGGGCACATATTCACAAAGTTTAGGGGTACCATGTGAACAAACTTCACACTTGGGGTACCATGTGTAATCTGCCAAAGTTCGAGGGTACCATGGGAAATATCCCCAGATTAAATGAGCAAGTGAGAAAAAAAATGATACATATGAGTCAATAATTCGAAATAACATTTTAAAATTTGAAGATACAACTTGGACTCTACACGTATGGATCCAAATCTTAATTGATACGTATGATAAATGTTGTTTTAATAGTTACACGTCTATAAACAAATCTTGAAATATCAATTTTGAAACATATGATTCAAAATGTTTAATTTTTTGATATTGTATTATCAATAAAGTAGTTTTTTTTAGAGAACCGTTACACCAAAGAGGCAAAGAATAAAAAGAGAAAATATCAATAGAGAGATATTGATTAACGCTTATTTTGACCATAAGCCGACCTGAAACCCAAATAGACCTGACTTGTATGTTATCCGAACTCAAAATACATTGTACCCATATGTCACCCGATTTATAATTACCTGAAGGCAAAACTCGCCCAACCTACCCGTTTAACAGATCCGACGACCACCCTAATTTTACATTAAGGTTTAATCAAGTCGCCCTGTCCTAATAGAAACGAGTGTGCCCGAACTACCCAGAAGCCGACACATCCCGTGCCCAGCTCGACCCGACCCATGACCAGTTCTAAGTCTTCTAACCATATACAATCATTGACCCGACTCAAACCAAATCCTATATGACCCTAAACAAAATAATAGTCCCAAACTACTTAAACTCGAGAGAGTTTTTCGAACTTCATCAATGGCAGCTCCAACAATGGCGTTGTCATTTACCCACCTATATCTCCGCCGCTTCCTCCCTCTAAACCGCCGTCGTTTCACTAACTTCACTTCTCTCCTCCCAAAACGGTCACTCTCCACCTCCTCAACCCCATACCCTCTCCAATACGACATGATCATCTCCCGCCCTTCGCGGAACCACCACCAGCGGCCCAAGGCGGCGGCGCCGCCACCGAGTCACGACTCGTCCGCCTCCTCCGATTCTGACTCGCCGGCGTCGGAGGAGCCCAGCTTCGAGGACTGGGTCGACAAGAAACTGACTGAAAATGCGAAGAGGGAAGACGGTGTTGATAAGTCGAAGAGGAAATACTACAACAAGAGGAGGAAGAGAATGTACGGTGACGATTCTGAGGACGAGATGGCGAAATTGAGGGAGAAGAGTGAGGTTGTTGAGCTTGTGCCGGAGGTGGTTGAGTTCCGTACACTTCATCAGAGAGAAGAGGAGCTTTACTTTTACGACGCTTTCGCTTTCCCGTGGGAGAAGGATAAACACTACAAGATGGTGTATCAGTTGGAGAAGAAGTATTTCCCTGATCAGTGTTTGGATAAGGCGTTTCTCGACGACACTGTGAAGCCCAATGTGGGACCCTCCAAGGGTGAGAGGAATTTCGAGAGGAGGAAAGAGATGGTGTTTTTCGACGAGGAGGTGGAGGTGGAGGTGGAGGAGAAGAAGGGGGGTGGTGGTGGTGGTGAGAAGGGTGGTGGACAGAAGGAGGTTGTGGAGAAGAAGAAGGTGGCGGAGTTTTTTAAGAGTTTGAAGAAAGTTCCTGGGAAGAATGTGGAGGAGGCTTGTGTCGGGGAGGGGCCGTTTCTTGCTTCTAGGAGTACGGGGCTTCCCCGTCAGTGGGATAGTCCGTCAGGGACCGTGGTTTTGGTGAATAAGCCGAAAGGTGTGACCTTGCGTCCTTGCTTGCCTTTACTCCTCGGATTTTTATTTTTATGTAGGTTGACTTCATTATCTACTCTAGGGGTGTTTGTTTGTTGTTTTTCGGTAGTATGGTGTGAATTGCTTGATTTGGCACTCCGCACTCTGAGAACTCGTGACTCTAGATTGGTTGTGTGATTGTTTTTCTTGAGGTACTGAATTCTTGATGTTAGTGCGAGAGCATTGTGCTATGTTGGTAGAATTAGAGTACGGAGACGTGTTTATAAGTTAGTGATGGATGGATGCCATTGCTTCTATTAAGTGAAGATTGAGTTCACTATCTAGTTTAGGGCTATTGTTTTGTTATTTTCGTTACTAAATTGTTGATATTAGTGTGAGAGCATTGTGCCATGTTGGTGGAGATAAAGTAAGAAGACATGGTTATATTTTAGTGAGCTCTATGTTGGTAGTTGAATATGAATCCAATTTTGAATTTGCTGTTTTGTTCCAACCTCAAAACGTCTGATTAGTGGTCAATATCCTTATGTTAGAACAAAATAGCAAATTAAATCGGTAGTAAATATAGTGTTTCACTATACTCCATATATTTCAAGGTAATTGTTTGTTGTTTTCGCCTTTTGGTACTAAATTGTTGATGTTAGTGTGAGAGCATTGTGCCACAGCGGTAGAATTAGACGGAGGAGTTTTGTCTTTAAGTTAGTAAGCGCTGTGTTAGTTGAACATGAATTCTGATTTTGAAATTGCAGTTGTGTTTGTTATGTTCCAGTCTCAAAGCATCTAGTTTGTGGTCTGAATTATTGTGTGTGACCCTCTTATCATAACTTTGTTGTGATTATACGTGTACTTTCCTACGATAAAGTGCTGATGTTGAAGAGGGCAAGGTTATCATAACTTTGTTATCATAACCTTGTTATGATTATGCGTGTACACACCCCATGAGGTTTAAAGAATGTTCCACCAATCACCTTAGTAACAAGGCCTTATGCTTTTGGGTTTAAGTGAGGACAAAACCGGTCCAAAAGTGGGCATCTCATTTTTTATTGGGGTGTGTTACGACATTGGTGGGTCTGGCTGTTATAGCACATCTAGTTTCCGCACTCATTAGTGTATTACCTTGGAACCGAGAACATGTATGTAGGTATTTGTAACTTTAGTTGGTAGTTTGCAACACTTCGATAACCTTTGTTGTTTCTTTCTGACACATTTAACGTTACTTCATTGCTGTTGATTATGATATAATCTTCAATCTGCAATTATTTCAGCTGGTTGTGCATAAAGCTTTCACACGCATTTATTGTTCTCACTTCGTGATGTGACGAGTATTTACAGGATGGACCTCTTTTACTGTCTGTGGCAAGCTGCGTCGTTTGACTAAAGTAAAAAAGGTACTCCGTAGGATTTCCTACATGTTTCATTAACTTAAAAGTGTTTCAGTAACCGTCTTTAATTGAGGATCGTTTCAGGTAGGTCATGCAGGGACTCTTGATCCAATGGCAACTGGTTTGTTAATTGTATGTGTAGGGAAGGCCACCAAAGTTGTGGACAGGTCAGTCGCTAATTATTGAGTTTCTTTTTGAGAGTTTGAAGTTTTGACACAGTCCGCTTTCTTAGTTTTCTCCAAATAATCGTTTTCATGGCTCATTTATTTAAAACAACCAAAATGCAAACTGCTTAAACTTAAATGTAGTTATTGTTTCTACAGATATCAGGGTATGATCAAGGGTTATAGTGGAATTTTTCGTCTTGGGGAGGCGACTTCTACTTGGGATGCAGATTCACCGGTTGGTCTGATCACTAATGTTCTTTAAGTACCTATTTTTTTTTTTTTTTATTTTTTTTTTTTTGAATCTTGTCATCTGGCCACATGCTCCTAGTTGAATTTGTAATACTCATTGCATCTTGAAGAATTATTCTATCAGTTTTTCTTATCGACTCTCTTGCGGCCTTGTGGGTGTTCCCAAGAGAGTTCTGTTCTGACTGGGTTCTTATAGCTGTATTAATCGTAATGGTGCAAAAGTGCTATAAAATATGATATGCTAGGTGACAGATCTGTTAAATGTGCTGTATAAGTTTTGGACGATGGAAAAGAAAGGTGGAACACTTCATCGGCGGGTGGGTGATTGTTAAAGGGATGATTTACCTTCTCTTAGAAGACGGAATAATAATCCTCTAATTTTAGTCAAGGCGTCTCTCTGAAGTTTTCTAAATTTCAGCTAATCTGATTTGTTATACTTTTATCATTTTTTTGTGGCATTCTTTATAATTTAAAAGAGATTTCAATTGCGTGAAGGATATTTTTGATTTCGTAAGGTAGAAGTATCACTGAATATAATTTGTAACTTTTAAGTCCATCAGAACAGATTTCAATGATTTCAAAAATGTAATCATCTGTGCAATTGTGTCACGTTTTTATGTGGTTACTTTCTTCACCTGACAATGAGAAATGTTTGCTTACATTTGTTCTTTGGATATGAATGTCCCAGCTGTGCCTTATATTTCACTCTGAGTGTTTTACCAGTTTAACGAAGTTGATAAGAACGTGATTGATCTTCTTTTTGCTTTCTTATTACATTTGTATCTAAAGATTGTCAAAGTTTTGTTAGGTAATTCAACGCGAACCGTGGGAACATATTAAGGAGGAGGATATAAAGAAGGCAATTGCATCTTTTATGGGAGATATATGGCAAGTTCCTCCTATGTTTTCCGCAATTAAAGTAAGATATCTTCTTTATATGGCCTTCCTCTTACTTTGAGCTTCTGTGTGAGACTAGACTTGTACATGCGTTCTCTTGTAAAGCATAAAACCTTAGTTGACCTTAGTTACGAAAGGTTCCCAGTCTGCCGAGGCTGTAGGCATGTGATAGCAAGGGTAAAATACCTCATGCTCACAAGGTTAAACTCGCATTTTCAAGAGTTTGAGTTTATATAGGACATACTATGAATTAGGGATAAAGGAGTAGAGTTAAGGGTTTACAAGATATATATGGAAGTTATAAAGTGCATGCCTTGATATGCCCGTTCCTCGTACGGTTTGTGCACGCTGTAAGCAGCGTGAAGCGTTTTAACGGACCCTCTGCACCTCTAGTTCGTCTTATGCATGTGTTTTTGTTAAACTAAGCACACACCTTGATTTAGCTTCATTTAGTTTCATCAATGGACGATAGGGTAATAATTTTCCAGTTAGGGTGTTACAGCCTACAAATTCATGATTACATATGTAATTAAAAGTCACAACGTTCAAAATCATGTTTGATTCAAGAGTTACATGATATTATAAAGAAAATGGGATGCTATAAGGCTTAAGATCGTAAATCGTAATCAATCACATTATTATATGTTTCTTGCTGAATCTGTTTCTTACCTTTTGCGATGCAAGCCTCTTTATCTTTCTTGTCTGCAATTGTCGGATCCGGGCACATATATAGATTCCATACTCATTTTCTTGATTGTCTTGTGGACACGAGTCGAAGAGAGTGGTGTAGCATAGCATAGTATCAAATCAGAAAGACAAAAACGAGGGATGGTGTAATCTATAATCGGTGTTTTACTTTTCTTGCTCTACGTAAATTGTGATGCTATTCATATTGTATCTGTGTTACATTTGTAGGTTGGCGGTGAGAAGATGTATGATAAAGCCAGGAGAGGAGAAAGTATTGAACTTTCACCTAGGCGAATTTCAATACTCCAATTTGATGTAGAACGTAGTTTAGAAGACAGGTTTGTTGAGACGCTGCCAAGCTTTTTTTTCCTCTATTTTTATATATAAAGATACGATTTTCACTTGATACTCTAGCTATATGGTAGTAACTTAGAGGATTCAGTAATTCCACCGTTGTATATAATTGATTGGATACATCGTGTAGAACGTATGCACCCCGCCATCCCCTATATTTTTTTATCCAAATTCCCATGTCTTATTACGTAGCCAAATTTCGGAAACAATTCCGCTTCAATGTTTATTTGTGTCTCAGTTGGGCATCTAAATAAACCATAGTCACAACTTGGTTTTGGTTAAATGTTGGATTTCCTTTTGCTACTTAGGCACTGTTTTTTTGGATTTAATTTTGTTGAACTGAATTAAACTCATCTGAACATTATTATTAATTTATCGTAAATTTGAGAAGCAATTACGTGGATGGAAATTATTTAAACTGAAGTGAACTTAAGAGACTTGAAACTAAGTCTAAAAGTACAAGGTGTTACCGGTTTGTGTGTATTGATAATTAAATGATTTGGGGAAGATTATAGATGTCTTAGACTCTTTAGTAGTGTGCGAAATAGCTGATGGCCTAAGTTAGCTGTTATCTGAAGGCCTTAGACCAGCTGTTTTATTTTGTACGTTATCTTTTTTTACTGTTCAGTAACTTTAAAATCCCTGTGACGAGCAACTACATCCTTATACTAATTTTTTTATGGCTTCAGGCAAAATTTGATTTTCCGGGTTACTTGTTCAAAAGGGACGTACATCCGATCGCTTTGTGCAGATTTGGGAAAGGCTCTGGGAAGGTAATCTAGCGGTCGAAATGCTATACATTCTTGTGTGTTTCTCTATGTAACTTGTTGGTGCATTGTTTTCTTTTACCATTTTATTTTATATTTTACCTGCTTTTTTATGATTTCATTTTGAACAAAACCGTTAAAGCTTGCATTGACCTGTAATTGTCTTAGAGTAGTTTTGTGGTTCTTGGTGATGCTGATCGGTTTCATTTATGTTATTTAGAGTGTTTTACCGAGAGTGAGGAGATGCAAAATAGACATTAAATACACTTAATGTAGAATTTCTTAGAACCCGCACGAAAATGCATGCTTTGCTGCCTCAGTCCGTCTGTAGCAGTCATCAAACGACTTCTGTGAGTCGGAGTACATCAAACATTTGTCATGGTGTTTTTCTCATTTTTCACCAAGTGAATTCGGATAACTTTAGCGTGTGCAAGTGGGTTCACGGATTGGTCAGAATGTTTTGTAGTCTCCCTATGTCCATACTCGTGAAATGCATCATCTCGTTTTGATATCCAGTTTTGCGGAATTTGATTTCTCTTCAAGTTCGTTTGCCTGCTAATTCCAACACATGGTATTTTCTTTCAGCTGTGCGCATTTAATTGCCCTTCGCAGAGATTCAATAGGTAAAGTTTTCTAACCTTCAAGAAATTATTTGGTGCACCTTGTTTCGTTACTTTTATTAAAATTGCACCCGATCATGATCGCGGAATCCGGTTGTGATTCTTTCAAATTTCAAGACTTGTAATGATGGTCATAATCACGGTATTGAATTTCAGTTTGCAAATTGATTATGGAATTGATTGTCATGACATGATCTCAGTCGTTTACGCCATAACTGCAGTCGACACCACCCAAAATATTGTACTATTGTACCCACAAGGTTTTGAATTTGCAACGTGGTGTCAACATTCTAGCTTGCTCTTGGTCGTTGCCTCAAAAATGCAACTGAACATCAATAACTCGCTGGCGTCCCACATTTCATACCATAATTATGGTAGTAATGCTTAGTTTGCTTTTGCTCTATTCTCGGGATGATATCAAAAGGACAATGTGGTAGCCAACTCCTTGGTCGATATAGTTCTAAAGCCTATCACTAAAAGAAACGTTACTTATATCGAGTATTACCATATACATTCTACGATTCTCATCTCTTATATGTGCACTTGTTGTTACTTGTCTGTCATAGGGGAATATTCTGCTGATGATGCCTACGAATTTCAAGAACTAGAGGAGCTTATCACAAAAAGTTACGTGTAACTGCAGTACACAGATCGTTGCATCAGATAATACATGTAAATAATTGCTACACCGTACTTCACATACAGAAACATTTGTCTCAAACGTCTTTTCATCCCGCTGCTACTTTTCTGCAGCGAAGAAGCTAATCGTCTCAGGCATAGTATTAAATCTGGATTTGGCACTTTATCCGAGAACTGGTTATTGCAGTTTTGATCTTGAGCGACATAGCCTTAAAAAGGCAGTCCCGGTAACTTCCAAAACCTTGATAAATTAGGTGTCTGTCGTTTGTCTATTATAAGTTTTACTCCATTAGCTCACGCAGTGTATACAAGTGACGCCTGTTATAAACAACAGTTGAATGCTGATCAGTTGAGTGCCGATATTTGTTTGTAAAAACAACTTGATTTCATTACAATTCACTAATATTATGTGATGTTTATTTATGATTTATAAGATTATGTAAGATTGTTAGAAGCTCTGTGGAATGGGAATACTTGTTACCATGGTTCTCTTGACGAATCTGTTGCTTCCCCTCGATATTCTTCCTTCGTTTTACTAGCAGTCATTATCATCTTGTAAACTCTGAGTATAGCCCTTCAAGTAAGTCATCTTTTTCCGTTTACTAGGGAGACATGCTCGAACTATGCAATCTCAAACTGTATCATCGTCCATATGATTGTTCATGGAAAGATTTTAACCTTAGGGACCTTGTAGTTGTTTTACGTCAAGGGAAGCCACCAGACGACATCCATAAGAGAAATGTTTGATTCAGGATTTGTTCATTTTAAATTATCTGAAATCTTAGGTATTCTAAAGTTCAGTGTATAAAAAAGTAATAAAACTCCGACTTTTTTTTTTTTTTTTTTAAATGTTTATTACTAAGATAAGTAAAAAATAAGATTAAAAAAAAAAAAAAAAAACAGATTTTAAGTCGTTTAAAAATTAAAATTAGTATAACCAAAACCTTTTTTTGCCCTATGATTTGTCGATCATTTTCATGACACACACAAAGATTGGATTATTTACTTATCTTAGTAATTCATGAAACTTAGCTAATTATAGACTATGCATTGTATTTTATGCGGCCAGATCCATTTTTCTTTGACGAGCAACCCTTTTTTTAGCAGCTGAAAATAAAAGCGTTGTTTATTATTTTACCTGAATTAAGTCGTACCTATTTTAAGATATCCTAAATTATTTATGGATAATAACTATAATAAGAAATCTCACACTTATTTAATCCACAGCTAATTTAATCCTTAATCTCATTCTTTGTCTTTGCAGTTGTCTGCTTAACATTTTTAATAATAAAAAAGGGACACTGCATCTTCATAAGAATCACCAATTTTTTCAATAACAAAAATCACAGAAAAGAAAAATAAAAAAAAGTTCATCAACAGAGCCATGGATCGTTTTGTTCTAAGTTTTACTTTGGCTTTCATCATTTTAACTGGTGTTGTGGTGGCCGAAGGGCCAGCGGCATCACCATCCATGTCCCCGACCGCCACGTCCGAGGCGGCAGCTGGGACACCATCCATGGCCCCGACGATATCACCCTCTACGTCGTCTGTGACTTCGTCTGGTACTCCTTCTGATAGTCCCACAAGTTCGTCGTCAACTGCAACTTCTCCTAGCAGTGCCTCAGAGGAAGCCTCGTCTCCAAGCAGTGAGTCCCTTGAGTCACCCGTGGGTGCCCCAGAGGGACCCACATCGGATGCGAGTGCACCGGGCCCCGCTGGAAGTGCTGCTGCGGACGCCGAGGCCCCACCGAAGAGTAACGGTGCCACAACTCTAAAGTTGTCAAGCCTTGTTGGTGTTGTTGCTCTTACGGTCTTGTTTCATTGAATTATGCCCTCATTAGATATGAGTTTCTATTTGAAAAAGAATTATAAGGGATATTGATTTTTGTTTAATTGATTGATGTCGAATTTTTGGGGCTAGATAATGATTTAGGTTGAATATGGGCAATGTTTTTGTAATATTATTATGTGTTTTTAAGAAGCTTGAAAGTAAGCTATATTATTTTTTTGATCAGTTTGTATGAAATATAATATTAAAAAAGTCACATTTCTATAAGCATTCACATACAGTTTCAAAAAAATATAATACGGAGAGATATTACGTGAATATTCATTTAGTAATTCTCCATATTTATTAGATTATATAATATAATTGTTTTCTTTTATTCATATTTTTAGTTACATATTAGTATATTACTAATAAATATAAAAATTTGATATTAATAATACACTCGATAAGATAATTAAACAAGATCATACAATCATACATGACTAATTTTTTGTTTATACAATATGTTAAAAATTATAGTTATATAATCCTCACTTTTTTTTTCCAGCCGGAAATAGAGTGATTAACGTTTAGGGGTACGGGACTCCAAACCGTACTTACAAACTAACGTAACAAAAATAAAAGTACAATAGATAGAGCTACATAAACGGCATAGGGTATAAGAGGTGTGTTGGTGAAGTATAGTGGATTGGGCACGAGATTTATCTTCCGCCTCTTCAACGTAGCGGAGAACTCCCATGGGCCATCGTAATACTTGGACTACCAAGTGACAAGAACAAGCTGCACTTACGCCAAAAAGGCGTAGAAGGAAAAGGGGAAAAGCAATCCAATAAAGTTTGCCACCGGTGGAGAAAGGTCTCCTACAATTTGGTGATCGAACTTCGTAGACAGTAAACAGGAACCCAAGGATATTCCGTGAGCAAACGAAAACGAACAGATCGAACCCCTCAACTAATCCCCTGGCCGCAACCACCACAAAAAGCCATACTTGGGTGTTTTCAACACAAACCGGCCGCATACAAGCTGAGACATCCATATAGAGAACCCACCACGAGTACAGGGACAGGACACCCTGACTCGTAGAAGTAATTATTATAAGGAACTGGAGAGCTAAACTGACTAGAGCGCAAACATAAACGATACACCATGAAATTAAGGACATGACACCCCAATTCACGGTGCAAATTATTATCTTTTTATTTGGATTGAAAATTAAAATCGTGAACAGAAAAGTTAAGAGACAGTGCAATCTTAACCAAGTAGACATACGATTTAATTTAAAGCAGACACCATCCTCACTTTTTAACCGTCGAAAAAAATAAAAATAAATTTATACAATCTAATAAAATGTACTTTTAGCAAATAATAATAAATAGGTTACGTTGATTTTCCGAAAAGGCTACAATGACACTAAGTGTCAACTAAATTTTTGACACCACCAATGACAAGCTGCCATGTGTCAGCAATAGTAAATCTTTAATTGAATGATTTTGCCTGATTGTGTCCTTAATTAATGTTTATTTTTATTCCTATTTATTTATTTTTACTCCTAATTATTGTAATTTTATTTTCCATTTATATGTATTTCTATTCATACATATTTGTATTTATACGTATTTGTATTCCTACGTCGTATTTGTATTTATACGGTTTTTTTTATTAATTAGTTATTTATATTTTAATTTGTTTTTTTTATGAAACTTTTAATCTCATTTAATTTTTTAATTCGTTTTATTTATTCTTAAATTTAATTTCATTTATATTTTATTCAAATATAATTTTCATTTTAATTTTAAAGTTTGATTAAGTTAGGTTGATTTTAAAAATTAAGTTTAGAACAAGGTATATGATATGTTAGCACATTTCAGGAACTTGATGTTTTGGTAGGTATATAAATATTGAAATAGTTGTTTTCTTAGTCGATGTGGGAGGTGGGTAAATTTGTAAAATGAAAAAAGCTAGCAAAAATTAGTCGATGGGGGAAGTATAGCATTAATGGGCTTCCGTATTCCATATGAATTCAACTAAATTAACTAATTGAATCTATTTAAATATCGCTCACGTTTATTATTTGGGCGATGTGGGAGTATAGTAGTTTAGAAGTCGAAAAAATGGAGGGCCAAAAACAAACTCAAGGGAACATAGAAGGAATGATATATGGGCTTTTCATTTTGCAATACAATTTACTAAGGTAAATTGAGAGATTCTATTTAAACATTTTTGGGCGATGTGAGAGCTTGTTACTATAGGAGTCGAAAAAATCATAAGTATATGTGATCGCTTTTATATTTTCACGGTCTTATTGAATTGGTAGGTGTCACGTTAACTTAACCTTAGACGATTCAATGAAGATATTTTGCGCCGTTTAAATAATATATGTGATGTTATGTCAGTTAAAAAATTGTTAAAATTGATTAACTAATTAGAAGTGTTGTTGTAGGACGAAAAAAAAATTTAGAATAAAAAAGATTATCCAAGGGTTTAAACTCGTGACCTCAACATAATGGGTAGTCTTTTGTATGGCGTTGAGTCCACTGGACCAAGTCATATCAGCACGCTCTAATGTGAGATTCATTTGTTCTTATTGCCTTTATTTCTATTAATTAGGAGTTATTCGATTTAGGTTTTTTTTTTTTTTTTTTTTTTTTTTTTTTTTTTTAGTTTTAATTTTAAACTGTAGTTGTTAATTTTATTTTTCCTTTAAACTTGTAGGTCAGTATAATTTTGATATTTTTGGTAAATTATTGAAACATAAACAATATGAACATAAACAACATAAACATTGAAGCGAAAGATATAAAAGAAAATTGATCACGATTTCACAACCTAGATCGTTATATATAAGCAAAATCCAATTACAACCATAATCATATGATTTTTTTTTCATCCATCAAACAATCAAAACAGGCATTAATAAACCTAATTCAAAACAAAATACCACCACCACCTATCCCCATCTTTAATTCTACAAATAACACTAAGTTTTTACAAACGGACAGCAGTTGAATTAATCTGATAGAAGCGCAAGAAGCTTTTCATTCTCGATCCTAAGAATATCTTGTAGAAAGCCTGCACGGTGACGCCTCCTTTGTAGATCGATTAGATGACTATCAAAATCCTCGACCATGTCCCAATGTCCTAATGTAGCGCACTTGTCTCTAAAAGTTTCGTAATTGACAATTGTTTCCTGATAATTGTGGACAAGGGATTTTGATCCACGCGATGTTTTATTTCAAAAACATTTTCATTTGAAAAGAGTCGCCACTAAATTTTAGGTCGAATTTAGAAACCAATTTTTGAGAAAATGAGTTCGTGTAAGTTTACGTGTTAGGAAGTTCAAAAGAATTTCATTAATTTAACGCCTAACCCCGCCCGTCGTAAAGACGGTCTCTACTAAATAAAACCATGGCTATTACGAGTACACATGCGGATATGCAAACAATATTTTAACCCTAAATAAAATACATCCATTCTATGTCGTTTAATGCACACATAATTTCGTCGAAGTTATTTAACATATGAGTTCATTTACTATTCTAGCAAACAAAGAAAAGAAGCAGAAATACTCACCGACAGCATAAGACAGATTAACAAACGTTAGCGGCAGACGAATAAAAATGAACAAGCATGACTAAACGTGGATAAGCATGATTGGTTGACGCAAATATTGCACATGAGTATAATGGATTAACAAACAAAGCACAAGCAAAGGCAATAAACTAAGCGCAACTAGAAGAAAAAAAAACGTGCAGGCATATGCAAGTAGTAGCAAACAAACACGAACACACGTATAAAATCAAGTATAATTAAAAGGACATGCTGACATACACAATTAATTGCAGGACGAATGACATGGATACAACTACAATTAATTAACAAGCATACAAACAAGTGTGTAAACTGATAATTAAATACAACTAATAATAACATAGCACATAACGTGGGTGCAACTAGTAATCAATCAATATTCATACAAGCAAGGCCTAGATAATCAATCACAACTAAAACGCATAAGTCACCGAGTGAAAAACATAGACACTAGAACACAACATACGAAAAGAAACCAGGCTATTCAATCCTACACAACTCGAGTTTTGACAGACGAAGCAAAAACCAGCAAGCAACAGAAATACGCAGTACATGACTTCACGTGATCAATGCAACTAAACATTACAAAAGCACTAAACGATGAAACAAAACCACGATAACATAAGTCGATATACAAACGTGAATTACTCATTTAAGGGGCATGACAGATCAGCTTTAGACAATAACATAACTGAACATGAATGAGATGTAATTACACAATAAGCTAATGAGCAGATTAAACTAACGAGGAATCATATTATGCAGGGATGATCGAACATACATACTAAGTGAACAAAAGGGCACGACATATCTATACACACATCGAAATCATACTAAAGATATCGAACTAAAACAAACGATGGAAACAATAACTATGACGATAAACAATAGAGCGACAGAAAGTAATAAAAAGCGACAGAGAGCAATAAAAAGCGATAAAAGCAATAATTTAAACAAAGTAAAGTGAGTATTTTGCACCCTCAACTTACATGTATCGTTGACCAAATATCCGAGTCGTAATCGATTGTAAGATTTTATCCCAAGGGGCCGTCGTCGACGAAAAACCAATAATAAATCCGTACTTCGTACCAAAACTGACAGCAATTTTCAAAAGCTTGTAACTTCTTCGTTTCTCAACGAAATTT
This sequence comes from Dianthus caryophyllus, assembly GCA_023091065.1. Taxonomy (NCBI): domain Eukaryota; kingdom Viridiplantae; phylum Streptophyta; class Magnoliopsida; order Caryophyllales; family Caryophyllaceae; genus Dianthus; species Dianthus caryophyllus. The sequence goes on from JALGRB010000016.1 coordinate 12,259,548, forward strand.
CGAACCAAAAGACGTTTTAGAATCGTGGTAAAGTGAACTTTAAGATTTTGTAAAGAAATAAAAAAGTCTATGATGTTTTCAATACGGAAACGAAGCAGAAGTAGTGATAGTTGCACGAAAATCAGAAAGGTTGTGCTCTGTTTTCATACGACTATCTCGACTTCTTTTGAGTTTTTTTAGGGCTTTCTTGTGACTTGGTATGGTGTATGTGTGCTGTATTTTTCGTGTCCTCTGAATGCTTGGGGATGGTATGTATATATAGGGTTGAGAAGTAGGGTTTTAGAAGGAAAAAGAGCAGCTCCTCCCTTATCTTCGAGAGCTGTTGTTCTAGGCTCGTGTTAGGGTTTTTTAGGGTGTTTTCTTGGGGGTTAAGGCAAGGGTAAACGGAGCATGTGGATCTGATATAGGTTTTTTGTTTGTGGGCAGGAGTTGATGGCCAGAAAGTCGGGTTTTAGCCCAAACCTGGGCTGTCTGAAACAGGGCACTGGAAGGGGCTTTAGGGCTGCTGTAAGACGAGTTTTTTGAGTGTGTTTTGGTCTGATCAGTCAAGGGGTGAGAGTGGGTAGAAAAGGGCCTTGAAATTCGTGTTGAAACGGGCTAAAAATCGTTCTTAAAATTGGCCTTAAAACGAGCTTAAAAACTTGCTGTTAAGAAAACGAATTCGTCGAATATGATTTAATAAACTGTTTTAAAAGTTCGAGAAGCGACTTTTCAAGTCAAAAAAAGAATTTGTAAAAGCGACTTTTCAAATCGAAATACTTAAAATGATTTTTCAAATCGAAATGTTTTATTTTCAATAAAACACTACTTGCGACAAAATAAAATTTGACAGAGCTTATTAAATCAAATATCCTTTGAACTAACAAACATTGTATTGACAGCGCCCTGCTTACATCGTAATACGAACTCAAATAAATGACACGAAATACACGTTGTCCTATCATCATCGGGTATTTGTCGGGTTTTCTATAAACCTCCATATCGACAGATACGAGTATCTACAGAGCCCCCACTTTGACTAAGGCTTGGACAGGCGAAAGTCAAAGTAGACTCTCGAGTCGATCGTATGTCACAACTTGAGAGCCTCACGGGTCGTTTATGGTCCCTTAGACCTGTGTATATAAGCTCACCAGCCATAAGGAGAAATCATACCTGAAACTTGATTAAGGATGCCTTCATTTTCATTAAAGTGTGGGTTGAGCCTTATCCTTAGGCGCCTACGTATCCGTTGTGACAGAATCAAACCCGTATCGTAGTTCGAGCTTGCTGGCCTGTAGCTTTCTGCTGCTTCGGCCCAAAACAAATGATATTTGTTTACTTGATTAAGTAACGCCAATACCTGCATTCTTTTTGAAGTATCACTTCTTTAGGCTGTTTATCTTTTCATTGACCGTACAAAATCTTATGCCGGCATCAGATTCACATCTACATCTATATCTTGAACGTCTTTCATTAACTTCAGCAGAAAGCAGTTGTGTTGCAGCGCCAGCTGCAACTTTCTCATCACCTAACTTAGCATCAGCAGAAATCTGCGTTTCCGTAGCGCCAACTACGTCTTTCACATTATGTAACTCAGAAAGGTCTGCTGGTCTATGATTGTTTTTGTTCAACAACTTTTCATCCAACTTATCGTAAGCCTTTTGACATCAAAGGTGCGGTAAAATACAAAGTCTGCCATCTTTACTTCCTCGACGCTTTCTCATCACCTAACTTAGCATCAGCAGAAATCTGCGTTTCCGTAGCGCCAACTACGTCTTTCACATTATGTAACTCAGAAAGGTCTGCTGGTCTATGATTGTTTTTGTTCAACAACTTTTCATCCAACTTATCGTAAGCCTTTTGACATCAAAGGTGCGGTAAAATACAAAGTCTGCCATCTTTACTTCCTCGACGGAGGGCTGCCTGTACCTACTATCCTTTGAGATGCATACAACATTGCGTTTTCCAGCAATTGCTTCAAGTGGACGTTGAATGACTTCCTTAACTTCCTTAACTTAGCGTTCAAGCTCGAACTTAACAACAAATCACAACTCACGACTCACATAGTGAATCTGCGCCCCTTTTTGTAAAAAGAGAATGGATCATCGATCCGAGATGTATATTAAAAAAAGAATGGATCATCGATCCGAGCTGCGAATATTAATTTCGAAAATGGGTCCTCGACCTGCTTTTTAATCAAAAATGATGGATCGTCGATCCGAACTGAAAATTCTATTTTGGGAAGAGGGTCATCGACCCGAGCTTAAAACTAAAATTTTGCGTCCTCGATTCGCATTTCAAAATTTTTATGTCTTCGACCTATTCAAAATTTTGTGTCCTCGACCTATATTTTGAGATTATTTTTGGAAGTGACAGACTGCTGACTTGGACGTGTGATAAACACGTTTCTTTCCACTTTCAACCTTTTTGTGTGGCCTATAACTAAACATATGTGACCCCAAAAATAAAATAAAAAAATTGACCCATAATAAAAAATTGACCCATGATAAAATGTTTGCTGTCATCAAAATTTATTTGTGTTTGCCCCCAGAATTAAACACGTGCTACTACTACAAGTATTGATTATGCTTGCCTATTCCTTCCTACCCACGAAATGAAAAGAAAAAACGAATCATAAGTGTGCAAGGGTGATCTTTCCTATTATCATAAGCTAGAAAGAGTGATCTTTCCAATAATCACTCACGAGATTTTGTTGTATATCTTTCCTTAACCCATCTTTGCAAACATCTTCAGAAGTTTGTAGTTTCCTTAATCCCGACTTGGCAAATTTTCCATACCGTTGCCTTGTTACTCCCTTTATAAAGGAGCCATGAGTCTTCAAAATATACAACATAATCTGCAGCTCACTTCTCGCCTATTTAGAGGGTTCCCTGTGGTTAAAAACATCGTCTTGAAACCATGAATACTCTAGTAGGAGCCATGAAATCTTGGTCCAAGGATTTTAGGGGCGGAGAAACTCAAAGCCTGACCGACGCGGGGCTTCAGCAAATGCTTCCGTTTGTGCAAGTCATTCCCCAAAGGGGTTTTCTGACTGAATGTGTGAAGTTTTGGGACCCTGCTCATCACGTGTTCGCCTTTTCGGAAGGAGAGATATGCCCTTGGCCTGAAGAATTTCTTTGCTCTCTGTCGAAATTGACGCAAATTAATAGCACCCGTCGTTCACTTCGGGGCCCCTGGATGGGTCGACAAGTACCATGACTTCCTGGGTCTGTCGAACGAGGAGGCTCACAACGTAATTGAAGGGGAAAAGGTAGACTTATGTGGTTTGGCCCACCTCTTTCGACATGCCCACGACCCTACTAGGGCTACCGTCTATCGTCGGCGAGTGTTTGGCCTCATTATGTTGCATCTTTATTGCTTCGAAGGGTATATGGAGATACCGTCTTGTTATGGTCAAGCTAAGTTTATCCGCATCGTAGAGCAGATGGAGGGGAACTGTAACCCGTCTTCAATTATCCTAGCCGAGACCATCCGTGGTTTGGACGCTTTCAAAGCTGACCCGTATGGTTCATTCCGAGGCTCAACCCGTATTCTACAGGTGACATGGCTGGATTTTTTTTTTCATTGACTCGGTTTTCTGTTTCTTTTTTGTAGACTCGTTTTTCTAATTTTTTTCACTCAGCTTCATGTTGAAAAGGTAGACTCGTTTTTCTGAAGGTAGACTCGTTTTTCTGATTTTCATTTCGTGGGTAGGGGAGCTCTGTTTTTTCTGAGTTTTTCTGATTTTTTCACTCGGTTGGGGGCTTTGTTTACTGTAACCCGTATTTCTGCCTCGATAAAAACGTTTTCGTGGGCTCTGATTTTTCTGATTTTTCGTAGGCTCGCTGTTTCTGTTTGTTTTTGTGACTCGGTTTCTCGGCTTTTCTTTTAGGTGTGGCTTATGGAGAGGCTTGGACTAGTGGATCCGCCAAAGAACCCTCATGACTATCGAGCGAGGAGTTTTGGCGGTCGGATACCTCGGTATAGCTTGGGAAAAGGGGCCAGCTACTGGCACCGTATGCTGACCACGGGAGTCGGCTCCCATATTCGTTGGTCTCTGCCGTGGTTACACTTATCCTCGTTTACGGGGCTACCGAATGGTGATCCTTCAAGATATGTTATGCTTTTGGGTTTAGAACGACCCGTATATATTTATCCGGATCGTGTGCGACGGCAGTTTGGTCTCCAGCAAACCGTGCCCACGACTGAGGCTAGCCAAGGGCCCGAGTTCGACATTACTCGAGCTACATGTCAATCTTGGCTTCATGTTTGGAATTGTAGGACTGTTTGGCATCTCCTCGAGCCGTGCGCGTCGACATGGGTATCCCCCTCGTATCTGAAATGGACTAAGGAAACCTTTGTCGAGGTGCGACGAACATTACTTGAAGATGACGCAGCTGATTGGAAGGCGCGTGGTGAAGCGTTAAGGAATCAGAGAGTATACGCGAGGCTGAACGAATCTGGTGTGTCTCTTGGTGCTAGAGCGAGCCATTCAAACGTGAGGCTGGATGGGCCAGATGCAGCGCAAGGGACCAATGCGAGACGTTCTAAAGTGTGGCAAAGGTTAAACGCAGGTGGAGAGGTTCGTTCGAGTGTTGCTGATAGATTGGGTCCGCGTCTAAACGTGAAGGACCGCTTGGGGCCGCGAGAAGAAAGCCAAGTTCCTCCAAAAAAACGGGCTAGAATGATTATGAGTCAGACGTCGTCTCGTCGCCGTAATGTGCGTAGTTCGTCTAAGGAGTAGAGCTGTGTGATGATGTTATTACTATTACTTAATACTTCCTCCATTCCGTTTGATTCTATACGTTTGACCAAAACACGGTAATTAAGGTAGAAGAAAATCAAGTGGGGTAGATAATGGAATTACTTAAATACCCCTACTTTATTGTTTGCAAGTGGGTTGAGTGGGTATTAGTGAAGGGTATATTGGTCTTTTAGTTTAATAAAGTAGAGACTAAAATAGAAATGTATAGAATTGATTGGAATTTCCGAAAAAGGAATATGTATAGAATCAAATGGAATGGAGGAAGTAAAACATTAGGATATTGATATTATTAGGATTTATTATCATAGTGGGGATATTAGGATTAGTTATTATAATGGTAGTGTTAGGATTTATTATTATTATTTACAACTACGTATTAGTTAGAATTATTATTATTGTGCTTTCCTCTTCGAGTTGTGTGTGATGGGCTTCGCCCGTGATAAATAAAAAATAATAAAAAAGATTTACTATTTATTAGAAAAATTCCCGTTTCCACATTCATCAAGTTAACATTATTTCGATTGTACTCTTGTAAAGAGTTGCCTACGTATCTGCTTTTTACACAGAATCAAATCGAATCCGTAGTTCGTATGTTAAACATTTCGTGTGGTGGCGAATGCCACGCTTTAAACCTACTCTAATACATCGCAATTCAAACATTATTTCATAACATTTGAGAATGAGGACAAAGGATAATATCGCTTCAGTTGATCCAAGTTCGTTGGATTTGAAAAATCATTACCATCTAGATCAGTTAGTCTAACTGCACCTCCTGTCAGGATTTTCTTTACCAAGTAAGGACCCGCCCAATTTGGCTTAAATTTTCCTCTCGGGTCTACCGGTAGTAATGCGCGCACTGATTTCAGCACTAGATCCCCTTCCTTAATTCCCCGAGGTTTCACCTTTTTATTAAAAGAGCGCTTTATCCTTTTCTGATAGAGTTGGACATTGTATAGTGCGTTCAAACGTCGTTCATCTAGCATTACAAGCGAATCATACCGAGCCTGAACCCAGTCCGCTTCTAGGACTTTGCTTTCTAGCAGTATGCGCAGGGATGGTATTTCTAATTCAACGGGTTGGACTGCCTCCATCCCGTAGGTTAAGTAATATGGTGTTGCCCCGGTCGCAGTTCTGATTGATGTTCTGTACCCCCACAACGCGAAGGGTATCTTATCGGGCCATTCACGGTAGTTGTCTGTCATTTTCCTAAGAATGACTGTAACTGTCTTATTAGCCGCCTCTACTGCGCCATTTGTCTGAGGACGGTAGGGTGACGACTTGTGAAGCTTTATCTTATATTTATCGAGTAGCTGAGCTGTCTCGGCTTGGAAATGGGTGCCATGGTCGCTGATCATTTCGTGAGGCACTCCGTATCGATAGATGATGTCGTTTTGAATGAATTTCGCTACTTGCTTCGCATTTAACACTTTGTAGGACTTGGCTTCTACCCACTTCGTGAAGTAGTCGATTGCCACCGTATCGAAACAAAGGCCCTCCAGTTCCTGAGGGGTTAACCTTCCCAATGATATCGATGCCCCACGTTGAGAAAGGCCAAGGGGATGTCATGGTGTATAGCATAGAAGGTGGAACATGTTGGACGTTCGCGAATATTTGACAATTGTGACAGTGACGGACATATCTTCGACAATCCATATCCATTGTCGTCCAATAATAACCAAGCCTCATTATCTTACGGACTAGCATGTGAGCATTCATGTGTGGCCCACATTCTCCGTCATGGACTTCTTCCATGACTTTTTCTGCCGTGGCCTTGTCTACACACCGCAGAAGCACGCCCTGTGCCGTCTGTTTATATAATTGGCCGTCGTCCGTTGTAACAAACTGGGCCGACAGCAGTCGCAATGCTCGTTTCCCACGTGTGTCCAGGTCTGTGGGATATTCCCCTGCGTTTTTGTATTTCAAGATTGATGCGTACCAGGGTTCTGTCTCGCTTTCCTCAGCATTGTCAATCACATTAACATATGCGGACGATGATCTGCGTTGAACACATAAGGGCATACTATCTATGCTGTCGGGAATGTTAATTAGGGCTGCTAATTTTGACAGAGCATCAGCGAACTGGTTTTCCTCCCTTGGGAGGTGGACGTATCGTATTTCGTCGAATAATTTCTCAAGCTCTTCTATCTTGGTTTGGTAAGGTGCCAAACTGCTACTCTTAATTTTCCATGCTCCACTCACTTGATTGATTACCAAGGATGAATCACCGTGCACTAGTAGCCTTTTTACGCCTAAATTGACAATTTGTGCAGACCAACAGCATGCTTCGTACTCAGCTGCGTTGTTAGTGACAAAGAAAGTCCAATTTAATGGATACGGGTATATGTTCTCCTTTTGGTGAAATAAGGAGGATACCAATCCCGTAACCCATGTAATTCGATGCTCCATCAAAGTACAAATCCCACGTATCGTCTTCGACGCTTGCGACATTTTCATCTGGAAATGACCATTTATCCGTGATTTCAGTTTCGTCAATTGGATTGTCGGCAAGGAAATCGGCGGCAGCTCTTCTTTTTATTACCTTCAGCGGCTTATACTTAAGGTCAAATTCTGCTAGCATGAGAGTCCATCTTGACATTCTTCCATTTAGTACTGGTTTTTCAAACAAGTACTTGATCGGGTCCATTTTGAAGTAGATGCTTACACTGTAGCTAAGCATGTAGTGTCTTAACTTCTTCGTGGCCCAAACCAAAGCGAGGCATGATTTTTCTAGCATCGTGTATTTCACTTCGTACTCCAAGAATTTCTTACTAATATAGTAAATCGCCCTTTCTTCTTTGTCGACAGTTTGAGCTAACATTGCACCCATTGCGGTGTCCGTCACTGTTAGGTATAATGATAACGGCAACCCAGCCACTGGTGGGCTTAAAACCGGCGGGGAAGACAAAATCTCTTTTATTTTGTCGAACGCAGCTTGACATTGATGATCCCATGTAACGTGTTCTCCTACTTTGAGCTTTTTAAATATAGGTTCGCAGATCATGGTTAACTTGGCGACGAAACGGCTAATGTACTGTACTCGGCCTAGAAAACCTCGAATTTCTTTCGGTCTTGGTGAGGCATCTCAATATGGCTTTGATATTTGAGGCATCGACTTCAATGCCACGATGACTATCGATGTGGCCGAGTAGCTTACCCGAAGTGACTCCGAATGCACATTTCTGCGGATTTAGGCTCATGTTGTACTTTCTTAATCTTTCGAAGAATTTCTTTAATGCACTTAAATGACCACTGCGCTCCCTGGATTTCACAATCATGTCGTCGACATAAACCTCTACTTCTCTATGCATCATATCATGTAGCAATGTCGTTCTAAGCGGTTCGTTGATATGTGGCCCCAAATGTTAATCACCCAAACGCATCATCAGATAACAATAAGTTCTCCACTGCGTTGTGAATGCGGTTTTGTGCATGTCCTCCTCGGCCATCTTTATCTGATTGTAACCCGCGTAACCGTCCATGAGGGACAATAATGCGTGATTGGCGGTGTTGTCGACTAAGATATCGATGTGAGGTAACGGGAAATCGTCCTTCGGACTAGCTCTATTTAAATCTCGAAAATCAACGCAGACACGCACCTTCCCATCTTTCTTTGGCACGGGTACCACGTTAGCTACCCAATCTGAGTATTCTGAAACTTTGATAAACCCGGCTTTGAATTGCTTGTCAATTTCTTCTTTGACTTTTAGAGACCATTCGGGTCGCATTCGGCGGAGTTTTTGTTTTATTGGTTTGAACCCTGGTTTGATTGGGATTCTGTGTTCTGCGATTTCCCTGTCAATACCCGGCATGTCTTTGTAAGACCATGCGAATACGTCTTTGAACTCATTTAGCAATTCAATAAACCCTTGTTTTTCAGCAAGGTCGAGGGTTGTCCCTATTTTCAACTCTTGTGGCTCGAGAGTGGTTCCCACATTAATTGTTTCGGTGTCTTCAACTACCGAGCTTTTTTCATCATATTCCTGTATCCCTTTTAACAACTGAGGAGATGGTTCTAACTCCTCACTTTCTACCTGTTCACCTTGGTCCTCATTCTCAATGTCATTATTAAAACAGTCATTTTCAAAAATTGAATTGCAATGTAAAAGAGACAAGTCATAAGCAAACTGGTTCATTTTATTATTATTGATTTGAAATTGTGCGAATTGTGCTAACATTTGGGCCAACTGATCAGGGGTCAGTGGCTGGATAGATGTGGTTGTTGGGGTTAGTGTCCTCCACAGTTAGTGCAATAACATAAATAAATCTCTAAAGGTACACAGGGTACATTTTGTATTTAATCAGTTGATTAACGTTTATCAATAACGGTTGGCTTGCTAGATAAGTTTGACGTTATTGTCATACAGATGACGGTGATCAACTGGTCCCTAAGAGTCACACCTAAAGGATGTGTTTGAGAAATATGATTATTTGAGAAAATGATCATATTGATGCCTTACTTAATGACTAAACAGTTAGTGTTGTTGACTAAAATGTTAGTCAAGTGTGATGATGTTACTGACTAAAATGTTGGTCAGTGTAATGTTGGTACTAACAATTTAATCGATTAAATAATTTTAGCTGAGGCGAATTAAATGTAATTCGTGAATTGAATATAAAATGTTATATTTAATTGTCATGTATAATGCAAGCTAATTAAATATAAACCGTTATAATTAATTAGTAAATTATAAATATAAGGATATTTATAACATATTATAGTCATCCATACAGATGACACTATTAATAAATTGCATTATATTATAAGCTAAATTGACCAAAACAGAAGTGTCCAGATACATAATGTTTTCTTGGTAAATAAGATAGATATTTGAGGAGATTATAATCTCCCCAAATACTACTAGTTGGCCGGTCATATAGGAATTAGGAGTAGTATATTAGCTTTCCTAATTCTACTCTAATCAATCTCTAATTAATACACAACTCTACAACACAAAACCTCAAGAAAAGAAAAGCAGTTTTCTCTCTAAAATTTCTAGCAAATTCAAGGGCATATTTCAACACATCTTGGGTGAGATAATTAGGAGATACCATATTATTGGTATTGTTCTTAGGCCATATACTTAAGAATTAAAAGGTTAATTTTTATTCTTTTATTATGTTATGCAATTTTGATTTATGACTTTAAATCTTATAAAAGTTTTCATTATAATCCTGTGATTTTTATGGTCTATATACGGATATAAACCTACAAGTGGTATCAGAGACTTAGGGCACATGAAATTTTTATAAGGTTTTCATAAAAATCGATTTTGTATGATTTTAAATTGATTAACAAAGGCCACGGTTTAAAAAAAAAAATTTTTGCCGGTTTGTTTTGTGATTGAGCCGTGAGGTTTTGATCATGTTTGACTAGTTTTTGGTCTATTTGATTCATATTTATTAATCTTTTAAGATGTTAAAACTATTTCATATGAATTTGTATAAGTTTTGATTTAATACCGATTGAATTAAAACTTAAAAGGACCAAATTTTGTGTATGTTAATGAACATACTTTGTTGTTAATCATTAGATCTTCAAATTCATGATGTTTTAATTAAAAAGTTAATTTGAATACCTTAAATCAATGTTTAATACGGATTAAAATTGAATTAGGATCGATCTAATTATTAGCATAATTGAATTAAAACGGTTTAATTCACCTTTTAATGTTTTGGCCGAATTAAATTAGTTTATGGTAAATTTTTATCATTGTTATTTATTGTTGGCCGTATAAAATATAAAATAAAAAAAAAAAAAAAAAAAATTTTGGTAATTTCTTAATTGGCCAAAACAATTTAATTTTTAATAAAAAAAAAATTTTTATTTTCGGCAATATTATTACCTTGGCCGAAATTGTTTCAATTTTTGGAAATTGTTAGTTTTTGGTAATATTTTTAGTATATTATAAAGATAATATATTTTGTGTTATTATGAAGTAGTTCATAATAAATATGATACCTGATTTTTAAAGCAGTTTAAAATACTTTGAGATCGAATTTATGTTATACGGATAATATAAATTGATTTGGATTATTATTTTAAATAAGATATTATGAACAATTAAGGAATTGTTGCATAATGATAATCATTTAAAAAGGGGTGGTTTGGATTTAATCAATTTGTATGCATTGATTTTATTATGTTTAGTTGATGCTATTTATTTATGTTTGTGAATGAATGTTTGAATGAATGGTTGATTTTACGCATTATTTTTGTACAAACGGTTGTAATTTACTAGTGTGGCCTTAGAAAGTTGTGTTTTCGTAATGAAGGAAACACAATTTTGGTTGTATTTTGAGATCTCGAATCTCCAATTTTGTAATATTTTTAATTTTGGCATATTTTGAAATAGAATGTAAATAGGTTTATTTTTGTAATTCAAAATTGTAATTTTGAGAAGATTCAAGTTGAAGATTCAAGATGGACTCCCACTTAAAGCCCAAGATGAAGAATGAAGACAAGTTTAGGGTCCATGGATGGATTCCACTTTGTATTTGTCTTTATTTTCATAGGGATAGGCCACACTAGGTGTTTTTCGTTTTTGCGTTTTCTTTACCGTTTTTCATTGCATTCACGTTAGATAAGAGCATCATATTCACTAAACTAAACCAAACCACCTAATATGCATGAAAATGGATCATATAGTTGCATCCTAGATTATTGACATACGGATGTCATTTGTTTAGAGCTATCACCTCAATTTAATCATTCACGATAATGCTAGATATTAGTTCACTTAAAATGAATTAAAATGAGTTGATGGGATCTTCCTCTAAAACTGAAATTGAGAATTAGTCTTTATAAGTCGAACCACTATGAATCCCTTCTTCGTCGGTAGGCATAATATGACCCCTTCTACGTTGGGTAAGTAGTGGCTGTCAACTTAGTTTATCTCAACATTATGGTTCGAGTAATATCTCGAAGGTATGGTGGACTAATAGATAGGATTTACTGAAATCTATCGACCAAGAATTCTAACAGTAGAATTAGCTAAGCAGTTAGCTTATCAATTTAAAGAAATTGACTCTTGGGATCGCTTATATAATTCTCGAGGGAGGTCAATTATATGAGTGCACGAGTCATTGCATTAAATCGTTATTGCTTTATGACTTAAATTTTTAAAACCATGATTTCTTATCTTTTCTCTTCTTCTTCTTTCTTTTCACAGTATTTGAATACGTTATATACATATATAACTACTATAACAAATGGCTGTACGTACTGACGAACCAATGCCAAGTGCCACACTAATGCGCGAATCATGGCTTAGAATTTTCATGGGCAGCATGAATCAGTCTACTCGACTGAAGCATGATGGGTCCAACTTTTCTGATTGGGAGGCCGCATTCTAATGCCGCCATCGCCGACGGTAAGCTCAAGTACTTGATCGAGCCAGGTCACGCCTATACCACTCCCGATCTGCGAAGAAGCTGAAACCTTTGCTTATAACGATTTCATGATGGAAGCGGGTGCGTTACAGAACGTACTCATCTATGCAATGGAACCCAATTTGCAAAGATGTTTCATTACCCAAGGTGCAAACAAGATTTTCACCACCCTAACAAAAGAGTTCTCGAAAGCTCCGAGAATCAAAAGTTACGAGTACACTACTCGTTTCTTTGAAGCTAGACTCCAAAAGGGCCAACCGATTGGTCCACACCTTCTCGCCATGATCGAGAACGTTGAGAAATTGGAGGAGCTTGGTTGCACGATCGATGAGAAGATCATCATTGATCGAGTGCTTCACTTTCTTCATGATGGGTATGCCCTCTTTAGGGCAAACTATTACATGAACGACATGCAGAAAAGTCTGCATGAACTTCATTCACTCCTCGCATTGAGGCAGTGATCTGAAGTTGAGTGGGAGCATGAAACAAGATGTTCTCATGATAGGCAACAAGCAGAAGGGTAGGGGTAAGGCTCCGGCTAACCTAACTGTAGGTAAGCCAAAATTCAAGAAGCCAGTGGTTGCTAAGAGTGGGCCTGGTGAGTCTATCGGTAGCTCACAAGGCAAGGCAAAAGCTAAGCAGAGCATGGAGTGCCACCATTGCCACAAGTCTGGGCATTGGAGGCGTAACTGTCCCGTGTATGCTGAGGACATAAAATCATGCCGCGTCGCTCCTGTTGGTATGTCTTCTTTTATTCATATGATTGAGATTAACCATGCAAGTTTCGGAACTTGGGTAGTAGATACTGGTTGTGGTTCTCATCTGTGCAATCATTTGCAGGGCCTAAGAAGCATCAGAACTCTGGCAAGAGGTGATGTAGACCTGCGAGTGGGGAATGGAGCAAGAGTTGCTGCCGTTTCAGTAGGGACATATGTAATCCAACTCCCAAGTGGATTTGAGTTATTTCTGAATAACTGTTACTATGTACCTAGTTTATCTAAAAACATTATTTCTGTATCCGTTCTTGATAAAGAAGGATTTTCATTTTCAATTAAGAATAATAGCTGTATTTTCTCATTGAACGATATGATTTATGGTAAAGCTGTTTCCATGAACGGAATTTATGTTTTAGATCAAACCACAGATATTTTGCATGTGAGTAACAAGAAAGCAAAGGTTGGTGACAAAGATCAAACGTATTTATGGCATTGCCGAATGGGACATATAAATGAGAAACGCGTGAAAAAGCTCATTGATAATGGGACAATAGCCCCATTTGACTATGAAACTTTTAGCACGTGTGAATCATGTCTCATAGGCAAAATGTCTCGAATTTCCTTCAAAGGTGTTGGAATGCGCGCTGCTGACCTATTAGGACTCATACATACTGATGTGTGCGGACCTATGTCAATCAACGCTAGAGATGGCTATAGGTATTTCATCACTTTCACGGACGATTTGAGTAGATATGGACATGTCTATTTAATGAAGCATAAAAGTGAGTCCTTTGACAAGTTCAAAGAATTCCTGAATAAGGTTGAGAACCAACTGGATAGAAAGATAAAAGCACTACGTTCAGATCGTGGTGGCGAATATCTTTCAATTGAGTTTGATCTACACCTAAAAGACCGCGGGATAGTATTACAGTTAACTCCACCTGGAACACCACAACTGAATGGTGTGTCCGAACGCAGGAATCGAACATTACTTGATATGGTTCGATCCATGATGAGTCACACTGCAGTAGTACTGACTCATTGTGGGGCTATGCTCTTTTGTCATTTTGCTCTTATACTTAACCGAAGTCCGCCTAAAGTCAGAGACAAGACTCCATACGAGTTATGGAAGAGGAACGGTCCCTAACTTGTCCTTTATTCGGGTTTGGGGTGCGAGGCTTATGACAAGTGGAGACAGGAGGACAAGCTCGGCCCGCGATCGGTCAAGTCATACTTTATTGGTTATCCAAAAGGAATGTTTGGGCATTACTTCTATTCGCCAACCGAACAACGCGTTTTTGTTGCGGCTAGTGCGACGTTCTTAGAGAAAGAGTTTCTCAAGACAAGAGAGGTAATAGAACCTTCGATCCGGAGATTCTCGAATCCAACAACCGAGCGACCAATGGAGGAAGCTATTCCTTCTACGTCTGCTGCGGTTAATGTCCCTTTGGAACCCAGGAGGTCGGGTAGAATCTCCATTCCTCCGCATGCATACATCGGTATGGTTGAGGAGAATGGGAGAGACGACGTTTTACTCCTTGAGAGTAACGAACCCGTAACCTATAAAGGTGCCATGACATGTTCCGACTCAAAGCTTTGGCAAGAAGCCATGCAATCCGAGATGGACTCGATGTACGAGAACAATGTATGGGATCTGGTTGACTTACCTGATAAGGCTAGGCCTCTTCAGTGCAAATGGCTTTTCAAGATAAAGCGATCTGTAGAAGGACAACTAGACATATACAAGGCACGACTAGTTGCAAAGGGTTTCACTCAAGTGCAAGGGTTGCACTATGATGAGATCTTTGCACCCGTAGTCATGCTTCGTTCCATTCGGATTCTCTTAGCGATCGCCGCATTTCATGACTATGAAATTTGGCAAATGGATGTAAAAACCGCCTTCTTAAACGGTTATTTGGAGGAGGAGTTGTACATGGTACAACCCGAAGGTTACATTGATCCTGAAAATCCTAAGAAAGTTTGCAAGCTTAAGCGTTCCATCTATGGACTTAAGCAAGCTTCACGGAGTTGGAATCATCGCTTCGACCAAGTGATAAAGGAGAATGGATTCACTCGATCAGTCGAGGAACCATGCCTATATATCAAGTCGAGTGGGAGCAAGATTGTCTTCTTAATACTGTACGTCGATGACATACTCTTGATTGGGAATGACATACCTCTCTTAACTTCGGTAAAAGTATGGTTAAAGAACCATTTCCAGATGAAAGATCTGGGTGAGGCACAGCGAATTTTGGGGCTCAGATTCTATAGAGATAGATCACGACGGATGTTATCCCTCACCAGGAGTCTTATATAGATAAGATTCTTGAGAGGTTCAAAGATGACCAACTCCAAGAAGGGGAACCTTCCAATGATCTCAGGGGTGCATTTGAGTAAAGCTCAAGCACCAAAGACATCGGAAGAGGTCGAGCGCATGAGTCGGATTCCATATGCTTCGGCAATAGAATCGATCATGTATGCCATGATATGCACACGTCCAGACGTGGCATATGCATTAGTATGACGAAGTCGATACCAAGGCAATCCAGTGAAGCACACCGATGGCCGTAAAGAACATTCTTAAGTACCTACGGAGGACTAAAGATTGGGTATTGACTTATGGAGGAGACACCGAGCTATGCGCACCGATTCTGCCAGATGCTAGTTTCCAGACGGATCGAGATGACTCGAAATCTCAATCTGGATTCGTTGTTACTCTTAATGGCGCTGCGGACAGCTGGAATAGCTCCAAACAAACTGTTATAGCAGATTCAACGACTGAGTCCGAGTACTATGCTGCTCAGAGGCTCGAAGGAAGCTATATGGATGCGTCGATTCTTACAAGGACTAATCAGTAGTTCCTAGTTCGAATGACCCGATCACCATCTATTGTGACAATAGTGGTGCCATCTTCCAAGCGAAGGAGCCTAAGTCCAAAGAACAAGTCTCAAGACGCGTGCAAAGGAAGGCTCGCATGATCCGGATTACGTGGAGCGTAAGGAGATAGTGATTGACAAGATTGCTACGGATGATAACATAGCGCATCCTCTCACTAAGCCGTTGAGACAAGATAAGCATGAAGGGCACGTTAAATCCATGGGAATTAAGCGTGTTCCTGAGTTGTATTAGTTGTTTTGTATGGATTTGACACTTGTATTTCCTAAAACTTCTAATAAAATCATCGTTTTGTTATATATATTGTTTTTCATGAGGGTTGTGCAGACAACGTTGAACACCTCAAAGTGAACTGAATTGCTATATATTTTGTTTTGGTCCGTGGTCGCCTACACGAGCTGATAACTCTGGCAATCATTTTGTGACGTCGATTGATGGTTCAACGAGCCATAAGTCAAACTGTTGATCGATCGATCCGCAGATCTTGGGTTTCTTGAAATCGCGCAGGACATGTTTGTGACGACAACATGGAGTCCTAAATGTTTCAGAACATTAGGTGCCTGGTCGTGGATAGGACATCCATAGTGTTCCTAGAGTCGATTCTTTTGACTATCGACTGTCTCTTGAGATTATGGCAGATTTTGGGTGACTTTGGTTTCTTTTTCACGGTCGACCGTAACAGGAGGCCAAGCAGATTTTCACTGGGTCATTTCATACTGCGCTTACATCTGCAGGATTCGAGTTGCGGGAAATATCCAAACTTCTATCGAGTTATAATATTTATTCTCAGGGCCACTCGAGGAGTCAGAATCGAAAATGCATGGCCATGCTCGAATATTGATTCGCTTATCGCTTAAGTTACTCTACAGTCGGAAACCACTCTTGATACTGATCGCTTGTGAACTACGATCTTTGAAAGTACAGACTTTGCAAATTGGTTTACATTGAGTGGGAGAAATTTATTATGGATATGAGAATCGGATATCGCACCTACACTTGTACGGACAAGTGGGAGATTGTTGGGGTTAGTGTCCTCCACAGTTAGTGCAATAACATAAATAAATCTCTAAAGGTACACAGGGTACATTTTGTATTTAATCAGTTGATTAACGTTTATCAATAACGGTTGGCTTGCTAGATAAGTTTGACGTTATTGTCATACAGATGGCGGTGATCAACTGGTCCCTAAGAGTCACACCTAAAGGATGTGTTTGAGAAATATGATTATTTGAGAAAATGATCATATTGATGCCTTACTTAATGACTAAACAGTTAGTGTTGTTGACTAAAATGTTAGTCAAGTGTGATGATGTTACTGACTAAAATGTTGGTCAGTGTAATGTTGGCACGGCAATTTAATACTGATTAAATAATTTTAGCTGAGGCGAATTAAATGTAATTCGTGAATTGAATATAAAATGTTATATTTAATTGTCATGTATAATGCAAGCTAATTAAATATAAACCGTTATAATTAATTAGTAAATTATAAATATAAGGATATTTATAACATATTATAGTCGGTCCATACAGATGACACTATTAATAAATTGCATTATATTATAAGCTAAATTGACCAAAACAGAAGTGTCCAGATACATAATGTTTTCTTGGTAAATAAGATAGATATTTGAGGAGATTATAATCTCCCCAAATACTACTAGTTGGCCGGTCATATAGGGATTAGGAGTAGTATATTAGCTTTCCTAATTCTACTCTAATCAATCTATAATTAATACACAACTCTACAACACAAAACCTCAAGAAAAGAAAAGCAGTTTTCTCTCTAAAATTTCTAGCAAATTCAAGGGCATATTTCAACACATCTTGGGTGAGATAATTAGGAGATACCATATTATTGGTATTGTTCTTAGGCCATATACTTAAGGATTAAAAGGTTAATTCTTATTCTTTTATTATGTTATGCAATTTTGATTTATGACTTTAAATCTTATAAAAGTTTTCATTATAATCCTGTGATTTTTATGGTCTATATACGGATATAAACCTACAGTGGTATCCAAGACAGGCCTCGGAATACCGGAACTAGATGAAAGTACATGAAAAGGAAAGACTGGGGAGGGGGTATCTTCGACACCTAACTCCTTAGACTTAGCACTAAGACTCCTATCATCATCAGGTTCAGACTCAGAATCAGACTCGGAATTTTCTTCTGGCTCGGACACTTCTCCTTCTCCTACGGTCATTTTGAATAGCAATCCCTTGTTGTCGGTCCATTTGATGGTTTTTCTCCATCCGGACATAGCCCCTTGCGGATTAACATCTGTAATGAGGGTGGATGGATCGAAGCGGTCACTCTTGAGGATCATACTCACCAAGGCTTCGCTCGATGCTTCTCTCTTCCCCAAAAAGAAGGCCCATGGCTTTCCCGTCTTCGACTGGGCTGCGCTCCTTGCTTGTCGTAATTGTTGCCATGATGTCGTCCGGAATATAGTAACAATCCTGGAATATTTCAATTCCTGGGACCCGACGGTGTACTTTATGGTCATAGATAGGCTCGGGAAAGTCCAAACATGGTGTGTCTTCTCCGGCTCTCACGAATTGCCCATTAAGCGTCAGTGGGTACGGTTTCAGCTTCGCATCTTGACCCTTACCCTTGCTTAGACAATCCTCATCCTTTGTTGGGTCGTACCCAAGGCCAAACGTGATTCCTTTCGGGATCGTTGGAGGTGGGGTGAAGGCATTCCCCTTCCTCAGATATAAAGACAAACCAAAGTATTTTCCGGTCCTTAGCACTGTTTCACACGCACGGCTTCCGGTGTATAACTCCATGTTTGACTCGTTGACTTGGGATTCGATCGCATTGACGACCTCAAAGCCACCCGTTTCAATGGCGACATCATTTTGGACCTCGAAAGTCACATCTCCACCCGTCACGACCATTGGAGTAGCGTTAATGGTTACCACTCCTCCATTGAACGGAATTTTAATCTTTCGGTGAAGGGTTGAAGACACAGCTTTTACGGCGTGGATCCAAGGTCTTCCGAGCAACATATTGAAGGACGAAACAAGGTCGATAACTTGGAAATCGACCGCCTTTTTCTATCGCACTGATTTCACGCTTAAAGTGACGAGCCCAGCCACACGACGTATTGTACCATCGAAAGCTCGAACCGTTTGCGTAGTTGGAATAAGATCATTCTTTTCTAAGCCCAGAATATACGCGGTTTTCAATGGGAGCACATTAACAGCGGACCCATCATCCACTAGCGTCATTACACTAGTAGAAAATCACCCTATAGTGTCGAGGCTATCGTGGCGGTTCTTAAAAAAACGACACCAAAAGTAGGGTGGAAGACCTATAGTGGCGGTTCCAAGTTAAAACGACACTAAAAATCAATGTGGAAGAGGCTTTTAGTGGCGGTTCTAACAAACAACCGCCACTATACACCTATCGTGGCGGTTTTAATTAAAACCGCCACTAAAAAACGACACTAAAAAGGAATGTGGAAGAGGCTTTTAGTGGCGGTTCTAGCAAACAACCGCCACCGTAGGTCTATTGTGGCGGTTATACTTACAAACCGACACTAAAAGAGAGACCTAAATATTGAGCTTAGCTTGTATCCAAAACACTTCAAAATTAAAAATATTGGCGGTGGTTCTCTCCTCCTTCTCCTTTCGTCCTTCTCTCCTCCTTCTCCTTTCGTCCTCATCTCTCCTCCGTCGCCCTCCATCTCTTTTAAATCATGGGAGTTCTTCCCACCCCCCACGGCCGTCTGTTTCGATCTCCTCGCCGTTTGCAAATATTTCGCCTTGCTCGCCGGAGTTCTCTGGCGCCTGCCACAACGGGCATTCCGTTGTCGTTTTCTCGGCCCTATTATTTTCAGTTCGCAATTCATCGATTCTAATAATCCATTATTCTGAGTAATTAAAGGTATTATTCCTTTTTAATCCTTTCATTTGATTTTAATCGATTTAATTAATATGCCGCTAGTTTAACCGGACAATTTTTTTTTTTGCTGTTTTTAATTAGTTAGGGTTTTTAACCGGAAAAGTTTTGTTTTCGGTCGTGTAGCCCTATTGAAGAGATGCAGATTGATGTTCTGGTGGTATCATATTCTGAATTGGGACTTTGACATCCGTCGTGACTTCGTCATCATATTTATATGTTGTTTTGATTCTCGTAATTTGCTTAACTTGAAAACCTTCAAATTTTGAAATTTTATTTTTCATGCTTAATGGGCGTAGAAACTAGAAACAATGAGTATTATACTCATGGCCTTAAGTTTCTACGAGTAATTCGTAATTTTGTTTGGACAATTGTTGGTGTTCAATTACTCATGGCCTTTAAGTTTTAATTCCTTTTCTTTTTTGGTGTTCAATTTTATTCAACTTGATTTTCATTGTGTTTTTTGATGTGTATCCTTGTTGTTTTGGTTTAATGTTATATAGTGTTGTCTTAATGTAGTGTTTGGTTTAGATTGATTAATGATACTCAAGATTGGCGTATGTATAGCGGACATCTTTGCCTAAAATTGGGTGGTTCGTTGCTATTAGGTCTATTTTTTGTGAGTTTTTGTATGCAGGTAGTGGGTTGGACAACATTGACTCTTACTTCTTGAGGAAGCACCAAACTGAGCAATACCCTTAAGAAGCTAAAGATTGTTGTTTCGAGTGAGAACGCGTTGAAGGTCGCTTCGTTGCTCTAGCCTCGTGAACGACGTACTCCACACTTTCCATTGTGAATTGAAAGATGGATTGGTGTTGTTCGATGTAGTGCCTCTCATGCACGGAAACACTTGCTCAAACTTACACTAATCGGTCAAATCTCAATCGAATCGTCACTGCATCGCTACCAACCTCGTTAAGTTACTTCTCAAGGATAGCGTGATCAAGGATCTTTGATCCAATGAACGCTCTTCGCGAGTTAGCCCACCGCAACTCGGTTTGTCATTCTTTCGCCACCCATCTATCTTTACTACTCGGCGTTTGCACGCATGAATCTGTGTTTGACGTTTGGTAGTTTGTTTCTTTTTTTTTTTTAAATTCAATTCAATCATCCATTATTATTGAATTGTTTAGCATGAATCCATTTCAATTTTAGAGAAATCATTCATACCATACGGTTCTTCATTTGATTAATTGATTCCCATCCACATAAAATGACACTCGGTACTCCGTAAATCTATCTGTATTGATGATTCTTGCAGATAACTACTGTCAAAATTTGTAATCTATCTCTTGCTGCATCTGAGCATGATATTAAAGAATTTTTCTCTTTCTCTGGTGAAATTCAACACCTTGATATCCAAAGGTCCGTTTATTTATTTTTGTTTATGATGTTGACCCTATACAATATTCTTCATG
The DNA here is from genome assembly GCA_023091065.1 of Dianthus caryophyllus. Classification (NCBI taxonomy): domain Eukaryota; kingdom Viridiplantae; phylum Streptophyta; class Magnoliopsida; order Caryophyllales; family Caryophyllaceae; genus Dianthus; species Dianthus caryophyllus. The sequence continues at coordinate 12,280,620 of JALGRB010000016.1, forward strand.
ATCTCATCTACTCATCTTCTTTTTTTTCTAGTGGGAATGAGAGATCTCAAACTGCTTACGTTACCTTTAAGGAGGCTCAAGGTGCTGAGACCGCTTTTCTTCTATCGGTAACTTACTACGGAGTACTCCGTATTTCAAATATCTTGGCTTTGAGTCTGCCATCTTAAATTAAACACACGACTCCTAGATCACACTTTCAACTTAGTATTGTTTCTTTTGGTTTAAACCAATCAACATGTTTTTGGGTTACGATCAAGTGTCAAATTCATGTACTTCCTTTTTTCAATTCAGGGTGCAACAATAGTTGACCAGGCAGTCAAATTATGTTTGAGATATCAGAAGACCCTGAAAATGTTTTTCAAAGGAGTCTTGATGAAATTAATACATCAATTTTTGTCTACAACTCGATTGATAGGGAGACGATAAACAGAGAGTTGAGAATTGTTCCGCAACTAAATGAATGGATACGCATTCCTGGTGGAGAAATAAAGACAGATGCTACAATGGTAGGACTGCTTAAACTTTGCTTCTGGTGTGCCATGTACTATAACGATTTAGATGTGATTGTCAAAGGTTTCATAATCCAACCAAAGCCTGAAGTTACTGATATATCGTCGAAAAAAGCATCGCAGTTCAGAGATAATAAATGCTCTAATCAGTAGATGTTTTCATAGAAATTTGTCAAGATAGAACTCAAGTGATTATGGAACACGATACTTCATAAATGCTTTGTTTATCGGTTGAAGTTATCTTCCTTTTGCTGCTCATTGTAGACTTTGGAACTCATCCAACAAGAGAGAAGCAATTTATCTGCTAAAGTTGTCGAGAAGAGGTAATTTTGGCCGTGACTGTAGAACGAGGGTACAATTTTATTCTTCTGTTGATTTTGTGTACTTTATTGCGCTTGCAGCTCTTATTATGCGAAGATTTCAGAGGAAATGACCTCCAAATTGCAGGATCAGAAGGTTGATCGCTTTCTCTCTTTTCATTGTTAAGATGTTCTACAAAGCGAGGCCGCTTTTTTCATACTTACTTTGGCGTTATCTGACAAATTGGCTGGATGGTAAACAACAAAATGAGGTAAAAGCATATTTATCTTTGCTGAGAGAAGATTTACTTGATTGATCCTTCATTTTTTCTGACCTTTTGTTTCTTTAATCTCAAGAGTTAAAAACCTTTTGACTGTATTTGTTCAAACTTTTCGAAGAAGATGAAATGCAAATGGATGCAGTGTAGCGTTATGACCTGTTAATGGTAAACCGGTTTACTGTTATTGAACTGCTCTTGATTTTGAACGACCAACCCATTCAACCCCCCTTGCGGCCTTGCTCGACACCATCTCGAAACAAATCAGAAGCTTAATTCATCTTGCATTCATTTTTTGATCATCTTGTGTATGGCTTTAACCAAAGCATAGCAATATAGCATATGATTTCTTTTATCATATCAGTTCCGAATAATTCTATGTTCTTCACGTGACAATATTTTCATTTTGTGTTTCTAGGTGGTTTTGAGAAGATTAATAACGGGAAGTTGCTAAGTTCGATCTCATTGAGTTATGGATTAGAGAAGAAGTGTTGTAGTGTATGTATGTTTGCAAATTATTGTTGTGTTTTATATTTATTTGGAGTAAACTTAGAATTTTTATGTTGGATGTTTGCATGCACATTCGAAATGAATTTTTATATTGTTGTTGGATGTGTTGTTGTTGGATGTGTTGGATGTGTTGTTGTTGGATGTTGTGGGATACAATGTGGTGTGTTGTCGGATGTGGTACGTGCAGGAACGTACTCATATGTGGATCGTCAAATTTAGACGAGGTGGATCGTCAAATTTAGACGAGGTCATGCCGAAATTTTTTGGTATTAAAAAAAAAATAATAACATACAGTGGCGGTTGTAGCTTAAAACCGCCACTAAAAGTCTAAAATATGACACTTTTAAACAACTTTTAGTGGCGGTTGTATCTTAGAACCGCCACTAAAAGTACCTTTTAGTGGCGGTTCTAAGATAGAACCGCCACTAAAAGTTGTTCAAAAGTGTCATATGAACAACTTTTAGTGGCGGTTCTATCTTAGAACCGCCACTAAAAGTACCTTTAGTGGCGGTTCTAAGATACAACCGCCACTAAAAGTTGTTCAAATGTGTCATATTTTAGACTTTTAGTGGCGGTTCTATCTTAGAACCGCCAAGGTACTTTTAGTGGCGGTTCTAGGATACAACCGCCACTAAAAGTTGTTCAAATTTGTCATATTTTAGACTTTTAGTGGCGGGTTTTCTAAAGAACCGCCACTAAAAGCGAGGCCTTTTGGTGGCGATTTTTTACAACCGCCACTAAAACTATACGACCCCCACATACACGTCGCTTCAAAACGCCACTAAAGCCTATTTACAACCGCCACTAAAAGGTGTTTTTCTACTAGTGTTAGAAGCCTCTTGTGACGGCATTCTACCGTGATATACGTGGCTAAGCAATGTTGAGGTCCGAAGGAAGGCAAGTCCTCATCCGAAAAGGTCACGACATTTGTAAGCCGTGGTTGATTTGATGAGACCAACGAGATCATATCGTCAGGCGTGGTGGTGGGAGACACAGTCATTATAACACCCCGTGTTTTTAAGGTTAAATTAAAATATATTTTAATTCAAAAATTTATTTAAAACTATATTTATTTTTCATAATACCTTATATTTTAATAGTTTTAAAGCTAATTTTGAGCCTTTTCATTTATATAATATTTTAAATGCTATTTGATACTAAAAATTTAATAAATTATTTGGAAAATAATATTATTACGATATAATATAAAAATAGTAAATAATAGTAAAATAGTAAAAATTAATAATATTTACTATGGTTATAAATATTTATTTTTATATGGGTACTAATATTTTCTAAAATATCAAATTTGACTTATTTTATATATTTAAACCTATTTTGACTAAGATTAAGCTTAAAGATAAATTTATATATTTTTTCTTTTTAAGAAAGAAATAGACTTTTAACAAAAATAAAAGACCTACATAATACTCCGTAATACATATATACTCCGTACACATCAGGAAAAAGAAAGAACAAAAAATAACCCTAAACATTAATTAGTTACTCCGTATAAACTCCCTACCATCGTCGTCGTCTTCTTCTTCGTCTATAATCCTCCATTAACACCCTTCTTCATCCTTCCTTTTCTCCTTCGTTTCTTAACCGTTTTACTCCGTTCTTGCGCCATAATTATCCTCTCTTCATCCTCTTCACATTAAGGTAAGCTATACTCCGTTTCGTCTCTGTCGCTCGGATCGCCGTTGATATCGTAACTCATATTTATACTCGTTTTTCACCCTAATCGATCGTAGGACTGAACCAGGACGACCCTGACGTTGATACGTACGTGGTGGATGACTCAATTGAAGACTAGCGCGAAAAGGTAACGGTGATGACGTTACTCGATATTACATTACTTTAAGGTTTATGTGTGGTACTAGGTTACTATTTTGTGTGTATCAAATCGTTGTTTGGATGTCTGTGTCCTGCGTTAAATTATTGAATATGTATTGTTTTCTTAGTTTGTGCTCTGCGTGTTTGTATTTTACCATTAACGGGAAGAGTAGGAGGTCGAATAAAGGGTGACAGTGCTTGTTCGTATATGTGATTTGCCTTTAATTATTTTATGTTTGCATATACATGAATGGTCAATGTGGTGTCTGTGCATGTGTGTGTACGTAGGATTTAGTGGTGGTGGAGTACTTAATTAGTTAATTGTTTAACTAGTTAACCGAGTGAATCATGGGGCATGTTTATTTTGAGGAGTATTAGTTATGGCACATATAAAGGTAATAGTTGACCGTTTATATGTTATCTCGTGAGTTGTTATTTCGTTATTTTAATTTAGTAAGTACGTTGATATTTACTCCGTATAAATTGTTATTGTTTTGAGAATTATAACACATGTTGAGATTGGCTTGAGATTGTGTTGTATTGTCACTGTTGGGCTAAAGGATGTTGTATTGACATTGATTTGGTTGGTTTGATTGAGCTTGAGTTGAGTGTGCGTACGGGTACTGTTCTGGCACGTACGTGAGGAGTTACAACGTCTTTTGTAGGACGGTGCCGCCTGTCGTGGGTTCTCATCCATTTTGTAGTGGCTCTGAGACTATGGTTATCGAAAGTCCTTTTGTAGGGGCGCCACTCTTTTGTAGGGGTGGTTATTTGAATGTCCACACTCTTTTGTAGGGGTGTGCTTGGCCAAGTTTAGACTATTGTTCGAGGCATTTTGTAGTGCCACCATAGGGTCAGGATCTTTTGTAGGGTCCGGGGTGTTTTGTAGCGCCAAGATTCGTGCTTACTCTTGCGATTGTGATGTTAAATGTCACTTTGTTGATGACAATTTGAGTTTGAATATTGACCATTGGACTTTGCTATTGTTGATTGTTGTTGGTTATACTTTGATCATAGGCCGTAGGCCAGGTAAGGTACTTGTTGAGTTGTATTGGGATTGTCGTTGTATTGTTAACTATCGTTATATAGCTTGTGATTGTCACATGTTATTATTTGATGAGCAGATTTACTTGTTAACTTTATTGTGATGTAATATGGCTGGGAGAACGTCTGAGTTACTCCCATCGACCGTGGTCATTGCATGTTTTCATGACAAGGTTAAGCGAGTTCGGGTTTGAAGTGTGAGAAGCCGTGAGAATTGACCCCGTAGCTAGCTTTTGTTGAGGAACTTGGACTAGGCTTGTGGATTTAGTCGTTGTCATTTTTCATACCTATATTTCATTTTGGATGTAAGGGGTATTTATTCCCCATTTGTTAGGCTCAAGGCCTACTATCTTTTGTCGTTTGTTTGAGTAGGGAGTAATGACTCGGATTCCCGGTGTTTCCGCCACCGTGGCTTTCATTTTATTTCCTTTTCTTACTTAAAATCTTTTTAAAACGTATTTTATTTTATTTGGAAAATCCGGGTTGTTCGGGGGTGTGTAACACCCGGTGTTGTCCGAGGTTATTCGGGCCGGGTTCGAGGTTATTCGAGTCGGGTTCGAGGCTATTCGGGCCCGATAACCCCGTTGAAGAGGTTCATATGTTGGCTCAAGTGACATAGTGCTTAAAAGGATTGTAAGTACTACTCATATCAACAAGATGCATCTTCTTTTCTGGTGGCTCATCTTAAAACTCTTCAGTTAAGCGTGCTTGCTGGAGAGTAGTCTTAGGATGGGTGACCTCCTGGGAAGTTCTCAGGATGCGCACGAGTGAGGACAAAGTCTTGTTGGAAAGGGCCCGTGTTGGTGCATGGGCGATGTCTGTGACTGGCGAGCTACAGTGAATGACATTTCGGCCTTTAGTTGGGGCCGAGGTGTTACAAATGGTATCGAAGCAACCGGCGACCGTGTGGTCGAATCCTAGGTGCGCACCTAGCCGTGTGGTCGAATCCTGAGTGCACGCACCTAGTGGGAGGATTACGGAATGCTATATTGTAAGTAGCGACCAGCGCAGCGAGGGCGTTAGTTCTTGAGTGGGGTGTGTAACACCGGTGTTGTCCGAGGTTATTGAGTCGGTACCCCATTGAAGTGGTTCATGTAATAGCTCAAGTGACATAGTGCTTAAAAGGATTGTAAGTACTACTCATATCAACAAGATGCATCTTCTTTTCTGGTGGCTCATCTTAAGAACTCTGCGATTAAAGCGTGCTTCTTTGGAGAGTAGTCTTAGGATGGGTGACCTCCTGGGAAGTTCTCAGGATGTGCACGAGTGAGGACAAAGTGCACTGGAAAGGACCCGTGTTGGTTTGTGGGCGATGTACGCAGCCTGGTGAGCTACCGTGAGCGACATTCCGGCCTTTAGTTGGGGCCGGGGTGTTACAGTCATGTTTATCAAGGACTGTAGCAGAGCTTGACGATGTTCGAACGAGCTTAGAATAAGCTCCCATATAGAGACATCCGCCTTGGTTTTCTATAATTGCTTGATAAGAGGATTCCCTGCGGTCGACACTTCTTCGAGTGTCTTTGTTACAGTAGTAGGTGTACTTGCTTGCGTTTTGCTTTGGGTATCCTCGAAAGTAGAAGTGTTCCTCGACTTCTCTACTCGATAAGGACGTCCAGACCGAGTTAGGTGATCAGATTCAAGGGCATCTTTTCGTAACTGCATGATTTCCGCTTGGGTACGTGGGATGATCGCACCTTCGGTGAGATAAATATCATCCTCGTCGTCGGCCCAAACACCATTAATTTCATTTCCGCTTTGAGCAAGGTATGGTGTACAATCAATGTTGAAATCCCCAATGCGAATATCGTTTCTTGCCTTGGGAAAGAGGTCGGCGCAATCTATGTAGACCTTTCCCACGAAAAAACCGGTGAGATAATTAACGGGTCGGATTAAGTGAGACATATCATCATTGCCTCCAATGAACACTGCGTTGGAGTGGTTCTTGAAAAGGATTAGTCACATTATTTGGCTTAACCGTAGGGATTGGCAAAGATCCATTTTCGATCATGTCTTGGATCTCGTGCTTAAGGCGAAAACAATTTTCAGTATCGTGTCCTCTCCCTTGATGGAATGCACAGTATGCGTTAGGCTTGTACCATTTACCCTGTCGATCAGCAGGTGGGTCCGGAGTCGGGCCAATTGGGCTCAGTTTCCCCTGGGCCGAGAGCCTTTGAAGAGCAGAGGCATATGTACACCCAATATCAGTAAACGCCCTTGGAGCTCGACGTTGTTGCTCTCGAGAGCCCCCAAAACTGATTGCTTGCACGTGATTAGCCGAATTAGATACCCTTGACTTAGAGGAAGAGGGCCCTTGATACCCCTTAGGTTTTTCAGCCTCTGCACTTCGGACGTCGTCCTCAATTTTCCTCCCTACTCGGCCAAGGTCTTTGAACGTGCTGAAGTTTTGGTATTTGATAGCATCTCGGTAGATGGGACGAAGATTCTTAACGAACTTATCTACCATTTCAACCTCCTCGGGTCGTTTGGGCAATTTCACACTCTCTGCGCGCCATCGATTAAGGAATTCCGTGAATCCCTCTTTCTCTTTTTGTGTCATTACTTCTAACGTTCTCATAGTAGTCTGAATTTCAGCATTATCAGCAAAATGCTTATAGAATTCCACTGTGATATCTTCAAATGTCGGAAAATTTTTGAGCTCGAGACCATAAAACCATTTCCGTGGATGCTCCCCCAAACATTGAGCAAAAACGTGAGACAACATTTCAGCGGGTACCCCTTTCAAGGCGAGGTATTCTTTGTAAGATCGAATATGTTGCAACGGGTCTTCAGTTCCCTTAAACTTAGGGATGTCAGTAAGCACGAAATTAGTTGGTAGCTTATCTTGAACCGGCGTATACCCACGAGCATTCTCAAAGTGAATGCTTTCCCCATGAGACAATTTCAGTTGTTCCTCTATTAGTTTGAAGCGTTTCTCAAGTTCAGTTGGTGGTGGAGGCGGTGGAGTTTCTATCGTCAACTTCTTTTCTACGGACTCCAAACGACTCATCATTGCAGCTAGAGTATCATTGAGTTTGCTTAACTGTTCCGCGGTAGTCATATTTCTTGTTTCGACCAGCCTTTCTACAATAAAACCCCGGACAGAAATTAGTTATTGGGACACCAACCCCTGCACACTTGAGATTTTGACTGACACACACGTGAAACACCTAAACGAGACCCACCCTTGTACTTAAACTCGACGAAAGAGAACTAGCTCGACTCATTCTTACTCGTCTAGCCTAAACGCGGACTCTAAAGTGGATTGACTCGAACTCCCTACTCTAGACTTGGGTTAGACTCGAAATGTGAATTGGAATTTGAAATTGAGGGCGACTAAAGGAAGATGACATTTGATTTAAAAAAACTTTCAAGAGTTTTTTTTTTTTTTTTTTTTTTTTTTTTTTTTTTTTTTTTTTTAAAAAAACGGATAGCATTTCAGCTAGGAAGAGGTCTTTTTTCAAAAGGGCTAAAAAAAGGAAATAAATTAAGATTATTCTAATCCTAAAAAAAAACAGTATTTCAGCTTGGAGTGGGTCTTTTTTCAAAAGAGCTAGAATCGGAAATTATTTAAAATTATTCTAATCCTAAAAAGATAGCTTTTCAGCTAGGAAGAGATCTTTTTTCAAAAGAGCTAAAATCGTGAATATCTAAGATTATTCTAATTTTAGAAGGAAAGCGTTTCAGCTTGGACAAAAAACTTTGTTTTTCGGAAAAGATAGTGTTTGAAAAAAGAAATTAAGATTATTCTAATCCTAAAAGACAGCATTTCAGCTAAAAGAGGATTTTGGAAAATACTCAATTGAAAAGGATGACAGTTTTGACTAAAAAGGACTGAAAACGCGGCTTTAGAAATCACAGAGCACTTAGTCATACGCAGTTCAAGGATGCAATGCATGAGCTAGACTATTCTAAGTCTCAAAAAAGGGTCCATGCCAATAATTCCACGTTGTTAGGGAACTCACAATCCTCCATAAGTCAGGGACGAAATGGGGAGACGGCGGTTGCTAACCTCGGCGGAACCATCTTGGTATTTAAACCGCATACGCTGAACGCGTCATTTCCCTACTTTGAGATCGACCCAAAGGGAGAAATGGTTCGAATCCTAACAGTATGATGCATAAATAACATAAAAAAAGGGTACTCTAAATAGCCATCGTTTTACCTTTCAAGCTTCACTATCCCCAGCGGAGTCGCCAAATTGTGGACAAGGGATTTTGATCCACGCGATGTTTTATTTCAAAAACATTTTCATTTGAAAAGAGTCGCCACTAAATTTTAGGTGGAATTTAGAAACCAATTTTTGAGAAAATGAGTTCGTGTAAGTTTACGTGTTAGGAAGTTTAAAAGAATTTCATTAATTTAACGCCTAACCCCGCCCGTCGTAAAGACGGTCTCTACTAAATAAAACCATGGCTATTACGAGTACACATGCGGATATGCAAACAATATTTTAACCCTAAATAAAATACATCCATTCTATGTCGTTTAATGCACACATAATTTCGTCGAAGTTATTTAACATATGAGTTCATTTACTATTCTAGCAAACAAAGAAAAGAAGCAGAAATACTCACCGACAGCATAAGACAGATTAACAAACGTTAGCGGCAGACGAATAAAAATGAACAAGCATGACTAAACGTGGATAAGCATGATTGGTTGACGCAAATATTGCACATGAGTATAATGGATTAACAAACAAAGCACAAGCAAAGGCAATAAACTAAGCGCAACTAGAAGAAAAAAAAACGTGCAGGCATATGCAAGTAGTAGCAAACAAACACGAACACACGTATAAAATCAAGTATAATTAAAAGGACATGCTGACATACACAATTAATTGCAGGACGAATGACATGGATACAACTACAATTAATTAACAAGCATACAAACAAGTGTGTAAACTGATAATTAAATACAACTAATAATAACATAGCACATAACGTGGGTGCAACTAGTAATCAATCAATATTCGTACAAGCAAGGGCCTAGATAATCAATCACAACTAAAACGCATAAGTCACCGAGTGAAAAACATAGACACTAGAACACAACATACGAAAAGAAACCAGGCTATTCAATCCTACACAACTCGAGTTTTGACAGACGAAGCAAAAACCAGCAAGCAACAGAAATACGCAGTACATGACTTCACGTGATCAATGCAAGTAAACATTACACAAGCACTAAACGATGAAACAAAACCACGACAACATAAGTCGATATACAAACGTGAATTACTCATTTAAGGGGCATGACAGATCAGCTTTAGACAATAACATAACTGAACATGAATGAGATGTAATTACACAATAAGCTAATGAGCAGATTAAACTAACGAGGAATCATATTATGCAGGGATGATCGAACATACATACTAAGTGAACAAAAGGGCACGACATATCTATACACACATCGAAATCATACTAAAGATATCGAACTAAAACAAACGATGAAAACAATAACTATGACGATAAACAACAGAGCGACATAAAGTAATAAAAAGCGACAGAGAGCAATAAAAAGCGATAAAAGCAATAATTTAAACAAAGTAAAGTGAGTATTTTTCACCCTCAACTTACATGTATCGTTGACCAAATATCCGAGTCGTAATCGATTGTAAGATTTTATCCCAAGGGGCCGTCGTCGACGAAAAACCAATAATAAATCCGGACTTGCACTAAAACCGATAAAGAATTTTCAAAAGCTTGTAACTTCTTCGTTTCTCAACGAAATTTCGAACCAAAAGACGTTTTAGAATCGTGGTAAAGTGAACTTTAAGATTTTGTTAGGGTTTTTTAGGGTGTTTTCTTGGGGGTTAAGGCAAGGGTAAACGGAACATGTGGATCAGGTATAGGTTTTTTGTTTGTGGGCAGGAGTTGATGGCCAGAAAGTCGGGTTTTAGCCCAAACCTGGGTCATCTGAACAGAACCTTTGGAAGGGGCTTTAGGGCTGCTGTAAGACGAGTTTTTTGAGTGTGTTTTGGTCTGATCAGTCAAGGGGTGAGAGTGGGTAGAAAAGGGCCTTGAAATTCGTGTTGAAACGGGCTCAAAATAGTTCTTAAAATTGGCCTGAAAACGAGCTTAAAAACTTCTTTGTTAAGAAAAGCGAATTAAATCGAATATGATTTAATAAACTGTTTTAAAAGTACGAGAAGCGACTTTTCAAGTCAAAAAAAGAATTTGTAAAAGCGACTTTTCAAATCGAAATACTTAAAATGATTTTTCAAGTCGAAATGTTTTATTTTCAATAAAACACTACTTGCGACAAAATAAAATTTGACAGAGCTTATTAAATCAAATATCCTTTGAACTAACAAACATTGTATTGACAGCGCCCTGCTTACATCGTAATACGAACTCAAATAAATGACATGAAATACACGTTGTCCTATCATCATCGGGTATTTGTCGGGTTTTCTATAAACCTCCATATCGACAGATACGGGCATCTACAATAATCATGCTTCAATTTGTCGAAAGATGTGATGGCAGCACTGTTTTGTTCTACCATATCGCTTATCCATTTTTCTGGTTTTTTGGTATAGTTAGGAAGAAGAAGAAGTTGAGAAATTGTAAAAAAAATTGGTGGTTTACTGTTAAATAGAAAGGAAGTTAAGAAGTATATAAATGAAATTTAAGAGTTGTATTTAAAGAGATTTTGGGAATTAATTTTGATTTAGGGTTTAGGGTTCAGGGTTTAGGGTTTAGGGTTTGGGTTTAAGGTTTCGGGATTAGGGTTTAGGGTTCAGGGTTTAGGGTTAGTCAAATCATATTTGACCAGTATAGTTTTTTTTTGGTTAACCAGAAATTAAATTGATTTGATGTTTGATGTTAATTTTTTTAACTAACAATTTGCTGAAATCATTTTTAGCAGATAAATTCAAGTATTTCATTCAAAGTATAATTGAAATCGAATAAATCGTTTAATTCAACTAATTATTACTCCCTATAAATTAAATCATTCATTATAAAGATATAAACATATTATATGATATCGACTAATTCGACGTTACGTAATTTGACGGAAATAGGTTTAAATTTAACGAAAAAAGGGTTAGTTAGACGGAATTAGGGTTTAAATTAACGAAAATAGGGTAATTATGATGAAATAAGCGTTAATTTTGACGGAATTATGGTTGATTTGACGGAAATAGAGTTACCCTAGTCAAATCAAATTTGACAAGTGGTAATTAGTTTTGTTGAAGGGTTACACGTTATTGGTTAGTGAGCATTGAATTGATTCACATAATTTTGGAGGGAAAAAAAATAAGTGGGCGTCATTTTTAATTTGGAGGAAAAAATAATTCCTGCACATAATTAATTTGGAGGGAATTTTTTTCCCAAATTATGATTTTGGAGGGAAAATTGAGTGCTATAAATAGAGTCATCCACTCCATAAGTTTAATCACTCATAAAACCAATCTACAGTAAAATATATAACTTCTTTTCTAATATTTCTCATATCGTTTGTGAAAAAAAAAAAAAAAAAAATTATGTCGTCGGAGAAGAAAGCTCATGTAAAGACCTTGTTGCAACAAGGTTGTTTATGAGATAAATAATTGGTGAGGTAGGTAATAAGGCCGTATCGAAGGTGATAGACCGTCTACGTCCTTCAGACCATGCCCACTGTTTACTCGTTCAACTATTCGAGGAGGAGTACAACGTGTTGAATATGGGTAAAATTGCACCTGAGAAATTATATTGGAAAGATGTCGACGATGACATTAAAATGTTAGCAACTCCTAAACTTGATGTCTCCATTGTAAGGATGGAGGAAGAGGATGAAGATGTGGTGGAGGTGGTCATTATTGATGACGACGATGAAATGCTTAGGATGTCACCACACCACCAAAGAGTACTAAACGTAATGCAAAAGATAAGTCCCCGTGTATCGTTACACCGGATGTTAACGAACATTCAACCTCTAGGAAGAGGGCTAAGAGAAATTACTCCAAACGAATGACTACAAAGAAACTTCATTTGATAATTGTGTTGGATGTAGTCGTTCTTAGTTGGTCTTAATAATAGAAGAATTGTAATTTTCGATTATATTATGGTTCAAATTGTTATGCATTTTATCAATAAAATCAGTTTGATTACTTCTAATTGAAATAAACGTGTTACAAATTATTTAATTTTACTACGTTTCGTTTTTTAAGGGGTTCTCTACCATTATTATATTCTTATTATATTATCTAACTAATTAGGAAAATTTTAGGTAATCTATTTATGTAAACAATAAAATATAATATAGGTATATTTTGGATAATCTATTTATGTAAAAAATAAAAATATTGTACGTTGTAATTATATTATTTATAATTTTATAATTTATTATTAATTTCAATGTGTTTAATATTAAAATGTTATTGTAAGTAATTAACTTTATATTGTCAAATAATTTAGTATTTAATTTTTTTAGTGATAGTGCATGAATAAATTGAAGGAAAATGCTTGTGATCTTTCGTTTCCCCTCACGTCATTAACTTGATTTTTTTCTTTTCCCAAGTTTATAGTCATGATTGCCTAGGGTTTAATAATTGCTTTTCCCTCAAATGTTTTTTCTATTTCCTCTCAATTTATTTTCTCCATCAATTCACGTAAATAGTTATGCAATATAATTTTTTAGGTTTTTTCCTATATAATTTCCAAAAAAAAAAAATTTATATCTTCAAAAAAAAACCTCCATATCTTCTAAAAAAGTAAACCTCCTTATCTTCCATAAAAATAAACCACCCACCACCACCACCAAACATTTCAAAATTAACCGAAAAAAAACCTAAACTATAACAATCCGGATTTTTAAACAAAATAAAATATTATTTAAAAAGGCTTTTGTAAAGAAAATGAAATTAAAAGTGAAAACCACGGTGGCGGAATCACTGTGTAATCCGATTCATTACTCACTAACAAACAAACACCGATAGAAGGTAGCAATGAGGAGTAAATACCCCTTACAGACCAAAACCAAACATAAATATATGAAAACGATAACAAGTCAAAATCATAACAAGTCTAATCCAAGTTCTCATCAAAAGCTAGCTACGGGGTCAACAATCCTCGCGGCTTCTCACACAAACCTGTCCCCGCGCATACCTGCCGCAAAAACATGCAACAGCCACAATCAGTGGGGAGTAACTAGGTGCTCCCCAGTCATATTTCAACAAGACAAATGTAACCAATAACTCAACAAAGACCTTACCTGGCCTACGGCCTAAGATCAGAGTACAACCAACAACAATCAACAATAATAAGGTACAACTATACAACGATCAATATACAATCTCAATTGTTATCAACAAAGTGACATACAATAATCAACAATCTGAGTGTCATCGACAAAGTGACAATCAACAATCAACAATCAATCGCAAGAGAAAGCACGGAGTATTGGGCGCTACAAAACACCCCAGACCCTACAAAAGATCCAGACCCTATGGCGGCACTACAAAATGCCTCAATACAACAGTCTAAACTTGGCCAAGCCCACCCCTACAAAAGAGTGTCGACATCAAACCGCTACAAAACGGCAATCGTAACCATAGTCTCAGAGTCACTACAAAATGGATGAGAACCCACGATAGGCGGCACCGTCCTACTAAAGACGTCGTATCTCCTCACGCACGTGCCCATCAGTGCACGTACGCACACTCAACTCAGGCATACAACAATCCAACCAACATCAATGTCATTACAATCATCCTTTAGCTCAACAATATAAATACGACACAATCTCAAGCCAATCTCAATCATGAATTATAATCTCAGTGAAGTAACAAGTTAAATACGGAGTAATTAACAAATGAAACTTATGAAATCATATTCAACAATTTATCATAGTAATCATCAAACAAATGACAAAGCAACCTAAACATGCTTCTAGACTCATTAGTATGAGGCCGACACCAAATTCACCACAAAACAATCATGAGACAACATCACAAGCCAAAGTTCACAAATTTACATTAACACAATCAACAACAACATCCTAAACAATAACTAGGGCCTCATACATGTCAAAATATCACTAGGGCTACACCTAGTTACCTTTTCCAAGCAAAGAAATAGTTAGCCTTCCTCCTCTTTGATGTAAATTGTGTCCTCGTCGTTGAATTGGCCTTCTCCTTGATCACCACACATAAAATCACATACATTATAAGCATACAATATAAGACACATAAAATAATGTAAAAACTAAGAAAACTAAACTTAAAACGATAGAGAATTGAAGGATTACCAAAGGAGATTAAATAGGAGGAGATTAGGGTTAGATAAGAGAGAAATTGAAGGAATTTCAATGGTGAATTATGGGTGTTTAGATGAGGATTCAAGAGAGAGAGGAGAAGGTTTAATTCTTTAGGGAGAGTATTAAAGAGTTATGAGAAGATTAGGGCACGAAATTACATTAAAAACTGATAAAAAGATCTCCAAAAATAACTCGGGTTTGAAAACTGCGCAGAACACGCGAGCAGGGTTGCCCGCGCCTCACTTGCGTGTCACTCGCGCCCCGCTTGCGCCTCACTCGCCACTTTTGCTATGTTTTTCTCGGATGGTTTTCTTCTTCCCTACTCGCCCCTAGCTCGCCCCTAGCTCGCCAAAGACCCTCTGGTCAGCTCCAAGACCCTCTAAACACTCCCAAAATTTCCCACATACTCACACCCTCGGCACACATCGATAAACACACCCTCGACTTGACAACGCCACACGCAAGCTTAAGAAACGACTTTCTCGAGCAAAAAATGAGAAAATCACTTGAAATAAAATACGAATTTTAACGAAACGAATTATTTAAATAAAGGAAAAAGTCGGGGTGTTACATAAACGCCCTAAATTAAACAAACTTCCTTGCTCTCCAACAAAATGCGTTTCAACTTATGTGAATATTGGTTCGACAGACTCTCAACCCTTTACCGTAATCGTAGTATATTCGACAACCTAAAGTGGAGGTACATATTTCAGATCGATGATTTTAAATGGTTGAAGAGGCGCGCTATTAGACTTGGTGACATAGACGACGTACAAAAAATTGACGACGACCTTGACGAACTCGAAGCAAATCTTGAAATTATTAAAGCAGATTTGGAGAAGATAGCCACCAAGATTTCTCAAATAATAGAAGCTCTTGACAGATATTTTTAGTTAGATAATATAGTTATTGATGTTTTTCCTTTTAACTTCGGCCTAATTATGTTTTCTGTTTTAGTATTTTGTTTTAGTTAATTTATTGTGCATGTTTAAATTAATGTACTTTTTTTACTTTTAAAAATTGTCCTTCTAAGTAATATAAAATATGTTTATGCATGTTATTGATATATTCCTTTAATTGTTTACAATATTACAAAAATATGAACCGAAACTATGAGCACAAAAGTATAAAGAAAGCAGTGCTAGATGAAGGGGAAATAATATGAACTAATGTTATATTGAATATAATAAGTAATGTTAGGTGGAAGGCGATAGGTTTTATTTTAATGTTGGTTAAAAAATATTTAATATGAAGTAATGTTATATACTCCCTCCGTCCCGTTCATTTGTTTACACTTTCCATTTTAGGGTGTACGGGTCATTTGTTTACACTTTCCATTAATATTCATAGTTGACCCATGTGGGAGGTGGAACCCACTGTCTTAACCAATTATATTTAACAATTTTAAGCAAGCGGGACCCCATTAGTACTTATATTATTATTTTATTAGTTTTTTCTCTTCCTCTCTCCTCACATCGATAAATGTGTATAGAATAAATGTAAACAAATCACCGAGACGGAGGGAGTATGTATTTCATCTTAAGTAATGTGACGGAAATAGGATTGCTTTAATGGAAAGAGGGTTAAAATTAACGGAAAAACCGTTAATTTAATGGAAAGAGGGTTAAATTTAACGGAAGAAGGGTTAATTTGACGGAAAGAGAGTTAAAACTAACGAAAAAAGGGTTAATTTGACGAAACGACGGTTAATTTTAACGGAAAAAGGGTTCATTTCACTGAAGTTGGGTTAAATTTAACAGAAAAGGGGATAACTTAACGGAAGTAGGGCTTAACTTGACGATATTAGGGTTTAACGTGACGATATAATTTCATAAATAAAGGTTCACGTTACGTAGTATAGTGTTCCCTTTTAGGGTATAATATGTTACGGGATTTAGGGTATGATTATAGTCATAAAGGTTCATGTACGTAGTATAATCTTTGCCTTTACGGTATAACATGTTACGAGATTTAGGGTATGATTATAGTCATAAAGGTTCACGTACGTAGTATAATCTTTGCCTTTACGGTATAACATGTTACGGGATTTAGGGTATGATTATTGTCATAAAGGTTCACGTTACGTAGTATAATGTTTGTATTTGGTTCACGTTACGTAGTATAATATTTGCTTTTAGGGTATAATATGTTTCGGGATTTAGGTTGTGATTGTAGTTATAAAGGTTCACGTTACGTAGTATAGTGTTTGATTTTTGGTTCACGTTACGTCGTACTAAAAAAAGTCTAAAATTTTCCTATAAAAAATTAAGTGTATCTTAAAAAATAATTAACGTCGTATTAAAAAAAAAATTAACGTAAACCCTTAACAAAATCTAAACCATTCATTTTAAGATGAAAGTGGGCCGTGCTGGGCCGGCCCACGTGCCGGCATGGCGTGCCGAAGTTAAATTTTGCCATGGCCCAGGCACGGTTAAGCGTGCCACGTCTTGCGTCTTGATCGCGCCCATGCCTTGTTTTCAAAATGAAGGCCAGCGCACGACTGTGGCCCACGACCCAACGTCTTGCGTCTTTGGAGTCGTGCCTTGGGTCATTGGCGTGCCCCCAGCATTGCCCACGCGATATTTGTATATTTTGAGTTTTTTTCGACCCGAGGGATTGAAAATTTGAACGAATTTAATTTTTTAAGCTTAAAATAACGCAAATACAAAGTGAATTTTTATTATTAATCATTTAAAAATTAAAAAAAAGTTAAAAATTCGAAACGATCTGACTTCACAACAACCATTGTAGATAATTAGTTTCACAAAACGTGAACCCGATATATATTGTATAATATTAACACTCATAAATCTCAATATATTATATTATAACGGAGTATTATAAAAGAAAACTTACAAAAAATTAATTATAATTCACTAAAAATAAGGGCTAAGACGTGCCGTAAGCGTGCCGGCACGTGTGCCTAAGTTGGGTCGTGCCTAAGACGGTCCGTGCCGTGCCGTGCCAAGGCACGCCATTTTCATAAAATGCAAGGCCCAGGCACGGCCCATGGCCCATTGATGCGTCTTGCATCGCGGTCTTTGGGCCGTGCCTGATGTGGGCCGTGCCAACTTGGGCTGCGTGCTATGCTGGGCCGTGCTAGCCCATTAACCCACGGCCCAACTTCCATCTCTACTAGTAGTGTGTATATTAAACACAATCATAGCCATTGATTTCAATTACGTTAATGGTAATCCATTTGATTTTAAATTGACCAATGGGATTAAACTTTGTGGATCATCAACTATGACCTAATTTTTCCTATAAATAGGGATCAACTCACACACAATTCATTCACATAAATTTTTTCTCTGAAAAATTTTGGGAGTAAATTTCCTAAGTTAAACCTTTCTGTCAAAACTTTTTTCTTTAATTGCATTCGAAAGTTCTTATTTTTTTTCCTATACTAATGATGTCATCTACTTCTAATTCTTCTTTTGTTAGATCTAGTTGAAGAATGCAATGCAATTGCGGAATACAGTCCGCAACAAACAAGTCTTGGACTTTTCAAAACCCGGGTAGACGCTTTGCCACTTGTTCAAGATTACTTGATGAAGACGCGGAGTCCACACCGTGTGGTTTTTTAGATGGTTGAATGAAGATCCAACGGAATGGCAAATGACCCTTATCAATTAATTGCTCACCGAAAATATAAGCATTAAAGGAGAATTGCGACACCAAAAGAAAGTAATAAAAGATTTAAGTACCTGGGGGTACCAATTACAGCAAGAAGGCTGAAGAGCAAGGATTGTAATGTGTTGATTGAGAAGGTAATAAGCAGAATAAGGGTGATAGGAGCACGGAGGCTTTCATACGCAGGACAGCTGATTTTGGTCCAGTCAGTATTTAGTACATTGTTCAATTATTGGGCTTCTATGTTTATACTGCCTAAGTGTGTGTTGCTCAGAATCTCTAGCTTGTGTCGAAATTTCCTATGGGATGGAGATGTGGTGCAACGAAGGGTTCCAAAAGTGGCTTGGGAGAAAGTTTGTAGGCCAAAGAGAGAGGGTGGATTAGGGCTGAAGAATGAAGTGAGATGGAACAATGCTTTGATAGGGAAATTAGTATGGTGGCTTTTTTCAAGGGCTGATAGTTTGTGGATTCAATGGGTAGATCATATTTATATGAAGGGGATGGATATCATGGAGTGTGTGGTCAAGGTGGATGACTGCTGGTACTGGAAGAAACTCATGAAAGTAAGGGACTTGTTGAGGGATGGGTTTGAGAGTGAGGTGTGGAGTATTGATCAGAGTGGTTACACGGTTAAAGCTGGTTATAAGTGGTTGTCTCCGCAATCAGAGGAAGTAATCTAGTTCAAAAAGGTGTGGTGTTGCAGAGGGGTGCCCAAGCATCAGTTCATGGCATGGCTTGTACATCATCATGGACTTCGGTTAAAAGAGCAATTATGGCAATATGGAGTTGTAACTGATCCATATTGTTGTCTGTGTGGACTTCAGGTGGAGTCTATCTGTCATCTGTTTCAGCATTGCGTTTTTGTTGTACAGGTTTGGAAAGAGATTGCAACTTGGCTGAGAATGGCGTATAATGAAGGTTGCAATGTAGTGGCAGCAAGCAGGTGGCCTAATCTGAAGAAACGTCTGTTAGTTTTGGCTGAAATGTCGATACTTTATTATGTATGGGAACAAAGGAATAGGGCATGGATCGAGAATATAGTCGAGAGACCTATTTTTGTAGCGAGGAGAATTGTACAGGGCCTAAGGTTACATATTACATTAGAGGATGAGTCGAAATGGTCAATAGTGGATAAAGAGTGGTGGCGGAGTGTGATGTAAAATTTGTTTGTATCGTTTTTCACTGATTGAATGAAAGCTTACATTTCAACTAAAAGAAAATTGTGGAATCAAGTATACAAATTGGACTTTATTTTTAGGGTTTTTAATTTTTTTAGTAAGTGGTATGTTCATTGTAGTACAATAGTTGATTAAGTTTAATTTTACTTTGTTCAATTTGTAATCGCTCTATATTTTCATTTTATGACAAACAGATTTCTTTTATAATATATTGTTTTACTGTTTTTAAATTTCAGATTTTGAAATAATATATGAAAATATTGAAATTAGGGTTTCAAAATAAATTTGAAATAGTTATCAATATATCCAATTCTTAAGAAATAAATATATGTATCGGTTAAACCTAGTTTTAATAAAAAAAAAAATAAAAAAAAAATAAACCCTATAATTAATTATAAAAATAAAATTTGGTTAAATCGAATATTGTAAATGTTATTTAAATTAAAAAAAAAAAAAAAGTCAAATGAATGTAGACAGTATCGGTTAAAGGATTGGTACGTTAAATTATTTTTGATAATTTAAAAAGCGGAAGTTTAGGAGTCTTGTTGATTATTTTAGGTAATTGGTTTTTTTTTGAGAAGTTTAGAAGATATTATTTACTAATATAATTCTCTTATCAAAAAAATTTTCATTGTAAACCTGAAGGTACCGGGAAGAAACCTATCGGCATACTGTGTCTCCTGCCGTCTTGGCTGAAGCGGAATGCGCCTTGAGAAAAAGTGCGAAGTTTTGAGAAAAATGGGGGAGATCATTGCATGAATTTGTGACCAAAAAAGAAAAGTAGAAAAATCCTTTTTGAAAATGTATTTTCGGAGTCGCCACCAAATATTAAAGGAATTTGGAACCTATTCAACGCGTCTTGAAATTCAAGACACGAGTGTCTCAGATTTCAAGATGCGTCGATACCTATCAATCTGAGGTTTGAAACCAGAGAAGGGGTTCGGAGTGAGGTTACTTTTCGAAAGTTTTGACAAAGTGTATTTTGAAAACAGCAATCAAAAAGCCTACGTAAAAAGTAGTCTCTACTAATTTGAAAACATTTGCTTAATTTCGATATTTGGGCTAAAAGTCACGCTACGTACAAGTGTGAATAAGTATGACTCGATTAAAATGCATGAATAATGTAAATTGTCAAAATAATGACATGTTGCTATAGGAAAATGCGTTAAATAATAATTTATTGGCTAAATTATTACTATAGACGTTATTTTCCAACCTCGTATTTAGAATTTGTACAGAAAAACCCTCAGTTTTGACATGCTAAAAGACTCTATGAAACGGTACAATTTAGTGTTGGATCCGTGATTCTAGTCGTTATTTAATGCATGAATGAGGACTTGCATAATTATAAAAGTGACGTCGGTTTGCTTTAGTGATAATGAGACGATTATAGATGCGATATGGGCGGGGTTTAGGCGGATTATGAATCAATTGCTACAAACCGTATTACGAATACGGCTTCGCTAGTGCCAATATCGGGTTTGGGGTTAATGTAACCCCATTGTCCGAGTCTCAAACGTCTAGCCCGTAGGTAAAATGTTTACCTTTCGAAAATGTAAAGACGGTATTTTTGAGTGGATTTCGTGAATAGTGTATATGTGTTAAAAAACCAAGTTTTAGAAATGAAGGTAAGGGGTTGGTATTTATAGGGAAATGGCTCGTTTATGTGCAGGGACAAAACTTAATCGCCACTGAGCATGCGATTATGTTTCAATGCAAATTGCCAAATGAAATAAAAGAACCAAGGTTGGGAGAGGAAAACTTAATCGCTGTAAGCGGCGATTTGGTTTGTCGCTGTTCTTGGCGATTAGATTTTTGTTTTGGTGAAATTTGTTTTATGCCGCCTTTTGGTTTTTGGACGTATGATTAAGTAATGATTATGTTTTATTAACTTAGGGGTTAAGTATTTTGTTGATTTTGGTCCGAATTTGGTTTTCGTGTTTGGTTTTGTCGTGTTTTTCGGTTTTGGCTTGAAATAAAATAATATTGGGTTATATTATTTTATGGTTTCATAAAACCTGACTTTGTGAAAATGTGACACGGGACGCACTTTGGCCCGTTTTGAGTGTTGTGTTAGTGTGCGTTTTTGGGTCGTTTTTGTAAGTCTGGGCCGTTTTGTAGCTAGTTGGGCTGTTTTTGTGGCTTGGCTTAATAAGATGTTCCTATATTGTGCTCGTGTTACGCTCATGATGACTAAGAATTGACATTCATTTTCATGATTATGCAAATCCAAATTAATACGCTAAAAATGACTAATACGTTTTAGACACTTTTGTACCGTTTCGACTCTTTTAAAAGCATGCATGAAAGTCCTTTTCATCATCGGGTTTGTTTTTGGGGGGTACGGATACGGGTATCTACAGAGCCCCCAGTTTGACTGAGCTTGGACAAAGCGTTAGTCAAACTTAAAGATAGTATCCGGACCATTACAGTCTCGATACTACCTGGCGGCGCTAAGCATGTGTCTTATGGGAGAGACGAGGACTTAGCGTCGGGAAATGCGGGGAGGGACGACATGTTTTTAAGGACATGACGGTCCTACATGTTTAAGGGCATGTCAGCCTGCATGTGGCCTGAGTACTCCCAGCTGGCGCCTTGCTTGTGTTTCCGTTTGTGCTCCTTGCTTTGTTTGCGCTTCTGGCTTGCGCTCTTTTGCTTTGCTTGCGCTTCTGGCTTGCGCTCCTTTGTTTTGCTTGCGCCGCTTGCGCTCCTTTGTTTGCTTCGCCACGGCTTGTGCTCCTTTGCTTTGCTTGCGCCGCTTGCGCTCCTTTGTTTTGCTTGCGCCGGCTTGCGCTCCTTTGTTTTGCTTCCGCCGGCTTGCGCTCCTTTGTTTTGCTTGCGCCGGCTTGCGCTCCTTTGTTTTGCTTAACCGGCTTGCGCTCCTTTGCTTTGCTTGCGCTTTGCGCTCCTTTGTTTTGCTTAAGCTTGCGCTCCTTTGCTTTGCTTTCCTTGCTGGACGTCTCGTTGAAGAGGTTACGCGTTTTGGGGTTTGGTTTAGAAGAGTGGTTTAGATTTTTGTGAACGTCTCTTAAGGAGGCTACGCGGTCTTGTATTTGAACGTCTCGTGAGGAGGCTACGTGTTTTTGTATTTCTCATAAAAAGGGTTAGGTTTTTATGAACGTCTCTTAAGGAGGTTACGTGTTTTTCTCATAAAAAGTTAGGTTTTTATGAACGTCTTGTGAGGAGGCTACGTGTTTTTCTCATAAAAAGTTAGGTTTTTATGAACTTCTTGTGAGGAGGTTACGCGTTTTTCTCATAAAAGGTTAGGTTTTTATGAACGTCTCGTGAGGAGGCTACGTGTTTTTCTCATAAAAAGTTAGGTTTTTATGAACGTCTCGTGAGGAGGCTACGCGTTTTTCTCATAAAAAGTTATGTTTTTATGAACGTCTCGTGAGGAGGTTACGCGTTTTTCTTATAAAAGGTTAGGTTTTTATGAACGTCTCGTGAGGAGGCTACGTGTTTTTCTCATAAAAAGTTAGGTTTTTATGAACGTCTCGTGAGGAGGCTACGTGTTTTTCTCATAAAAAGTTAGGTTTTTATGAACGTCTCGTGAGGAGGCTACGTGTTTTTCTCATAAAAAGTTAGGTTTTTATGAACGTCTCGTGAGGAGGTTCTGGCGTTTTTCTCATAAAAAGTTAGGTTTTTATGAGCGTCTCGTGAGGAGGCTCGTGTTTTTCTCATAAAAGTTAGGTTTTTATGAGCGTCTCGTGAGAGCCTCGTGTTTTGGTTTTGGGTTGAAATTGTGTTTGAGATGGGTTGAAGTGTATTGGGCCGAGGAAAACCAACCGAAAGCAAACGAAACCCGAGAAACAAAGAAAATCGCCCGATGGCTGGCGATTTTGTTTTTGTTTTGTGAATTTGTATCAAAAGCGGAGCGAGAGGAGGGAGGCTAGTTCATTCATCCGAAACAAAAAAACAAATCGAAAACCTCTAAAACTGCGTCTTGGCGATTTTCTTAATCAAAAATCGATTTTCCGACTCCTACAATTCGTCATGGACCAAGGTGCGTACTTAACTCACTCGGTTTTTCGTGTTTTGAATTTGGTTTGAGTCGGTTTAGCTCAAAAAGCGGCTTTCTAGGGTTTAGGGTCGATTTTTGTTGGTTTGATTGAGCTTAGCTCTCGTCTTTGCTTGAAAACGTTCATCATGGCTAGTGTAGTGCTTGCCTAGCTTATCCTCATCGTTGTGTGAAAACCCGGCTTGTGGTCTCGATTTTCGTGCGTCTTGTAGTGTAGGGGCATTTTGGTCATTTTTGAAAACGTCTCAAATGGCTCAAAACTTCAGTGTAGCTTACCCATTAGTAGTATATCGTGTTGGTGAGTTCGGTTTGTTGAAATGGTCGCAGCGGTTCGTTTGGGTAAAAGCAGAGTGTAGAAGGGGTAAAGTCGGGGCTTGTGCTCTGTTTTTGTAGCGTAAAGCGATCCCGAGTGGCTTGGTTATTTTGAAAATGTTGTAGTATGCTAGTGTGAAGGTTTGGGTGGCTTGTATGCGGAGAAGCGGCTCAACGCTATTTCCGTGCGTTTTGGTATAGGGGCCGATTTTGGTCGAAATTTTTCGGTTCCGAAACTTGCCCGAATTCTCTGTATTGTGTTTTCATGGCTAGTATGGTACACTTTTGGTCTTGTTTTGTAGGAAATGTGTTGTTTGGAGGCGCTTTGGAGCGTTTTTTGTAGTTTAGGCTAGGTTTCCAAAAGTCGCTTCTCCTCGCTTTTCGTGCCCCGTTCATGGAACGTATGGTAATGTACGCCGTCTGTGTTGGCTAGGGGGTTATTTTGTGAGAAGTGGGGGCTTTTTGGGTTGAGTTATGGTCAAGGAAAGGCCGTTTTTGGAAGTGTTTTGTAAAAGCTATTCAGTCGAGGTGTTCGGGACATCGTTTTCGCATGAAATTTTTTGCATAAGCTTATTGTGATTTATGGGTTGGAGTGCAGTCAATAAATATGGGTTTCGGCTTTTACATGGCGTTTTCCCTCTTACGCTATTTTTGGTTTAAAGGCACGCTTCTGCTTTGTTTTGGCCAATTCTGCTGCTTTGCGGCGTGCTTGCTCTTAACTTGATCGAGTAGGACGTATATATCGTATCGTCTCATGGATTTTGGTTTCGTGGCTTCGCTCCGTTTGGCCTTATCATCAAAAATGGGCACGTGGCTTCTTTTATTTGCTTTGTCTTGATCTTTCTAGAATGATTTCTTTATTCTGGATTTTACGAGTATGCCTTTTAATCTTGTGCGGGTGATCCTACGCCTCCAGCGCCTACTTCCAGTGACATGGATCGGGTATTAGCTGGAGTTGACTTCATTGCCCGGGCGGCGCACACTTACTTGAGGATGCCTACGCCCTTGGAGGTTTCAGGCGGTCCGTCTCGATCGGACCCTGAGAGCTTTTCCTCCGACGCCGGGGGTTTCTGACGGCGCCGGAGTGAGTTCCAGTCTTCTTCATGAGTCTCGACCTTTACGCTAGTGGCTTGAGGCGCGATCTTGTCACTGAGGGTCTGGCCGTCGATTAGTGGCGTGGGTCGTGGCGTTCTTCTTGAGTCTCACTCTTTTCGGCTAGTGGTGCGAGAGAGGTTCTTGGATTGAGCGACACTGGGTCTTCTTTGGCGGGGTTAGGCCGCGGCGTTGTCCGCGAGTCACCTACTTTTCCGGCCAGCCAGTGTACGCGAGAGGCTGCTGGCCGAGCGGGCGCGGTCTTCCGGTGATCTGGCGGTAGTGGGCTGTCGGCTGGTCGTCGAGGTCCCTGTTGGTGGCGAGGTCGAGCTCAGGTGTCGTCTCGAAGTCTTTGCGAGCGCGGGCGTGGCCTTCTTTGTGGGAGTCTTCTGGGGCTCTGGCGTGGTCGTGGCGAGGCGGCGTAGGCTGCGAGGTCTTTGCGAGGGCGGGGCGTGGCGGTCTTTGGAGGGATGCTGTGGCTCGAGAGGGCGGCGAGGTAGTGGTCTTCTTTGCGAGGGCTTCGAGGGCGTGGCCCGCAGCGTTGCTTGAGGCGCTGCGGTTCCTGGAGGAGGCCAGGTTAGAGGTCGGGGTCGTGGTCGGAGGAACCCGAGGAAGAAGCGCAAGGTGGATGAGGCTTACGGTGAGGCGTGATGGCGAGACGTCGAGCTCGTCTTTCTTGCCGAGGTGATGGCGGAGACGAGGTGAGGTTCTTGGTGTTTTGAGGAGGTTGGAGCGGGGGGAGCTCCTGTTGAGGTTCCGAGGAGGCGTGGTCGTGCTCGGGGCCCGGGGAGCCGTTATGAGGATCCTCCTGAGTCGGAGGAGTCTTCGAGTGGCGAGGAGGAGGATCTTGACGAGACTGCGGTAGATCTGCATTGTCGAGTTGAGATGCTCATTTCTTGCCGCTTTCAGCTTCTTGCTTTCAGTCTTCTTGTATTTGCTCATTTCTTCTTTATTCTTCTTCTGAGGGCTCTTTGTGGCCAGGAGTCGGGTTCAGTCGAGCTCGGGGAGGCGAGTTCGGGATGAGGTTGGTGGGGGAGCCGTGCACGGAGGGTGAGAGCGGCGAGGCCTGGCTCGGAGATCTGCAGTCTGGCGGCTCTTGAGGCCGCAATGAGGTTTTCATGGGGATGGTCGGCCAGTGGCGCGAGGCTGACTATCCTCACGGTCGCGTTGTGGTCGCGGTGGCCATGGGCGGGATGGCGTGACTACGGTTTGGAGTCGCTTGGAGCACTTGTCGATTCAGTGAAGGTCGGCTTTTCGTTAGGCTCGATGAGGACCTTCTGCAGGTTCGGACGGCGTTTGGCGTCTTTGAGGTAGGCTCACCCAGAGGAGGCGGGATATAGTGCTCGGGGCGGCTTTTGGTCCCCAGTGCGAAGTGGAGGGAGGTGCGGGGTATGCGGGTGAACTCGCGCCTCAGCTGTGCCAGGCGTTGTTGGATAGGTTTTGGGATACGACCAACACCTTCCACATGCCTGGTCTGAGGTTGGCGTGACTCTTCTTCGTGGCGCGGTTAACCGAAGTCGCTTCATGGTGAGTAGGCGTACTTGATCGGGGCGTGGCGACCTCCTATCGATAGCCTACGAGTTGTGCGCTGATTGGCGGCGGGGTTAAGTCACGGGAAGGGCGAGGAGCATCGTTTGACCTCGTACCATATGGTTTCTTGACTTCTTCGAGGGTAGGAGGAAGAAGAAGGGGTCTACTCGGCGGCGCCGAGCGAGGGGTCTTGTGGTTGTGGTGGTTTCGGCCGGCCACCCACTTTGGCGACAAAGGGAAGCGGCGTCGGCACTTGTGTTGATGGTATTTGTCGGACATGTCGCGCCTAGGTGACTTTGAGTGGGTCACCATGCTCTGGGTGCATTGATCAGATTACGAGGGCGGTGCGCCCTGATCGGATTGGCGAGGATTCGGATGTGTCGACATGGGCCCTGGTCTTGATGGAGGTAAGGTTTGATTTTTGTAGTTTTTGTTGTCTTGTCTCTGTTTTCTTACATAGCGTGTGTTCTGTTTGCTTGCGGGCTTGGTGCTATGCTCACTTCCTCTCTGCTCCGGACACGTTCGGTGGCGGCTACATACCGACTTTCCATGCGTCTGTGACAATGATCGGAGGGGTATTAGTGCGAACTATGGCCCAGCGGCTCGTATGCGCTTCAGCGGGATGGCGATGGATAAGGTAAGGGTGATTGTGTTTTGTACTTTGGTCTTTTATAGCTTGTTTTGGGTTTGTGTTTGTTTTTGTGGTTTCTGATTTAGTTTTGTTTTGTAGTTCGTTCGCGACCCTTGGAGGAGGTTCTGGGTGTTCCCCTCGATTGCGGCTCGCTTTGGTCCCCTTGATGGCGGCCGTGGTGTACATTGAGACTTCGGTATGGCTCTTCTTGGTACCTGGGTGGCGTCTGCAGCGTGAGCGGGTCGCGGCTTCATCGTACTGCTCCTCCGCCCTCGGTTTTGTTAAATGGAGGCGCCCGACTAATGGCGTCGTGGCGTGTATCATGAGGCGAGTCAGGCTCCTTGTTCTTGGCGGGATGAGGATTACGTGACTTGGGCACGGCGTGCCCCTTCTTGTGGCTGTGATCGAGGTATGCTTGTTTGTCCCTTTTGCTTGTATGTGTTTTGGTTTTAGGAAGCAAAAATTTACCCTGTTTTTGTTTTGTAGCGACGTGATCACGATCTTGAGTTCGGCCTCCCGGATTCGTTGAGGACCTGACGGTTGTTCACGAGGTGCTCTCGTTCGATCGTCTTTGCCGCCTTACTGTCATGATCACCGTCACGGGCCTTGAGAGTTGGGATCCACGCGTGAAAAAGGTATTTGCCTTCTTCTCTGTACAGCATGAGTGTTATGTAGTATAGCCCCCAGTTTGAGTAAGATTTTATTTTAAAATCATTAGTCAAACTTTGTTGAAGCAGGTTTTTGATTATAGCCCCCAGTTTGAGTAAGATTTTAGTGTAAAATCATTAGTCAAACTCTGTTGAAGCAGGTTTTTGAGTGTAGCCCCCAGATTGGAAAGCTAAAAGTATTCCTCGTTTTGTGGCAGGTGGCGGTGAGGGCCCGAGGAGGTCGCGTGGCGGGCGGCAAACCGGTGGCGTCTTGATCGTGAGCAGAAAGTTGTTGGCGCTTGCGGAGCGCGAGAGAGGCAAGGTGCGACTTGAGTTAGCGGTCGGTGAGGAGGGTCTGCGAGATCGCGGGCGGTGGAGGCTGCGCATCTTGAGGAGTTAGCGAAGGTCCGAGGCGAGCTAGAGGGTCGATGCGAGGGAGTTGGATAGAGCGCGTCTTTGAGATTGATTCCTGCGTCTTTGTCTTGCAGCGTCGTGACCAGTCGTAGTAGGCTTGGACTTTGTATATTTTGGATTTTGTATTATGAATATTAGTATCTGTTTGTATTGGTTTATGTATCAGGAGTTGTGTGTGGTTGGTTGATTTTTTGGACTCGTGGGGGTTTATGGGTTTAATTTGGTTATTTTGTCTTGTTGCAAAAATGCATTCTGTGTCGTGGCAGGTCTGAAATCCTTGTGTATTTGCTTGAAGCGTGCACTGCAAAACATTGTTAGTCGTAAAAGCATATATACACGTCTCGATTGAGGTGACTCGCTAATGACCAAATTAAATGTAAAATGAAGAGTTTTGAAAAATCTTTGGTTAGGACATATTTTAGACTCGTAAAAAGGCGTTTTGACATAGTAAAAATCACGAGCTAAAGCAGCGTTTTGAGGCGAAAATTTGTGAATGTGAAAATCATATTTTGTGTTGTGTTTAATTTTTGTGTGATTATTGTGTTTTGTAAAAAGTGAAAAATACGAAATCTGGGAATCGATCACATGGAAATCGAGGCAACGCAGCGGGACCAATTCGATCGGTCATGAGGTCGGTAAAAAAAATAATAAGGGTAATAAGTTAAAGTTAGGCGTAGGTGTGTAAAGTGTAAGAAAATCGAATAATTTTGTCGGAAAAGAAAAGAAAATCGCTGTAAGCAGCGATTTCATTTTTTAATCGCCTGCTTACAGCGATTAGTTTGTTTTGTGAGTTTTGTGTAATTTATTTTAATCGCTTGTTCACTAGCGTTTAAGTTTTTGTGTTGTATTTCGTTTTGCAAATCTAGGCTATAAAAGGAGGGTATGTTAGTTTATTTCACTCATCCTCTCGTCTTCTATTCTCGATTTTCCAAGAATATTCCAATATTTCACGGAGCATTAAATCGAGTTATGGAGAGTTTTGAAGGAAACTTGCTTGCGGATTGGTGTCGTCCTTATCGAAATTTGGAGGAGGAAGACTTGAAAGATTGCGGTTTGGGGTCCTCCTGGGTCTAGAGGCGGCTTGGAATGGAGCAGAGTTCCTGGATGCGTGTCTCGACTATTGGGACTTGAGTTTCCACGTCTTAGTTTTCCTAGTGGGAGGTGCATCAGTTGGTCGAGGAGTTTGGAGCCATTGGTGGTTGGTTGCGAACTAACCTTCTGTGTGCGTTAGATCGGGGCCTGGGTATAAGAGGCACGTGCGAGAACTACCTTCGATGACTCGTGTGGAGACAGGAGGAGTTATTTGTTAGAGTCGTATCGACCTCTATCGCTTGTCAAGCGGTTTATGAGCAGCGAAAATGAGCGATCTCGCTTTGGTGCGAGAAAAGAGCGTTGGCATTCGCTAGTCCACCGTTACATGTTTCCTAATTCTTTGTATGAGGGGCGCTTGGTGATCCTCGCCTAATCACCGTCGTCCAACGGATGGAGTATGGTTGTAACCGCTTCCGCCGTGATCCTGGTGAGGCGATCCTGGTGCGGATGATCGTGCTGCACAGGGCGAGCCCGTATCGAGGTGTCCCTTAATCCTTCAGTGCGGTTGATGGAGCGGTGAGTGTGCTAGGTGATATTGCCGGGTCACATCCTGCCGGGGGCGTGACTAGTCGTTATATTAGGTGGTGGATCCACATCATCGCCATGCGACGATTACTTCCCTGGACTTGTGAGGTCATCGACCATCCGGATTTGGTTGGTACCGTGGTGGGGAATAGTTGTTGTGACGGCAAGTGAAATTTGGCGATGGTTCGTGCGGAGTCCTCGCTGCGGATTTGACATGGGTGTTTACATCCATCCTCGCAGTGAGGAGACGGATAGGGTGGCTACTGATTCGTTCCTGGTCATGACCACGAAGGTGCGGGCATGCTTATGTTGACTAGTGGCATAGCCGATGCAGGCGGCGGATGGATTACGCGCCCAGGTGGCTGTGGCGGGCACTCTGGGGCGACTCAGGTATCACGAGCCTACGCTAGGTGGACTGTTGCGCAGAGCCCCCACAAGAGGTCACGCTTTCAAGCCCTAGAGCTCAACGGGCTTTCTCAGATGTCTGATCTTGTCCCGGCCGATCTTGGACGTATCGATGGTGATGGCGAGGGCTCGAGTCCGGAGCTACTCTCGGCCGATGAAAGTGTGTTCGGCCGTCGTCACATTCCAGGGTCAGGTGATCAAGGTCGTTATGGCAATGTTGGGGATCGCCATTGGGGTTGAGGGTTGATGCTTCTTTATTCAAATTTGGAGAGGTCTTAAGTGCACTTTGAGAATAACCTGGTTTTAGTTTATGTGTGTTTTGTTAGTATTATGTTCATATTATGTTGTATTATGTAACATATTACATATCCTAAACCGATGTACATCTTGGGACTCGTATTGTAATATATAGTGTTTGTTAGTGTATTTCTAAGGTCGTAGTTATGCTCTATGTTTGAAAAATCCAAAATGTGACCGTTCTTTTTAAGATTAATAAAAAATCGGGTTTTTATTTCTGACTTTGCCTCATTTTGCTTGTTATTTTGTGTGAAATTCCTTGGCTCTAATCTCTTTTCAAAGGTTTAGAATGCAAGCATGGTTTTGTTTTTAGGAAGTTTTTGTGTTGACTATTCCCTCGACTTTTTAAGCTTTGGGTTTTAGTTTTGTGTTGAATGTCGTTCTTTTCACCCTTAGGTTAAAAGGCGAATTTTTGTGTTGACTATGTCGTTGGCCTTTTTAAGCTTTAGGCAGCGTCATTTTTGTGTTGAATATCGCCTTATGTTAACCCATTAGGTTATGAGACGGTTTTTGTGTTGACTATATCCTCAGCCTTTTTAAGCTTTGGACGCGTCATTTTTGTGTTGAATATCGGTTGTGCTTTTTACAAATCTGCCTACGTATCCACGAAAAGTGGAATCAAACCGGCGTAGTTCGAGAATTCATGTTTAAGGGCATACCGGCCCATGAGTTGTGTTTGCTTTTTGTGGTGAATGTGCACGTTTAGGGGCATCTTAGGCCCATGAGCATGTTTAAGGACCTGCCGGTCCATGAATTGTGTTTGGTGGATGCATATTTAGGGGCATCGTCCCATGAATTGTGTTTGCTTATGGAATGTGCACGTTTAAGGGCATGTCCCATGAGCATGTTTAAGGACCTGTAGGTCCATGAGCATGTTTAAGGACCCGCCGGTCCATGAATTGATTTTTAGAAGTTTTACATTTTATAGATACATTGCAAGGCATTTTTAAGGGTAGTACTTCTTGGTGAGTCGAGGTTCGTTGCTAGGTTAAACTCTTGACCGTCCAAGTCGGTTAGTTTTCTTGCTCACTTTGTGAAGACTTCCTTGGCGAGGTAGTCTGTGCAGATTAGGCTTGAATTTTCCTCGTGGGTCGATTGGAAGTGGTGCTCGGGTGACTTTAGTGCGAGATCACCTACTTTTATGTGTCGTGGCTTAACTTCGCTTGTTGAATGCTCGTTGTAGTCGGGCTTGGTACATTAAATGCGGTGCTCGAGGAATGCGGTCGGCGTTCATCCGGGAGCATGAGTTGTTAAATGCGGATTTCTGGGCCCATTCGCTTAGGGATGCTACTTTCCATTAGTATGCGTAGAGATTGTATTTATTTCCATCGTTGGGCGGCTTCCATGCGTAGGTGAGAAATAGGGGTCATGCTGTAGGGGTTCGGATGGTAATGCGGTATCCCGCAGTGCATATGGTATCTTGTTGGGCCAATCTTTGCAGCTGTCGATCATTTTCGAGTATGGTGACGGCCGAGTCTTGTTTCTTTGTAGCGGCTCCATTGGTTTGGGGTCGATAGAGGCGAGGATTTGTGATGTTGGATGTTGTATTTTGTGAGTATAGCTTAGTCTCGCTATTTGAAAGTCACGAGCCTTGATCATTGATGAACTCATGGGGTATGCCATATCGGCGTATGATGTTTGTTTGTATGAACTTGGCGACTTCTTTGGGTAGGGTCCGAAAAGAGGCCGCTTCCACCCATTTAGTGAAGTAGTCGATGGCCACCCGGACGGGCGGTGACCTCCTGCTCAGATGGGGTGGACTTTTCCTATCACGTCGATGCCCCAGGTTGAAAAGGGCCAGGTGAGGTTAAGAATTTGTATAGTGGTGAAGGTGGTACATGTTGGGCGTTCTTTGAAAATTTGGCGGTTGTGTCGATTAGCTTGACGTATTGGATCTGATGCCGCTTCCATGGTCGTCAATCACCGTCCCTGGCCGTAGAATCTGTTCTGAGTGCTCGGCGTTCATGTGGGGTCCGCGTTCGCCATCGTGGACTTGCGTGATGATTTCTCGCCCTTCTTGTAGTCGACACATATGAGCGGTGTCCCCTTGTGGTGTCTTCTTGAGTAATTGTCCCATCTCTAGCACAAATTGGTAAGCTAGGGCACGATAGCCCTCTGTCGCGTTTATCGATTGTCGGGTGGGTAAGTGTCGTCTGTCTTGTAGTTGATTATGGCTTGATACCACGGCTCATGCTTCTCGGCTTCGTCCAGGTCAATGGTACGGATGTATCTTTGGTTAAATCGCGTCTTTCGGCGATGATGGGTAGTAACTTCGTATGCAGTGGCATGTTCGGGAGGATGAGAGTTTTGGCGGTCGTCGTCGGCAAAGCGGTTTTCTTCCCTTGGGAGGTAATAGAACTTCAATCTGATCGAAGTTGGCTAGGAGTTTTTGTACTTTTCCTTGGTATTTGGTGAGGGTTTCGCTCATGATCTTCCATGCCCCTGTCACTTGATTTATGATGAGGAATGAATCTCCGTGTACCGGCAGGTTCTTTATTTTGAGAGTGATGGGTGCTGCGGTTATAAATCTGAGCCTCGTACTCACGTGGCGTTGTTCGTGACAATCAAGTCGAGCTTGATTGAGAGTGGAGTATGATCGCCGTTTGGGGATATTAGGAGTATTCGACTCCATAGCCGCGGTAGTTTGGCGCTCCGTCAGTATAATTGCGATTACTCCACTTTCTATGGCGAAGATCCCATCGTCCAAATGATATTGTATCGATCATGGGTTGTTTGATGATTGCATTTTCTGCGAGGAAGTCGAAACCGCTCTTCCTTTGATTACTTTCGGAGGGAGGTACTTGAGTTCGTGCTCGGCGAAGCGAGTCCACCTGGCCATCGTCCGGATTCAGGGTGGTTTTCAAATAGGTATTTGAGGGTCCGTTAGGAGTAGACTCTTGTCGTGCTAGTGAGTAGGTAGTGTCTGAGCTTTTGGTTGCCCGGACCGGTGAGAGGCGACTTTTCTCGGTGGTTCATACCGAAGTTTCGTAATCGTGAAACCTTTTGCTAATGTAGTAGATGGCCCGTTCTTCGTTGTTGACTTCTTGGCGAGCATGGCACCCATGGCGTTTGGCGTGGTCGTCAAGTATAGCGGCAGTGGCAAGTCCTTTTGTGGGGTACGAGCGGGTGGATTTGTAAGTAAGCTCTTGACTTTGTCGAGCGCTTGTTGGCGATCATCGTCCCACTATCTTTGTTCCTTCTTCAATTTTTGAAGATTGGCTCATAATCATGGTAAGTTCTTTGATGAGCAGGAGATATATTGGACTTGTCCCGAAACTCCTTATTTCGTCGATGTTGCTCGGCGTCTTCATGCTCATTATTGCTTTGATTTTGGTCGGGTCTACTTGATCCTCATTGGCTTACTTTGTGGCCCAAAGACTTGCACGATGTGACCCCCAAAGGTGCATTTACGTGGGTTTAATCGCATCTTATCTTTGCTGATTCGGGTGAAGAATTTCCGAAGGTTTGTGATGTGGTCATCCCTTTCTTTTGACTTTACGATCATGTCGTCGACGTATACCTCGACCTCCTTATGCATCATGTCGTGGAGCAAGGTGGTGGCGATGCGTTGGTAGGTGGCGTGGCATTTATGAGCCCAAATGGCATGGCGAGTAGCGATATGTTCCCAGGGTTCTGAAAGTTGTTTTTGGCATGTCGTCTGCTTTGCCATTTTGATTTGGTTGTATCCCGCGTATCCATCCATGAATAGCGATGGCGTGGTCTGCTGTGTTATCGATTAGGATATCCATGTGAGTCTTGGGAAATCATCTTTTAGGCGAGCTTTGTTTAGGTCGGAGAGTCGGCACATACTCGTATTTTCTTAGCTTTTTCTTCATAACTTAGGCACCATATTGGAGACCCGATGCGAGTATTCGATGGCTTGGATGAACCCGACTTGCATTTGCCGATCTCTCGCTTTGACCATGAGAGACCATTACGGTTTGATGCGTCAGAGCTTACCTTGTGGATTTGCTACCTTGCTTGATCGAGATGCGGTGTTATTTATCTCGCGGTCTATCTTGGGCATGTCCTTATATGACCAGGCAAAGACGTCCTTAAACTCTGCGAGGAGCTTGGTATAGGTGGCCACTTTCTTACGTGCTTAGGAAGCCCCGGTTGTAGTTCTTGAGGCTCTTGGTGTGCCTATGTTGATGGTGTTGTGTCTTCGATAATGGGGTCTGTTTGGGTTTGAGACAATACTTGCAATGTATCTATATAATGCAATGTTATTTAGTTTAAATTTATCGCAATTATTAGAAAAAGTAGGATTTAAATGAAGGCGTAGAGTAATAAAAAACTTTCATGTTATTAATGTTATCAAAAGCGGTTACATTTGAAGATAGCTCAGACGAGGAGCTTTGGACAACCTTAATGACTCTAGTTCTTTCTTGAGACTTACTACATTAGGAAGATGGTCGAGTAACCTAGCGGATTTTAGAAAATTGGCGTCATGATGACGCAGACCCTAGACTTTAGGTGTAGGTGCTTGAATTGGGGCTTCCACTGGGTATTGGTAGATTGGGTGGCATTTTCTTCAAGCTTGGTGATGGAGAGCGACTTCGAAAGTCTGAGGCCTTTATGGTAATGACCGTTATAGCAGGGAAGCTTCACTTTACAGTGCGAGTTGATGTGATGGCTCGATGGCGTGAATCCAGGTTCTTCCTAATAACATGTTATCTGTGGGAGGGATATTCATGAGTGGAACTTCGGTCAGCGTTTGTGAACTGTCATGATGAGTAATGATATGATTCCTTCTATCTTGCGGAATGTACCGTCAGATGCGCTCTTATCTTTGTTGGAGCAAGGGTGACATCACTTTCCTTTAGTCCTAGCTTGAGGCGGTTGTTAGAGGCGGGATATTGATCGCGAGCCGTTGTCGATGAGGGTAACGGGTAGCACCATATTACGACACTCTACGGTTATGTAGAGTCTTTGGGTTGTGTGGATCTCGAAAGGGTGGTAGATCTGCGTGGGAGAAAGTTATGGCACTGGTAGCCAATCCGGACAATGCGGTCAATGAGTTGTCTTTGGGAGGATATCCTTGGCATCTCGCCATGTTGTGTTATATGAAGGACCGTCGTTATGGGTGGGGTAGTTATATTTTTCGATTATGTCCTCGTTCTTGCTTTACGCTCGTGCGTTTAGGAGGAATCCGGCGGTATTTGCAGATCTAAAGGAGGCCAGCGCGGACGTTGGGGATGTGGAGCTCTATTGTGGCCATCAGTTTATGCGAGGGCGTTGATGAGGATCTGGGTGGAAATTTCTTTCTGTTCGTGCCTTGGTTTTGCTCTTGTCCTAGCTCGGCGAATGTGATCAATGTTGCTACCGTTGTTGTTGATGCTGTCGAAAAGGACGTTGACCCTCGTGATCGCTTGCGGGAGCCAGGAGGGGGTGATTGAGGATGGGATGAGCTCCTACGAAAATGGGGCGAGCAAGGGAGGTGTCATGTTGGCCCGATGGTTTAGGAGCTATGCTTGGCTTATCGATTGTTTCGTTGTCGATCATGTCTTGGATTACGTTCTTCAAGCGGAAACAGTTCTCCGTGTCATGCCCCTTTCCCCTGTGGAACTCGCAGTACGAGTCCTCGTGCCATGATAATGGCTTCTTATCCTCAGGTGGTATACTGGTGGGCTTGGGAAGATGGAGAATGTTCTTCTTTACGAGTTTTTCTAATGCCTTTGAGTAAGACATAAAGAGGGGATCGAACCTTCGTCGTTGTTGCAACGGAAATAGTCCAACTGATGATGACCTGGGTGAGGCAGGAGTGGGCTGTGCTAGGAATACTGGTCGTGCTGCTAGTGCCTTTGAGTTTAGAGCGTTAAACGGTCCAGTCATTCTTTGCGATGGGAGAAGCATTTACCTGGCGGCCATGATCTGAAGTTTTGGCCAGCTTGTATTTGTGAATTTCATCCTCCAGGGATCGGATTCTTTTGATGTGTCGAGCAGACTCTTGGCGAATAGTCTTGCGTTTTCTCGGTTCGATCTTTTGCATGGCGGCGGATGTTCAATAAAGCGGTGAGATTGGCTACCTTGTGGTCGGCGACCTTCGTGTTCGGTGATCGTCATTAGTGGAGGAGGTGGTGGAAAGCGGTTTCATCAT
Source organism: Dianthus caryophyllus (assembly GCA_023091065.1). Classification (NCBI taxonomy): domain Eukaryota; kingdom Viridiplantae; phylum Streptophyta; class Magnoliopsida; order Caryophyllales; family Caryophyllaceae; genus Dianthus; species Dianthus caryophyllus. Next base: position 12,317,218 of record JALGRB010000016.1, read on the forward strand.
TCGCGAGGTTGAAGCGGAAATTCATCTTGTGCTTCTTGGCCGGGTGTTCGGGGTTTTTCAATGAGTGGACGACAAAGTTTTCAAACCTTTAGTGATTCTAAAAGAGAAGGAAAAGACTCAAATGAAAAATCACATTCACGACCAAAGGAAGACACAAAAGCGTAAAGTGGGTGACTTGACTCGTGTTTTTAGCTTTTAAAAGGACAGGAAGCTTTTTTGAGATAGAGGCGTGTTAACACGTCCCTATTCTCGAGGTAAGAAAATTTGTATGATCATAATCCGATTAACCCAGTTTGGCGGTATGTTGCCGGGGGTTTATCATTGGGTTATGATAAAAAAGGATCAGACCAAAATAGCGATAGGCTAACCGACCTGAGGATGTTAAAATTGGGTAAAAAGCGATCAACTGTTCACCCTTTACGTGTGACTCAGGGATTTAAATCAAAAATGACGATAGGTCACTTGATTCAAAGAGTAAATCAACGGGTTCGCATCAGAACGAGCCCGCATTTTTTTGTTTTTGAGAGAGAAAAAAAAAAAGATTAAATCGGGATGACTAAAGAGTCACTCGATTTAGAGTTAATTCTAATGTTCTAAAAGTTAATTTCGTTTAAAATCTCCGAAATGAATTGACATATTCGGGTTTTTGCTTTGTGAAAGACCTTTAGCAATAAATGTATTATGACGATACGTCAGTCGCATAATTCATTTACGTTTTGAAAAAGACCTGGGATATAGTGATTATCCTGGGTCGGTTTTAAATGTAGTGGCATTTTATTTATTAAACTCAAATGACTATAGGTCAAAGAGCCTAACGGCGTGTTTTTTAGAAGTATGACCTTTTTTGAAAAAAGTTTGAAAAAGCAATTTCAAAGATGGACGTATTTTAAAAGTATAATGCCTAGGAAAAGTTTTTACATGCAGGAAGTTTTGAAAGACTACTATAGTGAGGGTACTATAGCTTCACACTTGTACATATAAACACAGGTTTTTGGTTTATAGGGTAAGGTTCCCTCCGGTCATTCCCGCGACGTTTAGGTAGGGGCACCCGCAAGACTACACACGTCTTAGGTGTGAATTCAAGGCGGGCCCTAGAGCGTTCGAGTTTGACTGGTTACGATCGTTTGTACGGATGCCGTACTTGTAATCGTGGAGGGTGAGAGAGCAGTGTGTCGGAGTTACCTCGCTTATGAAGCGAGGATTCTTGAGGCCGTCCCTCAAAGGGTGTGGTTTGAATCAGGAGGATTCGACTCAACGTATTTTTGCCCAAATATCGAAAGCGTAAATGTTTTCAAAGTTTCAAGCTTCACTTCTTTATGATTTTAAAATAAAAGAAAAACTAGTTTTTCAAAAATAAAAATCATGCTAATCCCAATGGAGTCGCCACGGTGAAGGTGCAGGAAGAAACCTATCGGCGCCTGCGCTTGCGCCCGTCCTCGCCCGTCTTGAAGCGCCGGGAAGCGGAATCGCCTCATGAGGAAAAAGTCAAGTTTTGAGAAAAATGGGGGAGATCATTGCATGAATTTGTGACCAAAAAAGAAAAGTAGAAAAATCCTTTTTGAAAATGTACTTTCGGAGTCGCCACCAAATATTAAAGGAATTTGGAACCTATTCAACGCGTCTTGAAATTCAAGACACGAGTGTCTCAGATTTCAAGATGCGTCGATACCTATCAATCTGAGGTTTGAAACCAGAGAAGGGGTTGAATTGAGGTTACTTTTGAAAGTTTTGACAAAGTGTATTTTGAAAGCAATCAAAAAGCCTACGTAAAAAGTAGTCTCTACTAATTTGAAAACATTTGCATAATTTCGATATTTGGGCTAAAAGTCACGCTACGTACAAGTGTGAATAAGTATGACTCGATTAAAATGCATGAATAATGTAAATTGTCAAAATAATGACATGTTGCTATAGGAAAATCGTTAAATAATAATTTATTGGCTAAATTATTACTATAGGCGTTATTTTCCAACCTCGTATTTAAATTTGTACGAGAAAACCCTCGCTTTGACATGCTAAAAGACTCTATGAAGCGGTACAATTTAGTGTTGGATCCGTGATTCTAGTCGTTATTTAATGCATGAATGAGGACTTGCATAATTATAAAAGTGACGTCGGTTTGCTTTAGTGATAATGAGTCGTTTATTTATGCGATATTGGCGGGGTTTAGGCGGATTATGAATCGGTGCTACAACCGTATTACGAATACGGCCGCTAGTGCTAATATCGGGTTTGGGGTTAATGTAACCCCATTGTCCGAGTCTCAAACGTCTGGCAGTAGGTAAAATGTTTACCTTTCGAAAATGTAAAGACGGTATTTTTGAGTGGATTTCGTGAATAGTGTATATGTGTTAAAAAACCGATTTTTAGAAATGAAGGTAAGGGGTTGGTATTTATAGGGAAATGGCTCGTTTATGTGCAGGGACAAAACTTAATCGCCAGTGAGCATGCGATTATGTTTCAATGCAGCCGCCAAATGAAATAAAAGAACCAAGGTTGGGAGAGGAAAACTTAATCGCTGTAAGCAGTGATTTGGTTTTTAATCGCTGTTCTTGGCGATTAGATTTTTGTTTTGGTGAATGTTTTATGCCGCTTTTTGGTTTTTGGGACGTATGATTAAGTAACGATTATGTTTTTATTAACTTAGGGGTTAAGTATTTTGTTCAGTTTTGGTCCGAATTTCGGTTTTCGTGTTTCGGTTTTTGTCGTGTTTTTCGGTTTTGGCTTGAAATAAAATAATATTGGGTTATATTATTTTATGGTTTCATAAAACCTGACTTTGTGAAAATGTGACACGGGACGCACTTTGGCCCGTTTTGAGTGTTGTGTTAGTGTGCGTTTTTGGGTCGTTTTTGTAAGTCTGGGCCGTTTTGTAGCTAGTTGGGCTATTTTTGTGGCTTGGCTTAATAAGACGTTCCTATATTGTGCTCGTGTTACGCTCATGATGACTAAGAATTGACATTCATTTTCATGATTATGCAAATCCAAATTAATACGCTAAAAATGACTAATACGTTTTAGACACTTTTGTACCGTTTCGACTCTTTTAAAAGCATGCATGAAAGTCCTTTTCATCATCGGGTTTGTTTTTGGGGGGTACGGATACGGGTATCTACAAAACCCTAAACGAAATATTTGGAATTATTACGTTATCAATTAAAAAAAAAATCATTCGACAAATAATCCAACTACACAAGTATGGTTGATTTCAATTTAAATGAATATTTCGACGAGGAAGAGGACACCATCAATGAGATTGTAGAAGATAATGATTTACAGCTTGCAACTGTTAACGAAATGCAGTTGTTACCAGAGAATGAAAACCAAGATCTCGTTCATCAAATTGTACAGTTAATTAATGGTGAAAACGACTCCGAACCCCCTAAAGAACCAGCTGTCAACATGAAATTCGAATCCGGTGAACAATTTGCGGCATTGTGTTACATGTACGCTTACAAGACTGGGTTTTCCTTTAAAGTACGTAGTAGTAAACTTCAAGACGTCTACAAGGAGAAAGGTGTTAGTCGTAATGGAACTGGCGATAAAGAAATTCAATTTCATATGTTGGAAAGGGTAAGACTAATTTGCACAAAATGAAGAGAATCAAAGGCGAACCCTAATCGAGAACTTTGTAAGGTACGTGTTGATGGCAGAACTTCCGATGGGGAGGACAAATTTGTTATAACTAAATGTGATTTGGAACATAATCACGAAGTTGATCCCTCGAATAGTCGTCACATGTCTCATTTTATGCATGTGGGGGAATATTTCAAAAACATAATGATGTTGAATGATAAAGCAGGGATACCTATTACTAGGAACTTCAACACATTAGTTATGGAAGTTGGAGGGTATGAAAATCTACCATTTAATGACCGAGACGTGAGAAACGTTATAAACAAAGAACGACGTCAAAACCGTTTTGGAGGCGATGCACATGATTTGTTAAACTATTTCGGCAAATGTAAACGTGACAACCCGGATTTCTATTTTCCCATTGAAAAGGATGAGAAGGGGAGTTTACTAAATGTGTCCTGGTCGGATGCAAGGTCTCGCGCTATGTACAAAACTTTTGCTGATCCCGTGTCGTTTGATTTGACATTCTTTAACAATAGGTATCGTTTGCCATTTTGTCCATTCGTCGGGGTAAACCATCACGGGAGCACGGTACTATATGCAGCGGCATTAGTATCGTACGAAGACACCGAGTCATTTGAATGGGTTTCGAGAAATGGATTGAATGTATGGGGAGGCAGCCTATGGTCATACTCACCGATCAAGACAAAGCGATGGTCACAACAATTAGGAAGGTTTTCCTGGACACAAAACACAGGTTGTGTCTGTGGCATATTCTCCAAAATGCCGACAAAAACCTTAGGTCACACCCTCACTTCACCAACTTAGATCGGGACTTGCAGGCCCTTGTTCATGAGAGTTTTACGGAGCAAAAATTTATCGATTCGTGGGCTGAGATGGTGGTAATGTACAACTTGCAACAAAATACGTGGGTCAAAGAGTCGTACGCTATAAGGAGGAAATGGGTGCCCGTTTATTGGAGGGACACATTTTGTGCGGGAATGTCGTCAACTCAATGTAGTGAGCAAACTAATCGATTTTTGAAAGGGTTCGTAAGTGTAGAGACTAGACTACGTCAATTTATAGAGCAATACGAGTTTGCCCTAAAGAAAAAAGTTGAGGAGGAAAAGACATTAAACTTCATCGACAAGGAGCGGCCGCTAAAATGGGATGGTAGATTTTTGGTCGAGGACGTCTTTCATAAGGTGTACATGAACAAGAAATTTCAAGAGGTTAAAGATGAGGTCTATGCTTGCATTAGCACGCACATAGAGGCACTACCGAATAGTCAAGGCTTTATAAAGAGATACAAAGCGACTTTGCAGGCTGACAGTCCATTTTGGAAAAAAGAACGGAGGTCTTTCCACGTATCAATTGACACACTCACCGGTGATTACAAATGTGAGTGTAAGTTGTTTGAGTTTAGGGGAATATTGTATAGGCATATCATAAACTGTATTACTGTTCTAAATATAACTTCAATCTCTGACAAGTATATTTTGGAACGATGGCGGAAGGACGTAGTTCGAGGCTACGAAAACATTCGGGTTATGTATTATGATCCGCAGCAATCCGAACGTGCCGTAAAATCGGTTGATATCAAGTTTATAACCGAGTACGCGGGTCAGCTTGCAATGCATGACAAGGAAGCGTACCCATTATTCAAGGAAAAAAATGAAAAAGTTTATCACCGCTCTAGAAGCGCATGCGGGTATAGAGAGCACCGACACAATCAAAGAGGGGCAAGTGACCATGAAGATATGGGGTAGGAGGAGGATACAACGCAAGGTACAAAATACTCGTGCAACTCAACAACAACCTCACATTGGAGACGCTCAAAATAAACGTGGAAACGGTAGGAGGCGCATTCCAAAACAACTGAACAGAAGAAAGATGGAGTCGCAAAACCCAACGCCAATCCCAACAATGCCTGTTGATCCTTCACAAATGAGTGAATTTAGTTCATCGGGATTACGAGATTCACAATTCCCCATCATGTCGGGTTCCTAACTCACACCGCAACAATCGAACTCTCAATTTACCTGTTATATATAGTCATATGTTTTAAACAATATTCCATTTCGATTAGTTGTAATGTTTGTTCAAAGTAGGAAATAAATACGACAAAGACATTGTTCCTTATTCTTCTTCGTAACCAAACTTAATTTTGAACTTCTCTTAAATAATTATTACTTAATATAAAACGAGTATAGATTATATATATAATGGATTAGTTGTTATTACTTAGTATAATACGAGTACATATATTACAAATTAAGCTTTACTTGTTGATGTTTACAACTTTGAGTATTCCACATCGACCAAGTAGTATGACATGTTGATTTTTATATACTCCAAAATGAATAAGAATATTAATAAAGCTCCTAACAATACACTATCTCCTCTAACTTAGCACCTTTACTTTTAAAAACTATTTTTAGCTTTCAGAACTTTAACATCCCACATCGACAAAATAGCAAGAATTGTTGATCTTTATATACTTCAAAATGAACAATGCTATTGAATAAGTTCGTAGCAATACATTATCACCTCTAACTTAACACATTTAATTTTTAAAACTACTACAAAATTAAGTCTATAACTCTAACTAATTTATAAAATATGAAAAAAAAAAAAAAAAGTTTCATTAAATAACTAAAAAAAAATATAAAAAACGAAATTCATAAAAAATATATTTACTAAAGTCTAAATTGTGAAAATGCAAAATAGAAATTTATGTATAAAAATACAACGTATAAATATAGACCGTATAAAAATACGTATAAAAATGCAAAATACGGAAAAAATAAATTACAATTTAAAAAATTCGAAAAAAATAAATTACAATTAAGCAATTAAGATTCTCAAATTACATCTTAACAAAGATTCTAAGTGCTTGACATGTGGCACCATATCATTGGAAGTTTCAAAAATAGGATTGACACTAAGTGTCATCCTATCATCTTTCTTGTTTTTTAAAAGTTGGTTACATTGTTGTTTTGTTGTACTTATAAGAAGCCGTTTGTGAGCTGAAATTCGATGTCCCACATTGTGTCTCATCTTATGCCTCACTCACTTTAAGTTGTGAAAAATAATACTCCCGGATGTGTCATATATTTACGTATATTTAGCCCCTTGATCACGAGCTTTACTTTGCGTTTCCCGTGCTTTTACATGCGTTTCGCTTCCTATTTCGCTCCGTTTTGGCCCTGCTGCGTTTTTGTGTCTATATTGCAGGTAAACGCGCATATTTGGAGGTTAGGATGCTATTCGGGAGGTTTCGTGAAGTTTCGTAAAGTTTCGTGAAGTTTGGAGGTGATTCGAGTTGGTTTCGTCGCGTTTCGCTTGCGCACGAGCCTCGTTTCAGCAAATGAAGGTGTCCCGGGACCTTGGGACGGGATTTGAAACTCACATGATCATCCTAAACCTTGTCCCTACCCCTTGGGACGACATTGGCCTTGTCCCTATGCCTTGGGACGAGAAGAAAGCAAAGAAAAACGAAGTACAAAAGAAGAACAAAAGCTGAAAAAAACTGAACAACACGGGACAGGTCCATCCCGGTCGGGCTAGGGTGGTCCCGGACGGGACACTCATCCCGGACCCTTGGGACGCCCTCCGACGCCTCGTGTGCTTTAAGTACTTCGTCTATTTGAAGGCCAAATACATTATAATTTGACACGAAATTTTCTGAGCATTTTTAGGACATCTTAAAGTAGTTTCTCACAAAAACTTAGGGTTGAATTATTTTTCCTTCTTGTATTTTCAATTCCCGACTCAAGTACGTTGTTTTGATCATCCTAATTGGTAATTGTTGTCTTTGTTCTAGCATTTTTCTTTGGATTTCTGATTAGGTATTGCTACATACTCTTCTCCTTTGTTGTTTATTTCATTTTATATTGTTATGGATCATGTTTTCATCCATTGCTCTTGCTTTTGTTATCAATTTCGCTATGTGTGAGTAGTTTACTATCTAGGGAGAAGGGTGAATCATGGGTGTTGGTCTTGGTTGTGGTTTGTGATCATTTGAGTTAGGTTTTCGCTTTTGCTCTGATTGTTTTTGCTTGATTGTGTTTGTTGAACCCTTGATCACGTTTTAGCAAACTTTTAGCACCCAGAACTTAAGATCGAGAGACTAGTTCGAGGAGAGGCGAGACAATCACTAGGCCCCTCAATTGTAAGTTGCGAGAGCCCGCTTTTGAGACCTAAAGGTAGCTTAAGACCGAGAGGACGAGCTATATCCTTAGCATGCGCGATTACCTACTCTACCCGATCATCATCCTTGACCTTGACTTACCCATTGCCTAACCCGACTTCCTAGACTTCTTTCCCTTAAGCTAAACCCTTACCTTGCTCTAGCCTTAGTAAACATCCAACATTCGAACCGACCGAGACTTAAAACGTTCCATAAGTAACCTATAAAAGCAACCATCTCCTTGTGGACTCGACCCCGACTTACCCTATCTACCCGTAGGTGTTGTCAGGTTATTTTTGATTAGGTGAATGCGACTAAGCCTATCAAATTTTGGCGCCGTTGCCGGGGAGACGGCTTTTGTTTTTTGTTTGTTACTTGTTTCTAGTCTTTTGTTTTTCCATATGTCACTTTCTTTCTTCCCCACGTCATGACAATTTTTGATTTCCCGCAATACCATGACGAACCATTTCATAGGTACATTGTTCGATTTAACACTTACATTGGTTCGTTTGGTCTTATTTGTTCTGACTGGGAGAAAGTTTATATTATCAGCACGGGTATGAACTATGAGTCTCACAACTTCATTCACTACGTGACTAATGGTAGAATTTCCTATATGCCTGAATATGAGATTTGGGACCTTTTTTGGGATATCACGCGTCATGCTCTTATTTCCGAAATAAAAGCTGACTTCCAAGAGGTTCTTGTTACGTACATGAAATTAGTCGAGGAAATGAAAGATGATTGTGTGTCTTATGAATGTTCCCCCGCTCCTCATTATAATACCTTTTTGTCTCAATCTTGTGCTTTAACTAGCTCACATGCATCCTTGTGCGATGATGATTTGTTTGATGACGATGGTTATGAGCCTGTGCATGATTGTGAAATGTCTAATCCGCTTGAGGTGATTGTGAATGACACTCTTGAACCTGCACCGACTTGTCCCCTTGTTGATGCGTCTATTGAGTCTGTTTCCATTGGATCCTTGTCCGAGGATCCTTTGGCGATCTTCTGAGTGTATTGAGAATGACGCAGTGACTCAAAGTCGTGGAGCGCTTGAAGTAGACGATTGGAAGCCCTACTATATGCTTACGAAGAAAAGGCTTTCATTCCCACGGACACAACACGCCGAGATAAAAACTCACATGCTCCCGAGGTTCACATTTCCGATGTCTGGCGGTGTCTCCTCCTGCCTTCGACGAGTTTTTGAGTCCATTTGTTGCGAGCGGATGTATTTTTCATGTTGCCAAAATGCTCCAGAACAGTTTTCATAGACTCATGTATTTGTTGAGTCGATCATTAGCTGCGATTTTCTATAAATGTGTTTCATTTTGGTGCTACATTTGCTTCTGTTTAGCACATGAGCAGGTTTTTGATCGGCTACTACGAGCTTTGGTCGCAATAATGGTTGGCTTTGCTGCAAGCCAATCGATTGATGATCGCCGATTGGATGAAGTTGGTGACGTTAACGGGTTCGCGTCTGAAGCGGCCCGTGTTTGGTGGTACTTTTAGTACCTGCTGCTGCGCCCCCATTTTGAAGCTGGTTTGGGGGGTGCCTCTTTTGTCAATATTGTAAGTACGTTTTCTTTTTCCTAGTCTCGTTTTTCTCCCTTATTTTAAGGTCCCTGGTTGATGTGCTTTAGGACACATTGAGGACAATGTGTCGTCTGGTTTGGGGGGAGAAACGCTTTGCTATCCACTTTGCTTTATTTTTGCGTTTTCTTTTTTGTTTTTCGCTTTTCCAAAAACCTCAAAAAATCAGAAAATTTCTCAAAAAATACCAAAAATACGTATCCCGATCATTGTTTGCGAGCTTGTTTTTACCTTGTTCTTTCCCGACATCCCTTCCCTTGTTTGCTTTTAGCTTTGGCATGTTTTATATTGTTTGGTTTAGCGCTACGGGGATGTTGAGACGTTTGCAGATGATGGTGTACTTTTACTTGTTTGGCTTTATCATTCACGGACTGTAGCTACTTATATTGTGAGGTTTTTAGCCTCCTGCGGCCGATTCATCTATCCCGGTCCCCGTGCTTATATTGAGAGTAGTTCTCCTCGTGGGGTACGTAATATCAACGCGCATAAGTGTGGCCCCTATCCCGTGTTTCCCACGATTTTGTCACTTGTTACGCATATGAGGCTTTAGTCGATTTCATTTCATTCACCATGTTCATGCATTATATTTATCCTCTCGTTTATGATCCCTTACCCCTTTACACTTGAGTTTGCTAGCTACATGCCCAAATAGCCTACCCTAGCCTAGCTAGTTACCGCTTTGCTTACTCTTGTGCTTATCCTTCGGGTTTGATCATTGCTACGACTTGCTGACGTCGTTTGCTTGGAGAGTTGGTGAATATGTGTCGGGATTGCTGTTTCCCCGACCTTTTAATGAGGTTTTCCGCAACATGTATGTATTGTCTTTGCTCAAGAAAAAGAAACAAAAATCTGAAAAATCAACACACAAAACACAATAAAAAAGAAAGAAATGTGTGCACAAAATAAGAGTTGTTGTTGTTGTTGCTATTTGAGTGAGCACTTGTATTCGATTTCCATGTTGCGTTGATGTGTAAAGGAGACCGATATGCTGTTTTCGGTCCGTTTGTCATAAGAGTTGGGTTACGTTTTGGTTGGATGAGCACTTGAGTAGTACTAGTGGTTTCTAGTGGCTTAGCTCCACGATTCCATAATCATTTGGTCCACCTTATCACCCTTACCCTCTCTATGGCCTTTACACCCTCATATCCTATGTAAGCCCTCATGTTTGCTTCGTTTTTGTGACATTGTTGTGTACGGGAATGCGAGATTTGGTCCATATTCGATTGCGGGCGTGCTTCCACTAGTCGAGTAGGTGAGTGTCATCACATATATCACCTTGATCATCATTTGTTAGAGTGGAAACCGCGAGAGGTCCGTGATTTGATTGCTAGAGAGCCTTTGTTTAGGCCATGCTATTCATTCTGCGCCGTCTTGTAATTCTGATCCGTTAGCTAGTTATTTTCATACGTCCCATGTTGATTCGGGATTGATTGCCATTTGCTCATGCTACTTGCGGTTTGGTGATTGTTTGGGGAAGTATTCTTTTGCTCGCTTTGTCCTCTATTTTCTGTCATGCTTGGTTGCTTGAGGACAAGCAACGGTTCGGTTTAGGGGAGTTTGATGTGTCATATATTTACGTATATTTAGCCCCTTGATCACGAGCTTTACTTTGCGTTTCCCGTGCTTTTACATGCGTTTCGCTTCCTATTTCGCTCCGTTTTGGCCCTGCTGCGTTTTTGTGTCTATATTGCAGGTAAACGCGCATATTTGGAGGTTAGGATGCTATTCGGGAGGTTTCGTGAAGTTTCGTAAAGTTTCGTGAAGTTTGGAGGTGATTCGAGTTGGTTTAAATCGCGTTTAAACTGCGCACGAGCCTCGTTTCAGCAAATGAAGGTGTCCCGGGACCTTGGGACGGGATTTGAAACTCACATGATCATCCTAAACCTTGTCCCTACCCCTTGGGACGACATTGGCCTTGTCCCTATGCCTTGGGACGAGAAGAAAGCAAAGAAAAACGAAGTACAAAAGAAGAACAAAAGCTGAAAAAAACTGAACAACACGGGACAGGTCCATCCCGGTCGGGCTAGGGTGGTCCCGGACGGGACACTCATCCCGGACCCTTGGGACGCCCTCCGACGCCTCGTGTGCTTTAAGTACTTCATCTATTTGAAGGCCAAATACATTATAATTTGACACGAAATTTTCTGAGCATTTTTAGGACATCTTAAAGTAGTTTCTCACAAAAACTTAGGGTTGAATTATTTTTCCTTCTTGTATTTTCAATTCCCGACTCAAGTACGTTGTTTTGATCATCCTAATTGGTAATTGTTGTCTTTGTTCTAGCATTTTTCTTTGGATTTCTGATTAGGTATTGCTACATACTCTTCTCCTTTGTTGTTTATTTCATTTTATATTGTTATGGATCATGTTTTCATCCATTGCTCTTGCTTTTGTTATCAATTTCGCTATGTGTGAGTAGTTTACTATCTAGGGAGAAGGGTGAATCATGGGTGTTGGTCTTGGTTGTGGTTTGTGATCATTTGAGTTAGGTTTTCGCTTTTGCTCTGATTGTTTTTGCTTGATTGTGTTTGTTGAACCCTTGATCACGTTTTAGCAAACTTTTAGCACCCCCGAACTTAAGATCGAGAGACTAGTTCGAGGAGAGGCGCGAGACAATCACTAGGACCCTCAATTGTAAGTTGCGAGAGCCCGCTTTTGAGACCTAAAGGTAGCTTAAGACCGAGAGGACGAGCTATATCCTTAGCATGCGCGATTACCTACTCTACCCGATCATCATCCTTGACCTTGACTTACCCATTGCCTAACCCGACTTCCTAGACTTCTTTCCCTTAAGCTAAACCCTTACCTTGCTCTAGCCTTAGTAAACATCCAACATTCGAACCGACCGAGACTTAAAACGTTCCATAAGTAACCTATAAAAGCAACCATCTCCTTGTGGACTCGACCCCGACTTACCCTATCTACCCGTAGGTGTTGTCAGGTTATTTTTGATTAGGTGAATGCGACTAAGCCTATCAAATTTTGGCGCCGTTGCCGGGGAGACGGCTTTTGTTTTTTGTTTGTTACTTGTTTCTAGTCTTTTGTTTTTCCATATGTCACTTTCTTTCTTCCCCACGTCATGACAATTTTTGATTTCCCGCAATACCATGACGAACCATTTCATAGGTACATTGTTCGATTTAACACTTACATTGGTTCGTTTGGTCTTATTTGTTCTGACTGGGAGAAAGTTTATATTATCAGCACGGGTATGAACTATGAGTCTCACAACTTCATTCACTACGTGACTAATGGTAGAATTTCCTATATGCCTGAATATGAGATTTGGGACCTCTTTTGGGATATCACGCGTCATGCTCTTATTTCCGAAATAAAAGCTGACTTCCTAGAGGTTCTTGTTACGTACATGAAATTAGTCGAGGAAATGAAAGATGATTGTGTGTCTTATGAATGTTCCCCCGCTCCTCATTATAATACCTTTTTGTCTCAATCTTGTGCTTTAACTAGCTCACATGCATCCTTGTGCGATGATGATTTGTTTGATGACGATGGTTATGAGCCTGTGCATGATTGTGAAATGTCTAATCCGCTTGAGGTGATTGTGAATGACACTCTTGAACCTGCACCGACTTGTCCCCTTGTTGATGCGTCTATTGAGTCTGTTTCCATTGGATCCTTGTCCGAGGATCCTTTGGCGATCTTACCGTGTATTGAGAATGACGCAGGTGACTCAAAGTCGTGGAGCGCAGAAGTAGACGAATTGGAAGCCCTACTATATGCTTACGAAGAAAAGGCTTTCATTCCCACGGACACAACAAGTCGAGAGAAAAACTCACATGCTCCCGAGGTTCACATCTCTGATGTCACAACGGTGTCTCCTACTGCCTTCGACGAGTTTTTGAGTCCATTTGTTGCGAGCGGATGTATTTTTCATGTTGCCAAAATGCTCCAGAACAGTTTTCATAGACTCATGTATTTGTTGAGTCGATCATTAGCTGCGATTTTCTATAAATGTGTTTCATTTTGGTGCTACATTTGCTTCTGTTTAGCACATGAGCAGGTTTTTGATCGGCTACTACGAGCTTTGGTCGCAATAATGGTTGGCTTTGCTGCAAGCCAATCGATTGATGATCGCCGATTGGATGAAGTTGGTGACGTTAACGGGTTCGCGTCTGAAGCGGCCCGTGTTTGGTGGTACTTTTAGTACCTGCTGCTGCGCCCCCATTTTGAAGCTGGTTTGGGGGGTGCCTCTTTTGTCAATATTGTAAGTACGTTTTCTTTTTCCTAGTCTCGTTTTTCTCCCTTATTTTAAGGTCCCTGGTTGATGTGCTTTAGGACACATTGAGGACAATGTGTCGTCTGGTTTGGGGGGAGAAACGCTTTGCTATCCACTTTGCTTTATTTTTGCGTTTTCTTTTTTGTTTTTCGCTTTTCCAAAAACCTCAAAAAATCAGAAAATTTCTCAAAAAATACCAAAAATACGTATCCCGATCATTGTTTGCGAGCTTGTTTTTACCTTGTTCTTTCCCGACATCCCTTCCCTTGTTTGCTTTTAGCTTTGGCATGTTTTATATTGTTTGGTTTAGCGCTACGGGGATGTTGAGACGTTTGCAGATGATGGTGTACTTTTACTTGTTTGGCTTTATCATTCACGGACTGTAGCTACTTATATTGTGAGGTTTTTAGCCTCCTGCGGCCGGTTCATCTATCCCGGTCCCCGTGCTTATATTGAGAGTAGTTCTCCTCGTGGGGTACGTAATATCAACGCGCATAAGTGTGGCCCCTATCCCGTGTTTCCCACGATTTTGTCACTTGTTACGCATATGAGGCTTTAGTCGATTTCATTTCATTCACCATGTTCATGCATTATATTTATCCTCTCGTTTATGATCCCTTACCCCTTTACACTTGAGTTTGCTAGCTACATGCCCAAATAGCCTACCCTAGCCTAGCTAGTTACCGCTTTGCTTACTCTTGTGCTTATCCTTCGGGTTTGATCATTGCTACGACTTGCTGACGTCGTTTGCTTGGAGAGTTGGTGAATATGTGTCGGGATTGCTGTTTCCCCGACCTTTTAATGAGGTTTTCCGCAACATGTATGTATTGTCTTTGCTCAAGAAAAAGAAACAAAAATCTGAAAAATCAACACACAAAACACAATAAAAAAGAAAGAAATGTGTGCACAAAATAAGAGTTGTTGTTGTTGTTGCTATTTGAGTGAGCACTTGTATTCGATTTCCATGTTGCGTTGATGTGTAAAGGAGACCGATATGCTGTTTTCGGTCCGTTTGTCATAAGAGTTGGGTTACGTTTTGGTTGGATGAGCACTTGAGTAGTACTAGTGGTTTCTAGTGGCTTAGCTCCACGATTCCATAATCATTTGGTCCACCTTATCACCCTTACCCTCTCTATGGCCTTTACACCCTCATATCCTATGTAAGCCCTCATGTTTGCTTCGTTTTTGTGACATTGTTGTGTACGGGAATGCGAGATTTGGTCCATATTCGATTGCGGGCGTGCTTCCACTAGTCGAGTAGGTGAGTGTCATCACATATATCACCTTGATCATCATTTGTTAGAGTGGAAACCGCGAGAGGTCCGTGATTTGATTGCTAGAGAGCCTTTGTTTAGGCCATGCTATTCATTCTGCGCCGTCTTGTAATTCTGATCCGTTAGCTAGTTATTTCCATACGTCCCATGTTGATTCGGGATTGATTGCCATTTGCTCATGCTACTTGCGGTTTGGTGATTGTTTGGGGAAGTATTCTTTTGCTCGCTTTGTCCTCTATTTTCTGTCATGCTTGGTTGCTTGAGGACAAGCAACGGTTCGGTTTAGGGGAGTTTGATGTGTCATATATTTACGTATATTTAGCCCCTTGATCACGAGCTTTACTTTGCGTTTCCCGTGCTTTTACATGCGTTTCGCCTTATTTCGCTCCGCTTTGGCCCCTGCTGCGTTTTGTGTCTATATTGCAGGTAAACGCGCATATTTGGAGGTTAGGATGCTATTCGGGAGGTTTCGTGAAGTTTCGTAAAGTTTCGTGAAGTTTGGAGGTGATTCGAGTTGGTTTTCGCGTTTAAGCTTGCGCACGAGCCTCGTTTCAGCAAATGAAGGTGTCCCGGGACCTTGGGACGGGATTTGAAACTCACATGATCATCCTAAACCTTGTCCCTACCCCTTGGGACGACATTGGCCTTGTCCCTATGCCTTGGGACGAGAAGAAAGCAAAGAAAAACGAAGTACAAAAGAAGAACAAAAGCTGAAAAAAACTGAACAACACGGGACAGGTCCATCCCGGTCGGGCTAGGGTGGTCCCGGACGGGACACTCATCCCGGACCCTTGGGACGCCCTCCGACGCCTCGTGTGCTTTAAGTACTTCGTCTATTTGAAGGCCAAATACATTATAATTTGACACGAAATTTTCTGAGCATTTTTAGGACATCTTAAAGTAGTTTCTCACAAAAACTTAGGGTTGAATTATTTTTCCTTCTTGTATTTTCAATTCCCGACTCAAGTACGTTGTTTTGATCATCCTAATTGGTAATTGTTGTCTTTGTTCTAGCATTTTTCTTTGGATTTCTGATTAGGTATTGCTACATACTCTTCTCCTTTGTTGTTTATTTCATTTTATATTGTTATGGATCATGTTTTCATCCATTGCTCTTGCTTTTGTTATCAATTTCGCTATGTGTGAGTAGTTTACTATCTAGGGAGAAGGGTGAATCATGGGTGTTGGTCTTGGTTGTGGTTTGTGATCATTTGAGTTAGGTTTTCGCTTTTGCTCTGATTGTTTTTGCTTGATTGTGTTTGTTGAACCCTTGATCACGTTTTAGCAAACTTTTAGCACCCCCGAACTTAAGATCGAGAGACTAGTTCGAGGAGAGGCGCGAGACAATCACTAGGACCCTCAATTGTAAGTTGCGAGAGCCCGCTTTTGAGACCTAAAGGTAGCTTAAGACCGAGAGGACGAGCTATATCCTTAGCATGCGCGACACTACTCTACCCGATCATCATCCTTGACCTTGACTTACCCATTGCCTAACCCGACTTCCTAGACTTCTTTCCCTTAAGCTAAACCCTTACCTTGCTCTAGCCTTAGTAAACATCCAACATTCGAACCGACCGAGACTTAAAACGTTCCATAAGTAACCTATAAAAGCAACCATCTCCTTGTGGACTCGACCCCGACTTACCCTATCTACCCGTAGGTGTTGTCAGGTTATTTTTGATTAGGTGAATGCGACTAAGCCTATCACTCCCTCCATTCAAATCCAAACTTGGCATTTCACTATTTGACACTATTCATGAACTTAGAGAATCTTTGAAATTCCGTCAAATATATAAATGATAATATAGTCATGTGAGATCTTGTTTGATTCGTCTCCTTAAATACGATAATAATATCAAATTTTTATAATTTTTCATCATGTAAAACTATAGATATTACCCTTACAAAACATGCCTCGACGAATGGACCATGACATCATGCGAAGTTTGGATTTGAATGGAGGGAGTAAATTCAAGTAACTATATATTATTAAAGCATGTTGGATTAACGCAGTGCGGATTCTCTATTCCAATTTATGTCTCATTTCATGTCTCATTACTTCTTATAATAATAAATCTCTTCTTTATATAATTATTTTTTTCGTTAATTATTTAAAATCAACGAGAATTATTACTATATGGAGTAATGGTACACCAAATGAGATATGAAAATGGAATATGTGATTCGCTCTAGAATTGACACGATGTCAAAAGGAGAATGTAGCGGGACACAAAATGAGACACAAAAGTAGGATAAAAGATCTCAACTCTATGTTTAGTTTGAAATTGTTACCCTTCTAATACCATGGGAAGCCGAAGTTCTCATGAATAGCAAAAAATATAGTTGTTTGGTTGCCTGACTTGCCTCAATTTTGTAGAAATGAGTGAAGTAGATCTCACATAAGTAATTTCCCTTGAACGAAACAGTTATCAGAAATTCCCTGAAATTAGGTTAGTGAAGTTTAATTATTATGAATTCCTATTTCCCATGAATTTGTAGTTCTTGTAAGAATGATTTTATACGGTATTGTATTTAATTATTATTACGTTATTTTGGACCTATAGTTAATCTTAAGTTAATGCGGTAATTAGCTAAATATAATAGTTGGGCTTTTCAGTAGGAGTAGCCCAGTTAATTTAATTGTTGACGGACCGATTAAATTAATTAGGTTAAGAAGCCCGGTCCTCCTCTCGCCCTTATTAATGTGCTAAACCGTCCTTAGCTCATACACACAATTGTAAAAACACAATTTAAGGGATTAAGGGAGAGAGAGGAGAAAACCTAGTCTTCTCATCACTTCACCGTACCACTGCCGCCCAACACCGCCGCGCACCGCTGCCGATTTTCGCCGCCGATTTTCACGCTTTCGATCATGTCGGACTAAGGTACGTATTTCTACATGTGATTCGTTTCTAATCGAAGGTCCTGTGAACGAATTAAGTTTGTATCGTTTGAACTTATATTACATGTGGTATCAGAGACTTGTTGTGATTAGAAACACATCCATGATTATCGGACCGTTTTTTGTCGTTTAAAGTTGCTGTTTTTAGGTCAGATTTTGGCTGTTTTTTTGGGTCAGTTTTGGTCTGTTTTGGATCGGTTTTTGGGTCTGTTTTGGCTCGGTTTCGGGCTGTGATTGGTCGGTTTTTAGGTCGGCTTTTGGTTGAGGTCAGCCGTGTATTATGTTTGATTATAGAATTTTGGATCAAGAGGTTGATGATGATGAGTTAGCCGTGTTTTGTTGTTTTATTGCTTTAATGGCCATGTTTGATTTTGGATGATGATGACTTAATGATGATGATGGTGGCTTATATTACATGTGCGTGTATTGTTGTTTGTTGTTGTTTTATACGGAGTACGAAGTATTGATTAATGATTAATGTTTAATGGCTTATTGATGGTGGTGTAATGATGATGGTCATGATGATGTTTTACTTTAAATTTTTTTTTTTTTGGGGGTCTTATGCTGCGTTTTCCCCTGCTTATGGAAATTTGTTTTGGTTTTACTTTTCAAGTTTGCTTTTTGAAGCCTTGATTTTACTTTTGGCTTCGTAAGTACTCCGTTTATAATATTAACGGATCAATGAAATTTTTGGGGTTTTCTGTGGGGCTTTCCCGTGTTCTTCCGCTGCGCTCTTTTATAATCGATATAATTGTTTGAAATATCTCAGTAAGCTTGTTTGGTTGCACACACAGTTGCTTCCATTCATAAGAGATTGAAATTTCAGTAAAGAATTATTACACTATGAATGAGAGAAATCATTATTAAGTTGAGTTGAGTTACACCGCAGTGGACCATCTCATGTTCTTTGATTTCATTAAAGTTTAAATAAGCCTCAGACATTCACATTAAGCTTGAGTTACACCACAGTGGACTCAATTAAGACAGTGAAGGTCAGAATAAGCAAGTATTGAGGATAAATTACTAGCCCTTAGGTCTTACCCGCAGTGGACCTGGCCAGATATTAGTGACTTATCCATAAAAGTGTAGAACACTTAATTAATTGAGATTAGACTGGTATAGGTTATCCGCAGATGCCGTACTTGGTTTAATCAAAATTGTTAGGTTTCTCAATTATTGCACAAGTCTTATTCATTATTGCTAATTGTGTGTTTACTCAAAGACTAATGGTTGAGCGTGTTTTCCAACTATGAAGTTGCTCAAAATAAGCTGCTATTTTATTGTCTCTCGACTGTTCCTCTACTTACTGGATCGAACTACGCTGAATGGATTGAGATTGTAACTTTCTCTATGTCCATGTCAAGTTTCAGCGATTGTTTGAAGGAGGACGGTCTTGCTGTGCCTAAGTCTGATGAGAAGGACGCAGCAGTACTTAAGACGTGTAAGGATTGGAAAGACAAGATTGGTAACTGTCTTTCCTTTCTGTGTCTAGCCACTGCTGTGGACATTAAGAACTCAATTACAGAGGCTGAATGTGACACAACTAAGAAATATCTTGCAAAATTTAAGGAGAAGTTTGAGCCTTCTGACAAGGCATTAATTGGAAAGCTTCTCACTGAACTGTCTCATTGTAAGTATGATGAAAAGAAAATGGACATGGCTAAGCATATAATGCATATGCAAAGCTTAGCCACTAAGTTGTTCAAGTTGGGACTTAAAGTTGAGAATCTCATATTAACGCATTTCATCTTTGAGGGATTTCCTAAAGAGTTTGAGGCATTCCATGTCAGCTACAATGCTATAAAGGAGACATGGACAGTGGATGAACTTGCTAATAAGCTTGTTCAGGAAGCCATGCACCTAAGTAATGCTCAAGGGCATAACATACCTCAAGCGCACTTTGTGCATAAAGGTGAGGGCTCTAAGGGAAAGGGACAGTCCAAAAGGAAAGACTGGACGAGCAGTAAGTCAAGCTCATCCAGTATGTCAGGTCCATCAGGCAATAAGACTCTGGTGCTAATGTACACGTTTCTAACTTATTACGGGGCTTAAGTTCGACCCGAACCATAAGAGAAAATGAAAGAAACCTACTCATGGGAAACAAGTCTGAAGCATCCATTAAAGCTATAGGATGCTTTAGTTTAGAATTAAGTAGTGGATTTAAATTACTTTTAGGGGATACAATTTTGTTCCATCAATGTCTCGTAATTTAATTTCATTGTCTAAACTGGACAGTATTGGTTTTTCTGTGACTTTTGGAAACGGTTCTTTCAGTTTATTTAAAGATAATAGTATTGTTGGTGTGAAACGTGTAAGGTCGAATGAGAACTCAGCGTTCTTGTGGCATAAAAGGTTGGCCCATATTTCGAGGGAAAGAATGATGTTCTTAGTAAAAGACAACATTCTTCCTTCTCTTGATTTTACTGATTTTGGGACGTGTGTGGAATATAATGCATTAAAGGCAAGCATACCAAACACACTAAAAGCGGCGCCACAAGAAGCACTGCTCTTTTAGAGATCATTCATACAGACATATGTGGTCCATTTGATGTTCCCTCCTTTTCTGGAGAGAAGTATGTCATCACCTTTATAGATGATTATTCACGGTATTGCTACATTTACTTGTTGCGTGAAAAGTCTCAATCAGTAAATGCCGTAGAGCTTTACATTAAGGAGGTTGAGCGGCAACTTGGAAAGAAAGTGAAAATCATCAGATCTGACAGAGGTGGAGAATTTTATGGTAGATATGATGAATCACGGCAACATCCTGGTCCATTTGTTAAACTTCTAGAAAGCTTGGGTATTGTCGCTCAGTACACAATGCCAGGTTCACCCTGGATGAACGGTGTCGCTGAAAGACGTAACAGAACCCTATTAGAGGCTGTAAGGGTAATGATGAGTATGACAAACTTACCCATATCATTGTGGATGCACGCACTTATGACTGCAGTGTATGTCGCAAACCGGGTTCCTAGTAAGGCAGTTTCAAAGACACCATTTGAACTGTGGAAAGGGTGGAAACCGAGCTTGAGACACTTACACATTTGGGGTTGCCCCGCAGAAGCACGCATCTACAATCCTCAGGTGAAGAAACTCGGTTCTAAAACCATTAGCGGGTTTTTCATCGGGTATGCTTCTAAATCAAAGGGGTATAAGTTTTACTGTCCTAAACACAGCACCAGAATAGTAGAGACTGGAAATGCCAAATTCCTAGAGGATGGCGAAGTCAGTGGGAGAATTGATGAGGTCATCATTAATGAGATTAGAGAGGAAGCTTCGATTCCTATTTCTGTACCTCTAATCTCTAATCATGGCGTTCTAATCGACGATGTCGATGCAAGGGAACAATATAAGGATGATGAACCTCAACCCATCAATGTGACTCCTGCCATCCCTAAAGTCATTGAAGTGGCAGATACACCTATAGCTGAGGCTCGTGAAAGGAGGTCCACAAGACCTCGTAGGTCGGCTATCTCAGATGACTATGAGGTTTATATGCTACAGCATGAGTTTGATATAGGATTGGATAAAGATCCAGTGACGTTTTCACAAGCCGTAAAAGGCAATGATTCTGATAAATGGATTGATGCCATGCATGAGGAATTGAAATCTATGACTACAAATAAAGTATGGGAATTAGTTACTCTACCTAAAGGGCATAAGGCAGTCTGCAGTAAATGGGTCTTTAAGACCAAGCGCGACTCCCTTGGCCAAATAGAGCGACATAAAGCCCGCCTTGTAGCTAAAGGTTTCAACCAGAAAGAAGGCATCGATTACAATGAAACCTTCTCTCCAGTTTCGAAGAAGGATTCATTAAGGATCATTTTGGCGTTGGTAGCTCATTTTGATCTAGAGCTACATCGAAGGATGTGAAAACGGCATTTCTGAATGGAAGTTTAGAGGAAGAAGTCTACATGTCTCAACCTGAAGGTTTTGTTGAAGACGGTAATGAGGACCTAGTCTGTTTATTAAAGAAAGTCAATATATGGATTTAAGCAAGCCTCTCGGTAATGGTATATTAAGTTTCATGATACCATAACTGCCTTCGGTTTTACGGAAAACATTGTTGATCAATGTATATACCTGAAGGTCAGTGGGAGTAAGTTTGCCTTTTTAGTCCTGTATGTTGACGATATTTTGATCGCCAGCAGTGATCTGAGCTTACTCAAGGAGACCAAGAGTTACTTTTCAAGTAACTTTGAGATGAAAGATATGGGTGAGACGTCCTATGTGATAAGGATAGAAATATCCCGTGATAGGTCACAAAGGACATTAGGTCTGTCTCAGAAGGCATATAGCTCAAAAGTACTAGAGATTCAAGATGATCGATGCAATTCCAGTATAGTTCCTATTCAGAAGGGCGATAAGCTTAACTTGAAGCAATGTCCCAAATCTGATGAGAAACGTAAAAGAATGCAAGATATCCCTTATGCTTCAATAGTTGGAAGCCTTATGTATGCCCAAGTCTGTACCAGACCGGACATCAGTTTTGCAGTAGGTGTGCTGGGTCCGCTATCAAGCAACCCTGGTATGGAACACTAGAAGGCTGCGAAAAAGGTGTTAAAGTACTTACAAGGGACTAAGAGTCACATGCTCACTTATAGGCATTCTGATCAGCTTGAAGTGATTGGCTACACTGATTCAGATTTTGGTGGATGCGAAGATAGCAGAAAAAGCATCTCAGGTTATGTGTTTGTCTTAGTAGGAGGAGCCATCTCCTGGAAAAGTGCTAAGCAAACAATTATTGCATCATCCACTATGAAGGCCGAGTTTGTAGCGTGCTTTGAGGCTACAAATCAAGGATTATGGTTATAGAACTTAATTTCGGGGTTGAACGTTCTGAGCTCGATCGCAAGACCGCTGAAAATCTTCTGTGGCAATGCTTCGGCCGTGTTCTTTTCGAAGAACGATAGGTATTCTAAGGGTATAAAACACATGAAGATGAAATACCTATCAGTTAAAGAGGAAGTTCGGTAGAGAACAGTATCTGTGGAGCACATTTCGGCCAGTGCTAATATAGCAGATCCACTCACTAAGGGGCTATTACCCAAGACATTATTGATGCATGCTAGCCTTATGGGTCTTGAGAATAGCACTTAGTATTATGTTATGTGGATTGCTAGTGTTTTGAAAAGATACTGTGTTTGATCAACCTTATGTTAAGAATATTCCGAATTATTCTGTTTTCACATTATTGTTTTATGTGTACACATGATTGGTGGTTGAAAACAGAAATAGTCTTTTCCTAGAGACATTAAAGGGACCATTATGCTTACTCCTCTGTACGGATCGTTTGTCATGGGACAGCATTCAGTAGTAGATGGAAGGGACCATGTTGAGTAGATAATGTGGAACCGCCATTACTCTATTGTTGTTCCAAGACTCTCGAGGTAATTAAGATAAAGCCATTAAGTTGATTTAGCGCCCTTTGCAAACTTATGTTTACCTGCATATAACAGTAAGAAGATGTACCTATGGTCCAAGTGGGAGAATGTAAGAATGATTTTATACGGTATTGTATTTAATTATTATTATTATGTTATTTTGGACCTATAGTTAATCTTAAGTTAATGCGGTAATTAGCTAAATATAATAGTTGGGCTTTTCAGTGGGAGTAGCCCAGTTAATTTAATTGTTGACGGACCGATTAAATTAATTAGGTTAAGAAGCCCGGTCCTCCTCTCGCCCTTATTAATGTGCTAAACCGTCATTAGCTCATACACATAATTGTAAAAACACAATTTAAGGGATTAAGGGAGAGAGAGGAGAAAACCTAGTCTTCTCATCACTTCACCGTACCACTGCCGCCCAACACCGCCGCGCACCGCTGCCGATTTTCGCCGCCGATTTTCACGCTTTCGATCATGTCGGACTAAGGTACGTATTTCTACATGTGATTCGTTTCTAATCGAAAGTCCTGTGAACGAATTAAGTTTGTATCGTTTGAACTTATATTACAGTTCTAGCATCAACCAAACGACCCCTAGCTAATTACTTCATTATTTGTAATAATAAGTTCACTTGATTCATTTTAAGACTGTAGTAATCAACTCTTTTAGCAAAACATGTAGATATATAATATTTCTTCAATTTCAAAATGTTCTTCCTACTTTCAAATGACACGAAGACTAAAAACGTGATATTATGTATAAATTAATACTTCGTATTGTATAGGTGAGTTTTCCAAGTGATTTTTTAATTGCATGATTATCGAGTTATGTTATATACTTAATATCTGTAGTATAATTGTATAGGAATTGTAAAAGTCTGATACTTGCATTGTTCTCATAATGACGAATTAAACAAGATAACAAGTAACAACGTCTATATTTGCTCTTATATCTGCTGAAAAAAGGTTGTAAAAAAAAGTTATACAAATGAGAAGAACATGATGAAATTTTCTTTTTAGGAAAGTGAGTATAACATGGTGGAATGAGAGTTTTTTTTTTTTTTTTTTTTAATAACGCTTGAAATTTTTTTTTTAACAAAGTAGGGTTCAATTGAAACATTTTATCAAAATTGGGTTAACGTAGGATCAGAAAATCCCGAACAATAAATCATGTACAGAGGCGCTACAACACTCAGCGACGAGTTACAAACCAAAAATAACAAACAGAGGCGTTAGGCTGTTCTGCGCCTTACTCTAACAGTATAAACACAAAGCCATGTCTTCACTTTTGCAAAAACCATTGAAGGCGCCTTACTCTAACAGTATAAACAAAGCCATGTTTCCACTTTTCAAAAGTGAGGAATTAGTGGTTTAGTAATCCAGGGTTTTTTTTTTTTTTTCTAAATTTACTGCAAATGAATGAAGGGGAAGGGGAAGGGGAAGGGGAAGGGGAAGGGGTTTTGATGGGCGGGTTTTTGTGTGTGGGTGTATTTGAGTCGCTACATTATTAAAGTTTTAAGGTTTTAATTTTTTAAAGTGGGTCGCTATGTTATTAAGCGTCTTAGATGATTTTTTTTTTTTTTTTTTTTTTTTTGAAATTCCCAAAGAGGGATTTGTTTAGTAGGTTTGTCATTAGTCGCTAGGTGATGCAGCGCCTTGGCTTAAGATTTGTTGTTCACGAATTTCTGATCCTACGTGGACCCGTTTTTGGTATTATGTTTCATTGGAACCCTATTTCGTTAGGTTTTTTTTTTTCAAGCATTATTAAGAAAAAGAACTCGTGGAATGGAGCAAGTATTAAATGAATATTCATGTTATATATGTTACATTCAACTGATTCATTATTATATTTGTCTCATCAGGTATAACTTACGAAATTATTTCTCCTACCAACGATAGTACTCAATAATTTATGGGGGTTCTAATAACGTGTTTTTTTTTTTTTCTTTCATTAAGCTCATTCAGAATACGTTTTGCTCTACAAACCATGTTCATGAAGATCGAATCGTTTGTATACGATACTGTAGTTCATATGAAAGAGAATTATGATAGTTGGTCACTAAAGAACACTCTTGTTATCTAATGTTTGACGAAAACATTGTTATTTAACGGTATGTACTCTATTGTCTAAGGTACTTTACAAAATCAATCAAAGGTGCACGTTTATAAGAAATTATTCATAGAATGTACATCATTAACTAATTTTATAACTATAAGCTCTTTTGACCAATGTTATAACTTGTCCTAAATATTGTTTTAAGTTTCTCTACCAATATACATGTCGATGTCAGATAGATCAAGAAAATTTTCAAATCCACTCGTCTTCAAAAACCTGAGATATCAAAAATACAAAAAGTAAAAATGTAAATTATTTTTAAATTTATTTAAGTGTCTATTAATCACATATTAAAAATCAAAAGAAAACATAGAATAGGTTTTTTACGTACTTGTCCTTCAGGACTCTTGCCATTAATTGGCATCCACCGGGCATAGACGATTGCATGTTCACGGCAATATTAGGATTATGTATACTTTGCCTCAAGTGTATCCATCCATGTTCTCCATGTTTATCATCCTTAACTTTTACCCTACAAACATTTTTCGGTTAAATATACTCTGTATCTTGTAATAAAGTAATATTATTGTAATGTTGTAAATTGAGTACAACAAAAATGTCAAAATCGAATTATGTAGAAAATATTGATTGAAATTTTAAAAAAGGTTTTTTTGTCTTATGCCCTTATAGCATAGGATAATAATTGTAAATGGATAGATTAGTTACTATTGTTCATTATTTTTATTTAATATTTCTTCCATTTATTCCTATAATTAATCCTCACTTACCTCTCCTTAACTCTCCATACAACACCTTAATTAATTTTACTTGCTTCCGTAATTCTTTTCAATGATTACGACTGATACTATTTCTATATTCCTAGTTATTAAAAGAAATAATTACGATACATAACAAATTAATAACTTTTTAATAAAAAAAAATTAACACTTTCCGAGTTCACTAATTCTATGTGTTAAACCCCTTACGAGTTCACTCATTCTATGTGTGCTCTGGCGGTTTCGTCGCTGTATCCTTAAGACACAAAAAAAAAGGAATTGATAAACTCATTTGGCACAAAAAAAAGGAATTAATAAACCCGTTTAGAGAAACTAAGAATTAATTGATTTAGAAGATAAAAAACAAGAAAAACAAAACTGATAATCCATTGTTTTTCTAACGTGAAAGAGGTGAGAAAAAGATGTTGGTGAGAAAATTAAGGAGGTGAGAAGCACTAATTAATATTGTAACCTATGCATTTTAAACTCTTATCATGTGCACATAGGGCATAAGATAGAAAACCTCATTTACAAAATATTACTTTTAAATAAGACCGGTCTAATTATTCATTAGAAGATTAATAATCCGTTTTATGTACTTCTTATTCAGTATGACGGTCTTATCAAAAGTCTATTTTATTTTATTTTATTGGCAAAGCGGGAAGGACAATGGGATATGGGCTTTTAGATACAACTTCTAATCCAAATACGGAGAATTTACTAGGGTGGAAGAACTTTTCATTTGCCTTGATCAATGGTAATGTGTCGTATTTGGCCGGATTCTATAGGTACCAAACCTAAATACATGTATCCGGCCAATACCCGAATTCGACCTATATTTAAAGGTTCAAGTTTTATTTTTGCAAAAAATACAATAAATATTTGGTAAGAAAACAATAGTTGAAGTCAACACAAAGTCTGAGATATTTTGAAATACGATTTTTCTATCCTATGCCAGTGAGCATAGGATAAGAAGCACAAAATGGGAATATTCCCACCATTTTTCTCATGGAATATCATAAAAGTTAATTACAAATATTTTTATTTACATAAGATGGTGTGAAAAATTTCCATTTTTAGTGGGTATAATATAGAAAAACCATTCAAAATATAGTATTTTCTCTGTCTTAGTCATTTGTTTACACGTTCCTCATTTTTCCCTCACAAAAAAAATAAAATTGTAAACAATTCAGTGAAACGTAGGGAGTAAACTAAATCTAAACCAAAAGAGTTTATTAATTGATAAATAAAATAAGAAAATCAAACGTTACTAAAAACTATTTAGAAAAGATCCCCTCCAAAACTCTTCATCTTAACAAATAGAACCACAGAGAAGAACTCGTGATTCTGCTAGAATTAGTGATCCAAAATTAAGTTAACTATGTGGTGGGTAGTTTCGTTTATTTAGTTTTAGGTTGTAAGTATATAAAGGGCCACTAGTTTAGAAAAATCTTAATATGGTAACATCACATTCAAATGTACTCTGTCATTCACTATCACACTATATTCTAAAGCATCTTTATTATACTAAATGACAGTTCTTGCTGACATCATCAATGCCAAATGTCGCGATTCTGTGCATTTTTTTCCCGCCAAAATGCAATGCTGACATCATTCATCATATAGTACATTTTTAAGTCTAGATTTGTTATTTATGATTATCACTTCTAAATTACAATGCTAAGTACATTTTTTTTTATTTTAATATTTCACTTTTTGTTATATATATATATATATATATATATATATATATATAATAAAATAAAAATTAGTAGCTTTTTCTAATATTTTATTTGTAACTCCATATTAAAGTTTCAAATAAGTATTTGGAATAGCTAATTAAGTTTTTTAACAATATATTTATGCTGAATTCATTACGGAGTACTTGCTTATTATAATATTGATTGTATTTAATTTTTTCTAAATCGTAAATAAATGTTGGGCTATTTTACATATAAAGTCGATAATACAAAATTTATGCAGGTTATATATTTTAGCTATTTTATATGGAATTTGTTTATTTATTACTCTACATATGTACAGTAAAATGATTATTATGTTATTATCCTTTTATTTATCACTTATATTAGTTATAATAATATAAATTTATAATAACCGTGCATTTATGCACGGGATCTAAGCTAGTTATTTGTTTATTTTAATAGTTTAAAATTTTATGGGCGTTTTTTTTAAGTGGAAGAGTACATTCTGGAGTGGCATAAGGGCCAATCCTAGTTTATCTTATTAATTAAGCAAGTTCACAACTATAAACTTCTCCCTTTTCTCTAATTCAATTCTCGTTAAAAATTCTACGTGTCATCAGAGCTATCTTAAGTAGGGGTGTTCATTAATCTGCGGTTGATTGCACCGAATCAGATTTTTCTGATTAGGTATGCGGTCCGGTTCGGGAAAAATCCGAACCTAAACCGAACCATTAAGAACGGTTACTGTACGGTTCGGTTCACATTTTTAACGGTTCGGTTATGCGGTTCACCGCGAACCGTTTACTCTGTCAAATTAAAAAAAATGTAAGTTAATTATTAATTATGACGCACTTTAATAACATACTAACGGTTGAAAATAAAAACGACAAATTACAAATGCCACATCTAATATACCATTATCAACTAAATTATACTAAATAGGAAAATTTAAAAATGTTTTAACTCAAAAATGCGTATTGAACAATAACAAAGCAATAAACATGTTAAAATTGAAGCGAGATGGGTGCATATGAGATTTTATTTTACAAGAATGAGACTTTTAAGTGTTTGAAAAACGCGGTAGAATAAACAATTGAAGTTTGAAATTTAATGAAAGTTGTAAAGTTAAACTTAATGTTTTAGTTTGTATATATAAGTATAATTTATTTATATTTTTGCTCTTAACGGTTCGGTTCGGTTAACCGTTAACTCAAAATGTCGAACCTAAAGCAACAGAAACTGCTAATTTTAACGGTTGGTCTGTGAACCATTATTTCTTAACGGTTCGGTTCTCCGAACCTATAAAACGTACGGTTCTCGATTTTTTTCGGTTCGGTTTTTTTTTGCACACCCCTAATCTTAAGTCCAGAAGTTTAACACAATAGTCACCTTCGCCTAAGTAGTCACATTCTATTCGAAAATGGGGCGTTAAAAAAATGGTGAGAATCGTTCCAATAAAAGAATTGAAAAATTTGTGAGATAGAGAGAGGTGTTTGTGGAACCCGGGAATCGACGAGGGACCCAACTCGGCGTCTTGCGTGAGGGCGGATTAAGTTAAAAAGACTAATTTAGAAAAACCTTTAAAACTGTTTTAGAGTCGCCACCTAATTATCGCGGAAATTAGGAACCTGCTATCATGTCCTAAACCTAAAGACATGTCCTAGATTTTGGAGCACGCCGACACCCCTAGATCTAAGGCTGTGAAACCAGAATGGATTCGGGGTGAGGGTACTTTAGAAAAAGAGTAATTCAATTAATGATTTATGAAAACCTTTTAGAAAAGCCTATGTAAAAATAGCCTCTACTGACCTAGAACAATCCGTGTAAGATGATATTTGACCTAATGTTATCGCTACGTACAAGTGCGAAAAGTTTGTAAAAGAATGCAGATGCAAATGCAAAAAGATTGATTAAAACCCTCAATTTAGCATGTTTAACTTGTTAACGAAAACGGTTCAGTTAAATGTCGAATTCATTGTTTAAGTTGATTTTAATGCAAAATAAGAAGGTGCAAGATGCATGCAAATAAAATAAAGTTCAATTGTCCATTGGTTTATTTTATAAGGGTCGGTTGCTTATGCGACTTTGGCGTGTCATCGGATATGGAGTGTACCCGAAGTAATAAGAACACTTGGAAGGCAAGCGCGCTCGGTGCCAAAGCCCGGGGGGCATTAAAGTTTAGTCCCCTTTGTTAGTCCATAGAAAATAAGAAAAAGCTTTGATCCAAGTGGATCGGTACCTACCTGGTCCTGGCGCTTCAGATCTGGGCAGAGCTTCGCTTCTTGAACTTAAAAGGAGGATGAATTCAACACGGGATGGTGTGTTGAACTCAAGGATTTGAGTGCGCGAGGCTTTTGTGAGAGCTTAGAATTGTGTATGCTGGTTGTATGTTGTGTGTAAACTGTGTATTCTGTGAGAAAATTGTGTCTTATGAGGTCGGGTATAGGGGTGTATTTATACTAAAAACCTCGGAGAAATTAGGAAATCCGGGGATAAAACCAAGCCAAGAAACCGCATAGCACTATGCGGTTTGCAGGGTAAACCGCATAGGCTTATGCTGTTTGACCCCTAAACCGCATAAGCTTATGCGATTTGAGGGTGTGGTTCTAGGCCTAGTTTCCTAGTTTCGGTTTGATTATATCTTGGAAAGATACAGTATAATCTCGACCTTGCACGTCAAGAAAACTCCTGAGATATTTCTTGGATATTTTATGAGGTGCAGGGCTTTGGAGTGCGGGCCAAAGGCTGGGTTTGGGCTCGGTTTTGGGGCCGAGACCCGGAAAAATGAAAAAGATGTATTTTGTAGTATTTTGTGAAATAAGATAACCCGTGAGGCTATATTTTGTGTAAGAGGAGGCTAAAAGGAAGATCTAGCCACCGGGCCTAAATTTAGGAATTTGGGAATGCTGAATTAGACCTTGTTAATGCAAAAGGGCTAATTGTAATGCAAATGCGAAGCTCATGCCAAATGAAGCAGGACGCGGACCAAGCTAGACTCTAATTGGACAAAATGAACATTTATTTAAAGTGATGTGAAACGACCTAACTCATTTTAACATTTCAAAACGACTCAAAATGAATTCGACACTATTAGAACCGTTTAAGTCAGCGTTAAAGCATGCGTAATGAAAGTCTGTGTTACATCACAGGGTTTTGTTTGGGAGGGTACGGATATGGGTATCCACAGTGTTCAATCAAACTTTGTAAAGAGAATGAAAATGCTCTGTGTGATTTTGGTGAAGAGATCGAAGGGCTTCTTATATACTTCCTCCATTCCGTTTGATTCTATACGTTTGACCAAAACACGGTAATTAAGGTAGAAGAAAATCAAGTGGGGTAGATAATGGAATTACTTAAATACCCCTACTTTATTGTTTGCAAGTGGGTTGAGTGGAAATTAGTGAAGGGTATATTGGTCTTTTAGTTTAATAAAGTAGAGACTAAAATAGAAATGTATAGAATTGATTGGAATTTCCGAAAAAGGAATATGTATAGAATCAAATGGAATGGAGGAAGTATATATTTATACAACTAAGAAAAGTACTTTGTCAAATGATGGTTGATGACGATGGGCATCAAAAGATGGTGGCGCACGGGCTTCACAATGTGGAGATAAATTTTTCACGTCCTCGATGAAGAAGAATCACAAAAAATGTTACGGCAAAGTACGTAACTTAATTATATGGTTCAACATGATAATATTTCAACGACATTGAATCCAATAAATTTTAAATCAAGGGGTGTGTTGGAATTAGTGTTCCAAAATTAAGTTAACTACGTACTAGATACGAGTAGTTTTTATTTATTTAGTTTTAGGTTGTAAGTCTGTATATAAAGGCACTAGTAGTAGTTCATATTATTAATTGAGAAAGTTTGCAACTACAAACTTCTCCTTTTTCTCTAATAACAATTCCCTTTAAAAATTCGTTATTGTTCAACAGTACTCAACTTTTACTCAGTATTTGTACCCTTTTTTGCCATAAAATTTCCAACTCATGCCATTTTTCTCTCTAAAATTCTCTCTTTCTATGTGCATTACAATTGACTTAAATTCATTCAAAATCAATCAAATTATTCTACAATTCTTTGAATTATGGATTCAAGAACTTGTATAATTCAAGTAATTTATTGATTAGAATTTTGGAATTTAGGTTTTACCAGCCAACAATTAAATTTTTGTAATTAGGCTTTTACCCAGAATGAAACTTTGTGAATAAGGTTGCAAGATGCAAGAAGGATAACGATGCAGGACAGGAAGACTAAGGCAGGGCAGGGGGAGGGCAGCAGGGGAGGGCCGGGGGACGTCGACCGGCGGTGGTGGCAGGAGAGTTGGTTCGCCGAAAAGAGGATGTGCCAACTATATGGTGGTTGTGATTTTTATTTCTAATTAAAACTAATATCATGAATTTTATTTAACTTTTTATGGTTCTTTTTGTATGAATCAAATTTGCTTTCATTCTTAATGATTATGTTATTGGTGTTTTGGCGGTGAATTTGGTGAAGATTGGAGAGAAAAAAATTAGATTGATAATTGTGGGATGAAATGACAAGAGTACTCTTGTCAATGTTGGGTACAACTGAATAAAAATCGGGTACAATTGAACAACACCCTAAAAATTCTACAGTTTCCACCAACATGCACGATGAAATCTATACTAATTAAGTAAGCCGTATTTGACACATGATATCAAGCAGCAGTCACCAGTCATCGCTCTATAAAATCCGGTTCACTATCAGAACTTATGTAACTTATAATACCGCCTTCATATTATATTATCCAATTCGGCCCATAAAATTTTTCATTATTTCTAGAAAAAGTGAAAAAAAAAAAAGTTGGATAAGATGAATAAACAATAAAATAGTTTAATTAAAAAAAATTTGGTGTGAGAGAAAAAAGGTAGGTATGTGTGACAAAATTGGTATACGTGAAAAAAAAAACGTTATTTCATTCAACTCCATTTTGTGCGTTTCACTTTTGACAATATCCATGGGGATATAGAATTTTTTATTAACCGGACAATATATAAATGCAAATATAGCATATAGACATGTGTGATATTGAAATATTCATCTTGTAAGATACAATATTAATATAAAATTTTCATAAATTTTCATAATATATAAATAGAGATTATATTCGTAGTAGTTGGTTACAAAGATGAGTAGTTGGTTAAGCAAATACATATTGTAGCGTGGAATAGTCATGTATTTTGGTGAATGGTGTTATAATATGATTTACATTTTACCAAAAAAAAAAAATTGATATCGACAAATGTGACAGAGTAAGTGAACCATATGAAGTTGAATGAAAGAACTACTAAAAAGATAAATGAGATCAATTGAAAAAAAAAAAAAAAATTAGTAGGAAAATGAGGCTAAATGGAAAAGATGGATTGCGTAAATTTAACGTATCAATAAAAGATGAAATTTAAATATTCGAGTTCATGATAGTCTCGCTCCTGAAATATTAGTAACACATGCAATGATTCTTGTACGAGACGATCTCACATTAAATTATTGTAAAACCACTTTATTGGTACAATGATACTCATTTATATAGTTTTTGTACCATTTTCTGTGGTAATTGTGATATCATATTTTTGTAACCATTTTCATACTATTTCTGTTTTGATCCTTTTATTGATAATTGTAAGAAAATTTATCTGTACGACTGTACCAATGTTAGTGAGTTTATTATTTCTGTTTAATTGATAATTGTAACAATTTTTATCTCTACCGATGTTAGTGAGTTTATTATATTTGTTTAATATTTTTGTAGTTGTTTAATTGCAGTTTATATAATTAGACTCACGTAAATTAATGTGAGACCGTCTAATCAACATGTAACTTACTCCGTACCAAAATTACGTGAACATATAGCATGTAGTCATATCTCACTTTATGCTGGAATTTATTGTCTATGTTTTTATGTTTCTATTTCAAAAATAAGTATGATTTGTACTTATGTGTTGATTTCGAAAATAAGTACGATAAATTAAGTAAAAATATACTCCGTAATGAAAACTTTATTTTATAAAACTTGTTACGCTATTCAATTGTATTATACTCCTTTCCATCCATTTGTTGTTAACATAATTTTTAAAATCACCCTCACAAAAAGAATCAGATGTTAACAATTGCACCAATAGAAGAGAGAAATAAAAATAGTGGCGAGAAAAGCACCTGTACATATGAGCATCAATGCTTGTAGGATTGTCATTAAGATCAACAAGACAACCTTCTCCTATCCAACAATCTCCACAAGAATCAAGCTCCCAACCTTCGAATTTTTCATCCTCGACAAAACTTCGAAATGCTTCAATTGTTTCGACAGCCCGAGCCTTAGCGTATCTTGGTTCGGCAACAACATTAATCCTAAGTTCCACAGACTCTAACGGCTCTTCAAGTTCTGTTATCAAGCTTCCTATTCCTTCGCTTGCTCCTTCTAATCTCATCCTAACCATCTCGATTATAATCTTCACTGTCATATACGCACCTGAGATTACACACGTCTCCTGTTAAGCCGTCTCACACCGTGAGACATACTGAAAATAACTTAACATAATCATTTATTCACGTGAGAGGTTTCACAATAAAGTAAATGTAACATTGTCTCATATAAGTATTTGTTTAATTGAAAAAGGATTTGTTAAAGTATTAATTCGATCTTAGACCTCCAACCATCAGATTAAGCTTTGGGTGTATTGATTCCTAACATAGTTTTAAAGTCAACTAGAGGTCACTAGTTCGAAACTCACCAGCCCTTACTTTCAAATTGGTAAATATATATAGCACCAGGTAAGCGGGCCTGTAGTTGTGTCCACGATTCAAGCCCAAAGCCAAAGGGCATTCGCATGGGGTGCGTGTTCGAGTATCAAATCGATCTACACTATTTATAGTCACATACTTACTCACCGTCGTCAAGAAAATAGTTCTCTTTAAGTGCACCATGGCCAGAAGTTTCCATCATCAGATGCGTCTCAATACCGTCTTCATTGAGCCGCACACCTTTGTCAATAACATTCCTGTACCCGACCCGGTACAGGCAGTGTCTGCCACCTCGTCGAGCAATAAACTGTGAAAGCGCAACGCTCGTCCGAGCATCGGTCACAATGGTTGTCCCAGGGTGTTCTCTGAGCACTATAGCAGACATGAGCGCAATTAACCTGTCGCCGTTGATCACGTTCCCCTTGTCGTCAACCACGCCACTGCGGTCCACGTCGGTGTCAAAGACAATGCCGAGGTCGGCCTTGTTCTCGAGGACCGCATTCCTAGTGAGGGACATTGCGGTTTTATCCTCGGGGTTTGGGATGTGGTTAGGGAACATTCCGTCGGGGTTAAGGTGGAGTGAGCCGAACGTATCTGCTCCGAGTTTGTCTAATACGTCCCATGTGAAAAATCCTCCCGAGCCGTTTCCAGCGTTTACAATTATCTACACCATCAAATAACAAATTCGTTTGACGTGTGTTATATTTGCAGAAGTTACGAGAACGATCTGATGATTACCTGAAAGCCTTCTAAAGGAGTGTCATAGTGTGTTGGATGATTTACACGCTCCTTGATTATGTCGCGTAGATGTTTAGCATAAACGCTCATAAAATTGACCTTTATGGGTGGGTTGTTTAGAGTCTTCGACACCTTCGCCATTCTATTAGCGAACTTGCGACCAGCACGGTCGCATAGCTCCTCCACCTCCACAGAGGTTAGTCCTCCGCTCTTAGTGAAGAACTTGAGCCCGTTTCTCGTGTACGGTAAGTGGGATGCCGTCATCTGCACCAAAAATTAGACTGTCTATTAGTAGTACTCTGTACATTGCAAGCCATCAACTTTAATACTTTCTCATTCACTCTGAAATTATTTACATTTGACTTTGTACGGTCTCCAATGAGGCACTTGACCACATTTTTCCAAATTTTAAACGATTTGTATTACGGTAAAATGACTATCCTACGACGATCAAAAGAATTACCATGATTGAACCATCATAATCAAAAGAAGGCAAGATAGTACTCATAAAACAAGCAGGTGTAGTAGCAAGCCCCATGTTGTAAACCACACAACCGCCACGGCTAAGCCCGGAAAAAACCGCCGCACTCAATACGGCCCCTGATATCCGAGGATCTCTTCCTAGCGACACCTTAACAATCCCCTTTTTTTCGCCAGCATTCTCGTCATTCTTTACCTTTTCCTTCAACCACTCACCGAAACTCTCTGCAATGGCTTCGACAGCAGGCGGTGTAAGGTCGACAGATCGACCCTTTTCACCTTCCACCGCCACCCCTCGAACATCCGACCCATTCTGTAGCCTCTTGATCTTCTCTACCTCCTCATCGCTCACAACGTCCACAGAATGCGCTGTTCTGCTAGACGATATTGACTGAGCAACAATTTTACTCTGAGACGGTACTGATGACGGGAAAAATAGGCTTGTTTGAGGCGGCTTTCTCTCGGGTTTGAACGGAAAGTGTAGTTTAAGACAGTAAGAAGAAGTTGCAGCCATGGTTTTTCGATAAGTCACCGGTACAATAAGTACATTTGGCAGATAAAAAAGAGAAACCGTGACGAATTATCGAAAAATTGAAGATAATGGTATAGATGGTGACCAATTGAACCACAGCCTAGTGTTTGAGTGATCATTTTGGGATCAAATATCTGCATATAACATGACAAATTTAACAGATTTTTTTGCTATGTTTGTTTATAACCATGCATTTGTGAATGAGTTCTAGAGTAATTTGTTACTTCCTCAGTTGTTCTTGTATTTTTCTATATCAAAACAAATGGTTGTACGTGCTCTATTAGACTATTAAACTTGATTTATTTATTTATTTATTAATTCGTCTTATAATGAAAAACTACAACGATTGTTGTCTAAACTTTAAAGAAATTTCATAATTGACGTGGGAACATATGAATTTCATTGGTACATGACTACATATGACAATTGAATACATAAACGTGGTGAATAGAAATCATATTCTTGATAATATTCTTGATAATATAGAGTGTAGACCTACTTACATTTTCTATTCCCTCCAATCAAATTCACATGCAACATTATATTAGACGGTGTTACTTGGGACATAATATTTTCTACGATAATATATTTTCTACAATAATATTTATAATATTTATAATTACACCTTGTTACCAAGTGGTGTGATGAATAGAATCATCTCTATTTGTCGTAACTATCTTTGGGATGGGCACGATGAGGAGTATCACCGGGTACCTTTGGTAGCCTGGGATAGAGTGTGTCAAGAAAGGAAGTATGGTGGTTTGGGGCTGATACATTGTAAGACTTGGAATGCTGCTGCATTGGGGAAATATGTGTGGTGGATTGAAGCAAAAAAGGACCATCTTTGGGTGAAATGGGTGAATCACATTTACCTGAAAGGCCAAGAGTGGTTGGAGTATGAACCACCTGTGTACTCAAGTTGGACGTGGAGGAAAATTTGCAAGGTTAAGGATATGTTGGTTTCTGGTTTTAAGGGGAGATGGTCTGTTGACAGCAAGGAGTATACCATCAAGGATGGCTACAGAATGCTACATGGGGACGGTTTGAAAGTTTCCTGGAGTCATTGGACTTGGAATCGTTTCAATATTCCAAAATTTGCTTTCATTGCTTGGTTGGTTCACTTGGATAGGTTGCTGACTTTGGTCAGATTGAAGAACTACGTGCCTGGGATTTCTGTCACCTGTTATCTCTGTTGTTTAATGGATGAGAGTTGCTCCCATTTGTTTTTTCGTTGTGAGTATAGCAGGAGATGTTTGGATGTGCTAAGCAAATGGCTACAAGTGGATATATCTGTTGTTAATTGGTCGAAGCTGCATCGAATTCGAAAGCTTAGTGGATTGCAACGAAAGGTATGTTATGCTTCTGTGAATGGTTTGATCTATTGGATTTGGTTTCAATGGAATGTATGTCGCTTGGAGGGTGTTGTTCTCAGACCAGAGGTTCTGGCCACGCAAGTTCAACGAGCAATGTTGATGAGATTGGCTGCGTTAAATCTATGAGGCAATGTGAAGACGTTTGATCAGGTGTGGTTAGGAAGTCTATGAGGCATAGTTTGATCTCCTTGTAAGCTTGATTGGTGATTTATGTATTGAACAGTGTATGTCCTGGTTTTAATGCTAATGAAATTTACATTTCTACCAAAAAAAATATATATATTATATAAAAATTTGATATGATTTTTTTATTTGGAAGACGAATCAAAATCAACTCAGCTATATTTTCTATTATATATATGGAGTATCACCCAGACACCCACAAATTTCAAATTCATGAATAGTGACGCAAATGTTGCAAATGAATTTGAATGTGGATGTTACTATATTTTGTACTCCCTTCATTCCACTAGACCTTTTTTTTCCTCAGTTTACAATTGTATTTCCTCTTTGTATGTTTTACTGCGAGTAGTTTATATTTCTTGCAAGACGGAGTATTTAATGCTGAATAAATGCCGACGAAGAATAAAA
The DNA here is from genome assembly GCA_023091065.1 of Dianthus caryophyllus. Classification (NCBI taxonomy): domain Eukaryota; kingdom Viridiplantae; phylum Streptophyta; class Magnoliopsida; order Caryophyllales; family Caryophyllaceae; genus Dianthus; species Dianthus caryophyllus. The sequence goes on from JALGRB010000016.1 coordinate 12,355,398, forward strand.
CTAGTTTGAAAACAAGTTTATGTGCAAAACAAGACCCGAGATTACTAAAAACCAAGCAAGTGGGCTCGTGCTCAAATAAAATTATAAGCTCAAGTGTAACACCCCGACTAGACGTACTCGGGATATTACTCTTTAGAAAATAAAAGTGATTCAAAAGTACTTTATTTGAATAAAACAAAAACTTAAAAAGTGTCATAGAACAAACGAAAATGTAATTATTGTGGAAGCGTCAAACATAAAATAAAATAATTAAGTTCTCTGTCGGGATCGTGTTCCCTCTAAACCCACCGAAGATCAAACAACCTGCAAGGAATCTGCTCCCCAATATGACCGAAAATATCATATGGATCGACGCAGGCCCACCGAAAATTGTGGACAAACAAGTAAAGCGTCAACACAAAGGTTGAGTAAAGAACGATAATTTAAATAACAAAAGAGTAATAAAACAAGCCTTAGAAACATTAAATTATAAAATATATAAACCATGAATTAACATTTCAGATGCTGTGTGTGGTGACTTTGTGAGTAATAGTCATTAGTAGTAGTTTACATCCTTGTACATACTAATATATATATATAGTCCTTCATACTTGTACATTGACTGATTCATTCATTAATAAACATTCTTTCTATTTAGCTTTCTCTCTCTATAACTACTTTCTCACTCTATAACTAACTAAGCTTGAGCTATACAACAATGGTGGAGATCATATCAATGGAGTTTGATACCTAGGTTTGATATGGTATCATTCGCTTAGGTTACGATCCTCTTCCACGACTTATCTTCCGCTCTTTTTCGCTGTTTTTTGATCTTCGTCCTTTGTTCTTCGGTATCATTCTCCTTTTTTCTTCGATTTTTCTCCTCGAAATCTCCATTTGTTGTCGTAATTGCTCTTTTCTCACTGCTTTTCTGTTGATTGCGTCTTCAATTTGCTTTTTCCCTCGTTTTTCTGGCAAATTAGGGTTTTCTGGAGTTTTTCCCCAAATCAATTGAATTTCTTCGTTATTGTGTTCGTTTTCGCTTGATATTCTTCTCAATTGATCATGACGATTTCTGAGACTCCTCCCGCTTCTTCTTCGGTGTATGATCATCTTGATGATCCTCTCTACCTCTCTGCCTCTGATCAACCGAATTTACAGCTTGTTTCTCCACAATTTAATGGTGATGATTTTATCTCTTGGAAGCGAGAAATCTATCATACACTTCTTGCCAAAAATAAGGAGGGTTTCATTGACGGTTCTTGCAAAATCCCTGACAAAACTGATAAGAAGTATCATCAGTGGATTCGTGTTGACCTTACGGTCAAGAAGTGGCTTCTGAATTCTATAGTGAAGGAAATACGAGATTCACTTCAGTTTGCTGCAAGTGCGAAAGTTCTTTGGGATGAAGTTCTTGACAGATATGGTCAAACTAATTACATTGAGATCTACAGGGTTAAGAAACACTTGAATTCTCTGTCTCAAACTAACTCTTCTGTTGTTGAGTATTACAGTAAACTCAAGCATTCATGGGAGCTTCTTGATGATCTTGATCCTATTCCTTTGTGCACCTGTGGTGCTATTGATTCCTGTACTTGTTCCATGTTGAAGAGGCAAGTTGCTAGGGAAGTGAATGCCAAGCTTATTCATTTCATGATGGGGTTGAATGAGTCTTATGATTCAGTGACTACTAATCTTCTCTCCTCAGATTCCTTGCCTGCCTTGAACAAAGCCCTAGCTTTGTACCAGAAGATTGAGTCTAAGAAAACTGCTCCACTTTATACTGATCTTTCTTCTGATATCACTGCATTCAATTCTTCTCAGCACAAGGATCCTTCTATTCACAAGAAAGCCAAGCTTTCTTCTGGTGATTTCTCTGATGTTAAGGAATGCAGCTACTGTCATCACCTTGGTCATACCAAGGCTGAGTGTTTCAAGTTAAATAAGTGTTCTCATTGTGGCAAAAAGGGGCATGCTAAGGATAATTGCTTCAAGCTGAAATATGGATCCAATTTTCAGGGTGGTGCTAGAGGCAAACCTAGGCAAGGCTATGGCTCTTCCTCTCATGGTTTTCGTGGAGGTTCTTCAAGGAGAGGTGCAAATAATGTGGATGTCTTGGACACTTATGCTTCCTCTGATCCATTGTCTGATGAAGTGCAGGATTACTCCTCAGCACAGCAGGTGGATCCATCTCCCAGTTTTGATTCTTCCATGATGACAGGCCTGGTGAACACGGTGGTTGAACAGGTCATGAGGGTCATGTCTGATAAAAACAAGGCACCTTTATCTTCTACCAATTTTGCAGGTACTATAACTGCCCCTGCTTTCTCTGTTTTTCAACATTCCAATAAGTCTGATTGGATTATAGACACTGGTGCATCAGACCACATGACCTCTAATCATTCTCTGCTTTCTAATATTCAATCATTGCCTAGTCCTGTCCTTGTTGGCCTTCCTGATGGGTCAGTCAAGTTTGTTCATAAGTTTGGTGAATGTTCTCTGTCTTCTGGTATTACTTTGCATAAAGTTTTACTTGTCCCTGACTTTAAACACAATCTTTTCTCTGTTGGTCGTTTTGTGGAGTCTTCTCCCTTCTTTGTGGTGTTTAATGAGCATGAATGTATATTCCAGGACCCTTCAAGTGATACACCTTTGGCAGTAGGGAGAAAGGAGGGAGAACTTTACTGGTTTAGGACTTCACACTCTTTCAATAATGTTCCTATACCTAGAGCTGCTGTTTTTTCTTCTCATCTTTGTAAGAACAATTGCTCATTTGATATTTTCCATGCAAGGTTAGGTCATTCCTCTGTTGACAAAATAAAGCATGTTTTAGACTTTAATAAAAAGAGCATTTCAGATTTCTTTTGTGAAACTTGCATTCTGTCAAAATTCCATACTTTGCCTTTCCCTAGAAGTACCTCTTATGCTGCTAAGAATTTTGAATTAGTTCATATGGATGTTTGGGGCCAATATAGAAGGGCTTCTAGGACTGGGGCTAGGTATTTTTTAACCATTCTAGATGATCATTCAAGGGCTACTTGGACTCATTTGTTCCAAACAAAAGACCAAGTACCCAATCTCATCAAGAGTTTCATAGCTTATGTGGAAAATCAGTTTGGTGCCACCATTAAAATCATCAGAACAGACAATGGTACTGAGTTTTTCCAGCACACTTGTCATGATTTCTTTAGTTCTAAAGGAATTGTGCACCAAAGATCTGTGGTTGAAAGACCACAACAGAATGGTAGAGTAGAAAGAAAGCATAGGCATCTCCTTGAAACAGCAAGAGCTTTGAGAATACATGCTAATCTACCTTTTTCTTTTTGGGGTGATTGCTTACTCACTGCTACTCACTTGATAAACAAAATGCCAACTTCTATTTTGAATTGGAAGACACCCTTTGAAGTGTTGTTTGGCACCACACCTGCTTATGGTGAGCTTAGGGTGTTTGGTTGCTTATGTTTTGCAAATTTCACTGGCAAACACAATGATAAGTTTGCTCCTAGAGCCAGGAGATGTGTTTTCATTGGTTATCCCTTTGGTCAGAAAGGGTACACTCTGTTGGATCTCTCTCAGAAGACTGTGTTTGTTAGTAGAGATGTTGTGTTTAGAGAGGATGTTTTTCCCTATAGAATGGATGCACCTAGGGTTCCAGAGGTTACTTCTTCTCCACCTCTGTTACCTACTTTCTCTGATCATTGTCAGCAGTCCATTGATCCTCTCACTGTTCCACATTTTACACATCCATCTTCTACTCCTTCTTCTGAACCTGTCATTGGAGGTTCCTCTCCTGCTGGTTCTGCTTCCCCTTTGAGGGTTCAAATCACTGATTCCTTCTCTGATTCTTCTTCTTCTCCACCACTTACTGGAGCTGATCCCCAGACTGTATCCCCTGGTGTTTCACCAAGGGCTGTACCTCATCCACAGGATTCTCCTAGGAGGTCCAACAGAACCAAGACTCTCTCTTCCAGGCTTACAGGTTTTCATTTACCTGTTAAGTTGCCTGTGCAAGGAGGTGCTTCTCACACTTTTTCTGTTCCTGACTCAGTATCCTTCATGAGTTCTATTACTCATTCCCTCACTAACTTTGATCCTAGCTACATAGCTTCACTGCATAATGTGTTAGCAGAGTTTGAACCTGCTACTTACACCCAAGCTAAGGATCATGAGGCTTGGGTCACAGCCATGAATCAAGAGTTATATGCCTTGGATAAAAATGAGACTTGGGAATTGACAACCCTACCACCTGGGAAGAAAGCCATAGGTTCCAAATGGGTCTTCAAAATCAAACATAGACCAGATGGGACTGTTGAAAGATATAAGGCCAGGCTTGTGGCTAAAGGCTATAATCAGGTGAAAGATAGGGATTATAAGCACACTTTTTCCCCTGTAGCCAAATTTGCTACTGTTAGAGTCATCTTGGCTTTGGCAGCAGCAAAAGATTGGCCATTGTATCAATTGGACATTAATAATGCTTTCTTACATGGCTTCCTTGATGAAGAAGTTTATATGTTGCCCCCAGAGGGGTATACTCAGAGCTCTCCTGGTCAAGTTTGTAGATTGAAGAGGTCTCTGTATGGTCTTAAACAGGCTTCTAGACAATGGAACTTGGAGCTCACCAAGTTTCTCTTGTCTCATGGTTTCTCACAGTCCAGACAGGACTACTCTCTGTTCACTAAAATTTCTCCAGATGATGCTTCTTATGCTGTGGCTTTGGTTTATGTTGATGATGTTCTATTGACTGGTAATAATTTCTCTGAAATTCAGCAGCTCAAACAAGGCTTAGACAAAGCCTTTACTATTAAAGATTTGGGGGAATTGAGGTATTTCTTGGGGCTGGAAGTGGCCAGGAATGAGTCTGGAATCCTTCTCAATCAGAGGAAGTATATTCTGGACATCTTGACAGATTTGGATGTTGAGGATTGTGGTATTGTGCACTTTCCCATGTCTAGAGGTTTGAAGCTTTCCCCTGATATTGGAGACATTCTTGAGAGACCTGAGACTTACAGGAGACTTGTAGGGAGATTGCTTTATCTCAACCTCACAAGGCCTGATATTTCCTATAGTGTGCAAAGATCTCGCCAGTTCTTGTCAAAGACTTGGAAGCCACACATGCAAGCTGCTATGCATGTAGTGAAGTACCTGAAAGGGACTGTCAATGCAGGACTCTTCTACCCTGCCCACACTTCTCTGAGTTTGATTGCTTATAGTGATGCAGATTGGGGACAATGTGCTTTCACATCTAGGTCACTGAGTGGGTACTGCATCTTCTTGGGGGATTCATTGGTTTCCTGGAAAACCAAGAAGCAAAAGACTGTGAGTAAAAGTTCAGCAGAGGCTGAATATAGGAGTATGTCCTATACTGCTTCAGAAATTGTTTGGTTGGTGAACTTGATGAAGGAGTTACATGTCCCTGTGGTTGCTCCTGTACCCTTGTATTGTGACAACAAGGCTGCAGAGCATATATCCCACAACCCAGTCTTTCATGAGAGGACAAAGCACCTTGACATAGATTGTCACTATGTTAGGGACAAGTTACAAGAAGGGCTTTTACTACCTCAGCATGTGAGATCTGCTAATCAATTAGCAGACATCATGACTAAGGCCCTTGGCGGGCAACAGCACCAGTATCTCTCCTCCAAGCTTGGCCTACAACTCATGCATGGTAGTCCAACTTGAGGGGGGGTTGTGAGTAATAGTCATTAGTAGTAGTTTACATCCTTGTACATACTAATATATATATAGTCCTTCATACTTGTACATTGACTGATTCATTCATTAATAAACATTCTTTCTATTTAGCTTTCTCTCTCTATAACTACTTTCTCACTCTATAACTAACTAAGCTTGAGCTATACAACAATGGTGGAGATCATATCAATGGAGTTTGATACCTAGGTTTGATAGACTTTAATAGTGTGCTTTCACATGCTGAGAGACTTGGAGGGGTGAGTAGTAATACTGACATTGATGAATTTAGAGCTTGTGTGGATACTTGTGAGTTGATGGATATTCCAGCTGTGGGGGCTTATTTCACATGGAACAACAAAAGAGATGGGGATGACAGAATATATAGCAGGCTTGATAGGTTCATGGTTAACAATGAGTGGAGTTTGAAGATGTCTACTTATTTTTGCCAACATCTTACCTGAGGGCCTATTTGATCATTGCCCTTGTGTTGTTAGGAGTAGTAATAGGAGTCTTGGAGGAAAGCCCTTTAAGTACTTCAATATGTGGAGCAGTTCATCACTGTATCTTCCTAGTCTTAAAGACTGGTGGGATATATCTATCAGGGGCACTAAAATGTATTGTGTAACCAAGAAGCTTAAGTTGTTGAAGGGACATCTCAGGAGATTTAATAAGGATCAGTTTGGGAATATTGAAAACACGGCTTGTATTGCAAAGAAAAGATTGGAGAGCATTCAGAGTCAACTTATGCATGATCTTAGGAATCCTACTCTTAGGGTTCAAGAGAAGGAGGCTGCTAAAGAGTATACTGAACTTCAAGGGGCAGCAATGACTTTCTTGGCACAAAAAGCTAAGATTGATTGGATCAAAGGAGGTGATACTAATTCAAAATACTTTCATAGTGTGATTAAAAGTAGAGAGACTAGAAATCAAGTGTTCTCTGTCAAGGATATGCATGGAATACTTCAGGAGGACCCTCAGACCATACAACAGGCCTTTTTGGAGTATTATGTTCACTTGTTGGGCACTGATGTTCAGACTTCCTCAGTGAATAAGATGCTTATTGAGCAAGGGAGTGTTTGTTCTGAAGAGCACAAAAATATCCTGTTAAGGCCAATAATAAAAGAAGAAATAAGGGCTGTCATTTTTTATATTCCTAACCACAAAGCGCCATGCCCTGATGGATATTCTAGTGCATTTTACAAGGATTCTTGGAGTGTGATAGGGGAGGAGGTAAGTGCAGCCATCTTAGACTTTTTTTATTCAGGCAAGCTCTTGAAGCAAGTCAATGCAACTGTCATCACCTTAATCCCTAAGGTGAAAATGCCACAGTCTATGACTCAATACAGACCAATAACATGTTGTAATGTGCTTTACAAATGTGTGTCTAAGCTCCTCTACAATAGACTGGCATTGGTACTACCTAATCTGGTGTGTAGGAGCCAAGGTGGATTTATCAGAGACAGAACCATCATGGAGAATATTCTAATATGCCAAGACTTGGTTAGACTCTATAATAGACAAGCTTGCTCTCCTAGATGCATGTTCAAGATTGATCTATTGAAAGCCTATGACTCTGTGAGTTGGAGATTTGTGGATGAATTACTTGAAGCTTTTCAGTTCCCATCCTCTGTGAGACTCCTGATCATGGAGTGTGTGACTTCTCCCTCATTCTCTTTAGCCATTAATGGGGAGGTGTTTGGCTTCTTCAAAGGCAAGAGAGGGTTAAGGCAAGGGGACCCTATGTCTCCATTGCTCTTTACACTATGTATGGAGTACTTGAGTAGGATTCTTAAGTTTGCCACAACTACTTTGAAATTCAATTATCATCCCCTGTGCAAACCCATGAAGCTAAGTCACCTAATGTTTGCTAATGACTTATTGCTCTTTAGCAAAGGTGATGCAGCTTCCATCTTGGTGCTGCTGAGATCCTTCTCTACATTCTCTTTGGCTTCAGGATTGAAGAATAGCCCTCAAAAATCCAATGTATATTTATTTTAATGGAGTACCTACTTCTCTGAAGTCTGAAATACTGTCTATTTCTGGTTTTGTGGAAGAGAAATTGCCTTTCAGGTACCTTGGGGTACCTATAACAGCAGGGAGACTGAAGACTAAGGACTGTGCAGTCCTGATTGAACGTATTATAGAGAGAATCAGACACTTAGGGGCCAGGAAACTATCTTATTCAGGCAGACTGGTCTTGGTGCAGGCTGTGCTACAAACACTCCACACATATTGGGCTTCCATGTTCATCCTACCTAAAGGAGTGATGAAAAGAGTAGAGTCTATATGGAGGAACTATCTATAGGGAGGGTCATCTGAATATATCCGAAACCCTACTGTCTCCTAGGAAAAGGTTTGTGCTCCAAAGTGTGAAGGTGGACTAAATCTGAAAAATGGATGTAACTGGAATATGGCCCTGGTTGGGAAACTGGAATGGTGGCTTGCAGTGAAGGCTGATCGTTTGTGGGTCCAATGGATGAACCATGTGTATATGAAAGGAGTTGATTGGGCTGAGTATCAGCCTAAGGAAGACACTAGTTGGTATGTGAAGAAGGTTTGTGTTGTCAAAGACAGATTGCAGCCTGTCATATCTGATGGTGTTTGGTCTGTCTCAAATGGAGGTTTCACTGTGAAATCATGCTATAAATGGCTTGGTATTCAGCATGAACCAGTATCCTGGTACAGGGTTATTTGGCACCCATTAGGACAGCTGTCAAGCTGAGATGGTTTTTCATTAGTGTCTAAGGAATGATCAATTCAACTACACATGTTAAGCCCGGTCGGCGATTATATTGAGTTTATAACTACGTAACATTTTATAGCATAAAATGGACTTTGTATGCTGCAATGTTGTTTGAATGATCTTGGGAATCGTCATTGTGAAGATGTTATGTTAGGTTGATGGAGACTTAATATAACACTACTTGTTTCTAAAAAAACCAGTCGCACACCTCATTTTCCGTATGAGACGTGTTTGGTTGTTCTAGAGTAGAGTGTTGTGTTATGACCAACTTGGTTGTACGGCGGCCAAGTGGGAACATTGACTCGGATATGTGGCGGAGTGGGAGTATTGAATTTTGTACGACCCATATAAGCTACCATAATCAGGCATTAATATGTGTGATTAAGGCAATGGTAATAAAGCCACTTAATTGTAATTAATAGCTAATTAGTAGGCTGCCTTTTGGAATTCGTAACTGTTGTATTTACAATAAGACCATCCACATTGGTAGACCATTTCTCAAATGGTCACCAATTATAATAATATTATTTTATTTACTTTATAATGGTCTTGACTTGTTTTATTTTTTTCCCTCCCATTAGTAAACACCTTGACCATCTTTCTCATGATTAATTTACTTATTTTTTTATAATATATTTGTAATTTTAAAAAATAATAAAAGACAAAAGAAAAATTTATAGCATGTAAAAAATTGACACATAGGTGGTTGCCTTGAAATTGCAAGTGGTCATAGGTTGCCCACAAGTGAAGACCGGTTAAGCTTTTTTATTTGATTTACCTTTTTCTAAAATAATTTTAGTGTTCTTGACCACCCCATAAACATAGCAATGGGGATGGTCTAATAAAAGGAGTAGGTTATGATGTTTTGTATCATCAGAAAAAAGGCACACAAAAGGTTAGAACAAAAACACAAGAAACAATCACATTGAGCCCTCCATCGTTATGGGGTCGGGTCTTAGAACGTGGACATATACGGTGACTCTAGTAGCCACCGTGAAACGGTTTTCGTGGGTAAGGAGCGAACACAGCGATGATCATTCGCTTCTGCATTGAAAGAGGTACGCCACTTTCCTACATATGCGAACCTCATTTTTTACTCACTTGTCTTACTTGAGACAGATTTATCCGTCTTACAAATAAAACGGGCCAAGTATCTTTTACTTGTATATATAAGTCAAAGTTTTACATCTTTCTAACACTCTTTTTACTTTGTCTTACTCAAAGTACTTGATTCGTTTTAACTTAAGACGAATATACCTGTTTTATATGAAAATTTGTCAATGGATTAAAAAAAAAAAAAAAAAAAAAAAAAAAACACAAACGTGAAGCAACAAAGTGACAACAAAGTTTCACATGATAGCTTTACAAAATCCCCTACTATTTGGCATAGAATTTAGACCGTTTCCCGTGTATGTTGCCAAATTGCACTCAGTCCCCACCTACATACCACATAATGACAAATATTAATTCACCATCTCCCCACTACTAGATTTTTTTAACTGGTGCGTCACTTACAAGTAAATTTACATTACTCCCACAATTTAGCTTTTTACCTCCTCACTTTTACCACTAAAAATCCTTTGTACACCCGGCTGTCTTTTAAAAACTTTATCCATTAGATTATGCGCGATCCTGTGTCCTTTTTTTAATTACGGTGTATACCTTCCGTTTCACGATATCCTTCTACTTCCCTTTTACGCGATCTTCAATTCGTTATTTTGACTACATTTTTCTTCTGTTTATATGCAAATTTTTTAATTGAAAATATTTTTTTATGAAAAATAGTTTAATAAGAAATTTATAGATTTTACTACTGTATACCAATTCTATATCGATTTTGTATTGTGTACAGTTAGAGTTACGAAAACTTTGACCTTCAAAAAGATAAATGAGGAAAACATAGTGAAACGGAGGAAGTATTATTTATCTATTTATGAATTGCAGTATTGCACTGTATTTTTTTAATCGAATTTGAAGATAGCATATACAATTCTTATCCATAATATGTAAAACTATTTGCTTAAATTCATTAAATTGTTACGTCATACGGTTATATATTATTAAAAATTTAATTCACACGCAATGACGCAAAATTAAAAAATTTCACTATTTAACTTATTTAGAAATATTAATTATCATGTGTTAATTTTTAGTGTGAAATATACTTCCTTCATTCCATTTGATTCTATACATATTCCTTTTTCGGAAATTCCAATCAATTCTATACATTTCTATTTTTGTCCGTACTTTATTAAACTAAAAGACCAATATACCCTTCATTAATACCCCACCCAACCCACTTGCAAATGTCTTTTTTAAAGAATAAAGTAGGGGTAGTTTGGTAATTCTATTGTCTATCCCACTTGATTTTCTTCTACCTTAATTACCGTGTTTTGGTCAAATGTATAGAATCAAACGGAATGGAGGAAGTATTATTTATTGCATGAAGTATTTGGTATCGCTCTAAACGCCTCTAACCTTACGTACCAACTCATACTGTATTAATCACTTACCGGTATTTTTTTTCCAACGAAATGAGCTGTCATTATTGGTGATACAAGCTGGGCACAATAAATTGTTCCCTTTTTTTTACAATAAATCATTGTTAACAAAATAAATGAATATACATAGGATAAGAATAAGACCTCCGTCTAATTTCAATCCATGATTATTGAATGTTGGAAATAAGATTATTTTGTAATTCAACAATTCTACATACATTGATGATTAGATCAAATTAAAAAATTTTATGTACAATCATAAGTAAACGAATTACCCGTACCCACTATTTATAATAATAATGAAACAAAAATAGAAAGTTAAATAAATAACGGTAAACCACGACTTAATCAGACAATAGAACAGCAGCTGCCGATGATGGCGGAGAGTAAAGAAGATCATAAGGGGCCCACAAGGCGTCCAAAGGACACGGCCGCTTTGAGTCGATCCTAAGCCACGGCTTACCTTTCCCGCTCCAATGCAACAAACTCACAGGACCCGAATGTAGATTCCGACACAATCCCCTCACATTGTCTCCACCTAACCCATGTTGGTTCCACCGATGCTCCACTTTCTCCACCGCACCACCAAACACCAGAAGAAACGGAGGCAACGATCCCAGCTCGTAAATCCTGTGTCGTTTCTGCACCCTCATCCAGTGCTCCAGTTTGGCAGTGTACCCACCAAGTCGCCAACCAGCAAGGTCAATGATCATCACCCCCGTGTTGAAGTAACACGGGTTACGACTCCGGAAGGTTGTTGAGAGTTCGGGATTGTTCCAGAAGTTAGCTGTGAAGTAGCTGGAGAAGTTGGCGTGGCAGTGTTGAGGCGCGCCGAGGACGTGGTCGTTTAACGGGGTGTTCCAGAGGGAGGCGATGTCGTCGACGAGGATGACGTCGGAATCGAGGTAGATGACGCGGGAGAGGGAGGAAGGGAGGATGTCGGCGAGGTAAATACGGGCGTAGTTGAGGGGTTGATCGAGGGCGCGACGGAGGGAGGAGGAGATCATGCGGCGGACGAGGGAAGGGTTGAAATGGTGGAGGGTGAAGGAGAGGGAAGGGAATGTGGAGGAGATGGTAAGGCGGAGATAGTTGTGGGGACAGCGGCCAAGGAGGAAGTGGAAGGAGAGGTTTTCGGGACAGGTGGAGTGGCGTAGGACGGAGTAGACAGCGGCGATTGAGCCGCGAAGGTAGGTTGTGTCGAGGGTCATGGCGATGTGGATTGTGGATGAGGGGGTGTGTGGGGTTGGGCAATTGGGGCCGTTGCGGAATGCAGGTGCTTCGTGGAATGTCGGGAGCCCGTGACCGGTGGTGATGGTGGTGGTGATGAGGAGGAGGATGAGCAAAGGAAGTAGCTGAAGCTGAAGCATATTTGGAGAGGTTTTTTTTTTTTTTTTTTTTTTTTTTTTTGAGGAGGAGGATGTCAATTGTCAAATACTGAGTAATTGAGTAAGTATTGCGTCGTGTGCGGGGGGAGTGAGGGAGGTAGGTGGATGGGATTTTACTATATACTCCGTATTTGGTTGGGTAGTGACCCAAAGGCCAAATCACAAAATAATGGTTAGGATTTACTATATCCTCTATTAAGGAGTAATATTTTATGGGTTATGATCATTTCTTGTTAATGATTAGGATTGGATTTTGTAAAAATTTAAGAGTTATAATTATTTGGTAAAAATAATGAGAAAATGAGAAAATATATAAAAATATATACTCCCTCTGATTCAACAGGTTCTTAATGTTTGGCTTTTTTTGTGAGAGAGATTTTGGTCAAACGTTAAGAACCTGTTGAATCGGAGGGAGTACTCCCTAAGTTTATTAGTGAGAAAATGGAGAGAAAGGAATGGAGATAATCCAAATTGATATTTGGATTAATTGCCAAACACCACCTTTAAAAAAACGCATTTTGTCAAACACCACCTTTAAAAAAAAAACTTGTCAATTACCACCTTTAAAAAATATTTTTTGTCAAACACCACCTTTACTGAGTTTGACTTAGGTCAACTAAATTCGACATTTTTGGTCACCTGAAAGACTTTTTTAAGTTGAAAAGACGAATTTCTTGGTTTTAGTGGTTAATTTTTGGTTTGAGATGGTTTATTTTGGGTTTGAAGGATGATAATTTGAATTTGAGGGAAGTAAAAAGATGAAAATGAAGAAAAAAAATGTTAATTCCGGTCAGTCAACGTCGGAATTTGGTCAACTCCGACCAAAAGGTGGTGTTTGACAAAAATTATTTTTTAAAGGTGGTAATTAACAAGTTTTTTTTTTTAAAGGTGGTGTTTGACAAAATAAGTTTTTTAAAGGTGGTGTTTGGCAATTAACCCTTGATATTTTAATACTTCGTAGTTCGCATTTTATTACTCAATTTCACAATATTAGTCTCATTTACTTTTCTTTTTTAAATTCAAAGTTTCGTAATTTTCACCGAATATAATACAAAATCTACAATATATTGTTACACAATATTAAAATCTGTACAGTTGTTATCAATTATATTTTATAAATATTTATGTTCAACCAAAAAAAATTACGCAGAAGTCAAAGTAGTGTAATGAAGACTACGTGAAATAGAATTGCAACAAATTGGATTTTTGGTAGGGCACGAATAGAATTGACAATGATCAATTACGTCGAATCGACTTTTGCTTTCCTAATAGAACAATTCGACCCTATATTAGTGTCACGGTTGTACCGAATAGGTTTCCTATTAAGATAAGACGGTCTCGTCAATGTCTAGGCACAAAAAACAGAGATGTAATTTAGAAGTATTTTATGTGTATAATGTTATACGTTAAATGATGCTGGAGAAGCAAGAATTAAGCGTACACTCCGTATTCCACAAACTTACTTTATATTATATCGAATTTACCCATACTTGAACCAAATCAGAATTACGCTAAATGAATCGGTAATTACACTTAAATTACCAACAATAAACATTGTGAAACGGTGGCGGTATTATCATAAAATGTGCTCTCCACATATTTGTTGGATTGTTCAAGAATTTAAATCTTTGAGAGGAAATGAAGAATGTCCAAAATTATTTACAATGGGAAATGGGGAACAAAATGATTAAAAAAAATGATCTCCTTCATTCAATCTATCTCAACTATCTTTCGCCCTGGACGAATAGTCTCATTTCTCTGATTAGTTTGAGCGGAGTGATTTCCAATAGTTGAAATTTTTTTCAGATTTTTTGAGTTGGAAATTATATTTAAAAGATAGGCGTCAATTGAAATTATTGCTTTCACTTATTTCTTTTGGTTTTGCTACGTATTAAATACTCCCTCCATCCCATCTTTTTCCTCCCATTTACTTTTTGAAGGTCAAACTTCGCAAAATTTGACCGTCAATAACTAAAATTATAATAAAAATTATATTATAAAACCAACATATTATGATTTGTCGTTGAAATATCTTTTACAAAATTATACTTTTGACCGGAAAAAGTGGTGTATTGATACAAATAAATACGGTCAAAGTAGTGCCTAGGAGACCGTGAAAAAGTAAATGAGAGGAAAAAGATGGGATGGAGGGAGTAGTTAATTTTTTTTATTTTTTTTTGGCGACAATATATTCAAGACTCGAAGTGAAACGTAGTCAACTTGAGCACAATCAACCAAATCCTGATCCCAATCCAAACCCAACTCGAATACAAATAAAGAGGAATAAGGACTGAGCACAACTGGACACGATCTGGTGATATGTAGTCAAATGGCCAGCCGTGTGTGCTTCACACTTTCAGTATTTACTTACACGGAACTTTCACCAGAAACACTTAACGGGTTAGAATTATTAATCGTAATCCTTCGATATGATTTTATTGTAAGGACTGGACCAATAGACAAGCCAACCAAACAATAATACGAGTATTAAACTAGCACCATGCAAGATGAAACCTATATCAACAAACGATCTACATAAACTCAAACACTCATGAAGCAACCCAATCATGGCATCAAGCCAATATGACGGTGAACAAATCGTGTAGAACAAACAGCAAAATGATCAGCATAAAAGTTACGTCCAAAACAACGCACAACAAAATCAACACTCCATGAACACTCTTAACAACATGACATAAGATACAAGTTTCAGTTATCAATAGAGGGGCAATAACAGTAAAGAAGTATCCTTCGCAAAACAAGTTGAACAAAAACTGCAGAGTAACAAATTATCTAGTCATGATAGCAAGAAAGGTTCCACAATAGCGTATTAGATTTAAAAGAGTTGCATACGGTTGAGAAGATGATATCTAATAAGCGCACATTGAGGCAAATTTTCAAATACATCGTCCCGGAGATTACTCTTCCATAGCACGGTTGTCTTCCAACTGAGGCTTAGGAGTGATTTTGATCTTTTGTGGTAAAGTGTAAGAAGGGTCTTCCACAAATACAACAGGAGGCTTGACCAAGTTGATACTTTGCTGCAGTTCGTTCCGATCTCTCTCCTGTACTCTTGCTTTGTTTGGCTTCAACCTGCAGATGAGTTCCCAAAAACGGGTTAAATAGTGTAAGAGTGAAACAATTTGCTTGGGTGCGAAATTTAAAGGGAAGGGAGTGGAAAAAAGTAGAACTCGGATGTCCTCCAATTTATAGAAAAGATTTGGAAAGCAAAACGATTGCATCGAAACAAGCTTCACAACAGAGAGTGTGCTCCAACAAATATACATGATAATCAAAGATGGAGACGAACCTTTTTCCAATATGCTTCTTTTCTCTAGTATTTCGGATTTTGCTGATAAGAGGAATGGCCTTCAGTGTGTCATGCATTTGATTCCTGTCGTATTTCTCTGGCCTGTTACGCTTCCTCTCAAACTCAAAAGTAGTGTCCTGGAAACAAATAAAAAGAAAAGAGACGGGAGAGTCACAGCGTTAGGGAGTCTAAAGAAATTAGAAGATAAGACGCAATACAGTTCTTAGCAAAAAACATGCTCCACACTAACCTGAGTCATATCCTTTCCATGCAGTCTTCTGTAAGCCTTCGTCCATTTAACCTTTCGGGGATTCCTCTTCATTTTGAAATTCTTATGACATTTTGATCGACAAAATCTAAATATCTGCACAAAGATGACTAGAGAACTAAGTCGGGCTGAATATTCAATACAGAGTATAAGATGTGCACATGTAGCATAGATCCTCAACATTATAACTGGCTTAAATTTCATTTACAAAAGACATCTATTGAATCTATCAAATGAAATGAAACAGCCAATACGTTCATCCCTTCCCCCATCATATAAAGCGCAAGAAAGCGAGAACTCTCACATGACCTGCACCAGTATTCTAAAACTGGATTTTTGCTTCCATTAGCTCAGAACAAGCTCCTACTATTAAAGCTTAAAGACCTCGTAAACTCGTAAGTACGCGCAAAGCAACAGCCATCGCCTTACGTACTTCGTACACCATGCGCACTATTTTCAGAATCAATTTTTTCTATTGTTCATATAACACTTTATGCAAGAATTCTCGTATAGAGATTTAGAGTTGGCCAAAAAGCCAAGCAGTAAAACTAAGGCACAAGGACAGGGCAAACAGCATAATCAAGAATATATGGAAATTGTATAGTGGTGGACCTTGCTAGCAATGTCTTATCTAAAAGGCGCACTTGAAGTGGCCCGAGTCAATCGGGCTAAAACCTTATTCAAGACTCCTCAATCGCAATTAAGGCACCCTTTTAAAACTTAGAATTAGCAATAACCGATACTGTGAAACCATGACTACTACTGGATATAATACTAACATTGCTACGAACGAGCTAAAATAAGAAAACAGAACGCTGACTGGAAGGCTGCACTTATGTATTCTAACCCATTTTGCGCCAAATATTAACTCAGAACATGCTACTAGTCGTCATTCCTGCGTTACCTCGACACTTCATGTAGTTGTCGTGTCACGCTTAAGACATTTATGGGCATACCTATGTTATGCCGACACTCTCCGACACTTCACTTAAGACCAACAAAATCAAAAACTTTGTTCTAAATAGCCATAGCTGACAAAGTAACATATGTTCATACAGAAAAATAAAACACGTCACAATTAATCTACAACAGATACAAAATAATTAGATAAACGATAAAACCCTAAAAATGATTAAAAAAATAAAATAAGCGAGAGATAATTGTGAAGTGGAGAATATATACCTTAGCATCGTTGCGAACAAATTGAATCCCATGACCTGGGTATATCGACGAAGAACAAAACCAACACTTTTCGATTCTCATTTTGATTTTTCAATCAAAAAATAAAAATTTCGAAAAACCACCTCTGCAATAATTCAAACAATTGATTAGAAAACATCACAAACCTCAGAAATAAACAACAAATTGTGAAACTGAAAACAAAGTTAAACATAATACAGGATAATATCGAAAAAATTTGGGAGGAAAAACAAACCTTTTGGAAAAGAGGGAAGAATATGCGGTTGAGTTGGGGTTTTTAGGGTTTATAAAAGTGAAATACAGAAAGATCAATTTGGGGCTTATTAACCCAGAAAATTTCACGGGTTTGGGCTGATTTTTTGGTTTGATTACGAGCTTATTACCCGGCCCATATAACATATGGCCTGAATTGGCTGGGTTTTTGGTCCTTCTTTGTGGTTCGCCAAGGAAAAACTGTGTACGGAGTATATCGGTTGTAGGGCTGAGTAAAACCGTATATACGATACGAATATGATACAGTTTTCGTATATACGGTTTTAAAACATGTAATTTTTTTAAACGAATATAATACGATTTCCATATGTACGAGTACGGTTTTATTACTTCTTAAAAACTATGCATATAAATTAGCATGAGCAAAATCGTATATACGATACGGTTTTCGCATATAGGGTTTTGGAACATGTAATTTTTTTGATATAAATTAGTTTTTTTTTTTTTAATTTTCCTTAAAAATCGTATCAAAACCATATATACGAAAGTAAAAATACCAAAATGAATACGATACGGTTTTAACCGTACATACAAAATTCGTATATATGATACCGTTTCGACACACATTTTTGTATATTTAAAACCGTATATTGTATCGTATTCGTATATAGAATCATATCTTATATTGTTGCTTAGTCCTAATTGGCTCGTCTTCTTTGACGTCGTCTTACATTAATAAAAAAAATGACAATAATTATATTCTTTGCCTTTGAATGTGTTCTAAGCCCTACATTACTTCAAGGAGAGTGTCAATGCGACTAAATGTTACTCCTTTCATTTCATATTTTTCCTCCCAAATCAATATGACACGAAAACTAAGAAACAATATCAAACAAATGGTAATGTGCGTAGCAAGTGTGATCCCAAAAAAATATTTATTCATTATTAAAAGGTGATAGTATAATTTACAAATGGGGGGAAATAAAATGGAATTTTTATTTTTATTTTTTTTTGCTAAATGAGAAAAAAAAAAATGCAATGAATGGAGTATCAGAAACGAAGAACCTTGTGTGTACAAGAAGAATATTGGGAGTGTAGTGGCAATTCTAATTTCTTATGTCGATTACATTCTTCTAATGGAAAATAATATTTCAATGTTGCAGTGTCTGAAATATTGGGTTGGAAGTTTCATTATCATAAAAAAAATAAGGATGACGTTGCTTACATCTTAGGTATTAAGATCTATAAATGTAGACCCAACAACTTGATTGGTCTGACTAATAGCATTTATGTAGATAAGGTGATTCGACGATTCGATACGACTGATCCCAAGAAGGCCTACTTGCCCATGTCTCGTGACATTATTCTTAGCAAGACTCAGTGTCCATCAATACATGATGAGCTAGAGCGCGTGAGCAAAATTCTCTATGTTTCTACGATAAGCTCTATAATGTACGCATTGTTGTTTACTCGTTCAGATGTAGTTTGGTCATGAAGAGTAGATATTAATTCAATCCCTATGTCCTAGTGAAGAACATCGGACTGCTGTAAACAACATCCAAAAGTATCCGAAAAGAACTGAGAACATGTTCTTAGTATTTCGAGGAGATGAATAGCTTCTTATAAGTGGTTTATGAGTATCGGGCCTAGCGTTGCAGCACTTGCCACTCGCCGTCTTGTATAGTCGGCGAATCTCGAGAAAAGATAGATGTTTAAAGTTCGAAAGATTATGTTAGAAAAACCTTTAAAATTGTTAGGAGTCACCACCTAATTAACGCGGTAACTAGGAACCTGCATACATATCCTAAGTTGTAGAACACGTCCTAGATTTCGGAGCACGTCGACACCCCTAGATCTAAGGTTTATGAAACCAGATTGGATTCGGGGTGAGGGTTACTTTTCCTAAATTAATTCATTTGTTTTATTAAAATCGTTTAGAAGGTTAGTGAAATCCCCCACATGTAAAAGGGTCATCTTGCTGCCCTTGGCATATTACCAAGGAACTTAGAGGTTATTGAAGACCTTGTTAGAGAATGTATTGACTATTTACAAGAAATAGATGAAACACAAGGTTTAGAAAACTTGATGGGTGACTTAGGATACAATTTCTAAGAAGAAGTACTTTAGTAAATGTAAAAACTGTTTTGGAATGTTTAACGTTTTGAAAATTTGTTTAGAGTGTAAACATTTCTATCCTAAGAATTGTTTAGCTTCTAATCAAATGACGCAATGATATGGAATGTATTGGAAGTACTTTAGTAAATGTAATGAAACAATATTCTTTGTTTAAGAAATCTGTTTTAGTTATGAAGTTTTGTTAGTAATGTTGTGAACATACAAGTGCTCTCAAACCATTAAGGCGTCTCATCATTGAGCAAACACTAACATGAAAGTCAGTAACATAAACTCTCAGGCCTATTTGGCCTTATCATCGAGTCATGTAAAGTAGTATTACCTCCTACAAACACACCCAATAAAGGTAGACCATGCTTTGTCCTTTAAATAACAGTAATGATGAAGGCGACAACAATTACACCAAATTAAGGCACAACATGCTATCAAGACTCATTACTGCTATCATGAACAAGCACACACACCATTCATTGGTAGACCATGTGGTGGCTATACTACTTTAATTATTTGGCCACTTACCTTAACATTATACTAGTGTAGCGCCCGTACTATGTGCGGCCTTTTTAGATTTTATAATGTAGAACATTTTTTTTTATATAAAATTATTAGATATGTAACCTTGTATTACTGCTGAAATTTTAATTTAAACCACAATTACGTTAGAATTAAACAATAACTGATATTAGACGTAATTAATTAATTAAATTAGTTTTGACTCTAAATGGTTAAACTAATACAAAAGAATTGATTGCTATTATTTTTTAAAATTTATTTAAATAATCATATGAAGTGGAGTATATTTTACGAACTGGCATATATAACATCCTCTATTTTTTTTAAAATATATACATATGAATAATATAAACTATTTATTTTTGGTATAAATTACGTACTCTGTAATTCATAGTTATGGATTTCATAGCTATTTATCTACTTTTCGCAATAAACTTTTTATAAGATTGCTTTTTAAAATATGATGTACGCAATAAGATACTACATATTCCAATAATTTTATCGATATTTTCCTTCATATTTAATCTATATTAGTAAGAAAAGAAAGTTATAAACACAAGTCTTAGTAGGCAAAATTATGTTAAATTACTCAAGAGAGAGTAATTAATCTTATTTAATTGCTTAATTTATTAATTGTCTAAAACATTTAAAAAAATTAGTTTTGTTTTTTCCAATTGATCTCTTATACAGCGGAGTATTATATTTAGTTTTTAAGTGCTATGAAAAAAGTATTTGATAAGACTATCTTACTTTAATTAATGGTAATGGGTAAGACAAGAGTAATCCAGTAATAATAATAATAATAATAATAATAAAAAGCATTATGAAGCCCAAACTTTAGTGATTAATTATGAAGCCCAAATTAATTTAATTAGGAAGGAATAGTTGGAGGGAAAAATATTTTGAGATGGTTTCTCATTTAGTATAATAGAAGATTTTTATCAATACTAATAGCTCTCAAACCATTAAGGGTGATTCATCACTGAGCTATTTCAATTAATGTATCCTCTCAGTCTATTTGGGACCTTCATTGAGGATTTAGAGAATACAACCTTCAAAAACAGACAGAATTCAGCCAGTAAAAACAGACACAACACAGACTTCAGAGACAGAAATGAGGATTTACAGAATTCGGCCTTCAAAGGACGACTGAAACATACACAATTTAACCTTCAATAACAGAAGTATAACTACAAACATCAATTCATACGAACATACAAACAATTTTCAAGTGAGGACATAGAAAACATGAAATGGCCAGAAACAAAAATCATACAAAAATCATACAAAACATAGTGAGGACAGAAACAAAAATCATACAAAACAAAAACATAGAAAACAACATTCATACAAAAATCATAGAAAACAAAAATCAAAATCATACAAAACAGAAGAATTGAAGTGAGGAAAATCATGAAATCAAAATCATACAAACTCATACAAAATCATACAAAATCATGAAATGGCCAGAAACAAAAACATAGAAAACAGAAGAATTGAAGTGAGGACATAGAAACAGACATCACTTGAAAACGTACAAATGGGCAGAAATTGACAGAATTCATACGTACAAATGAAAAAAAATCATACGTACAAATGGGCAGAATTCATACAAACCTACGTACACAGACACAAACCTATGAAACGTACACGCGTATTTTTATGATTTCACAAACTGAACAAACATACGGAAACTGAACAAATAATAATTGAACAAACATACGGAAACGGAAACTGAACAAATGGGCAGAAATAGACATAACCCTAAACGCAGAAAACATAACAACTGATCAAAATTTTAAATAACACAGACAAATCTGAAAAACATTAACGATTAAATTTAAGTTCAAGAGCGAGAAATAGATAGACCTCCCTATTTTGATGAATTTTTTTTCCGAGCCAAGAATCTCTCCTCGTATTCTCGCATTCGAATCAGACTAGGTGTTTCCGGTTCCGCCTCAGACTTCTCTTCGTCACGCAGCAGACTCTCAATATACAATTTATCTCGTTTGTCTCTTTGGTTTTTGAGGAACCTTTTGACATAGTTGTCGAATTTCATGTCACTTGTTGATTTAGGCACTGACTTCACTTCTTCAGCCGTAGTAACACTTCCACTAGCAGCAGAATCGACATCGCACTCCGTCTTTCGAACAGGACTCTCCAACTCCTCTGGATCTAGGGAGTCTGGGACCACAATATCAAAATCAGGATCTAGCGAGTCTGGGACGACAACATCGAAATCAATTGAGGATGGGACCACAATATCATCATCAGTTGACTGAGGGATTGTTTCCTCAACTTCTTCATCTGAACAACCATGATTATACCAAGCAAGTACACATTGCAAACACTCTTTGGAACAATTCGAATGTGGTTGATCCATAGAGATTGAAAAAGAAAAAGGTTAGTGAATTTCTAGGGTTTAGAGAGGAAAGAGACGGAAAAAGAAGAGAGGAAAGAGACGGCAGAAATGAGGAAAGAGAAGAGAGTAAAGCATCGAATTTTCTAGGGTTTTTTTTTGAGATAATGGAAGGATTAATTTGGGTGGGTGGGTGAGAAATGAATGAGAAATGGGGTGGGTGAGGAATTCATACGAATTGTTTTTGGGTGAGGGATTAATTTGGGTCAGCTTTTGTTTGTTTTTTTTTAATATTTTTTGGGAAATTCTACGGTGTACCCTTCAGCTTTTTCATTTTCTACAGTGTCTTTCTTTTTAGCCTTACAGATTTCTTAACTTCATTAGTAACTATAAACCGCGACCTAATTACAATTTAACGTTAAGTAGGTGCTAATTTTGAACGTTAAAGAGGTGACATGACACGTTTTTGCTGACTTGGAAAATGATGTGTAAATCCCAATTAAAATGACGTGTAAATCCCAAGTCAGCAAAAACGTGCCATGTCACCTCTTCAACGTTCAAAATTAGCGCCTACTTAACGTAAAATTGTAATTAGGTCACAGTTTATAGTTACTAATGAAGTTAAGGGGTACACTGTGTAAGACTAAAAAAAGAGGGGTACACAGTAGAAAATGAAAAAATTGGAGGGTACACCTACCGTAGAATTTCCCATATTTTTTTGGAGGGAATGGTTAATAAGTGTATTTGGGTTAGTGAATAATTTGTAGGTTTAGTTATATTAATTTTTATTTAGGGGGTGTTTTGAGGAATATTTAATGTGGGCCAACTTGCCAAATAAGGAAAGTGGTAGTTTGGTTTTGAATGGATGAAAATAGTATAATTGCGATTTGGAGTTGAATGGAGGGAGTAGTTGTTAACCCAAATTTGTAATCTGCAAAATAGACAAATAAAATGCGAACAAAATAATACGGAGTATTTTATTAATTTGAATTTTGGGTCACAATTTCTCGAATTACACTGATTCAATTTCCACACTAAACACGAAATTTGACGTAGAACGCTGCAGAGGGCCTTCGAACGACTTGATCTCCTTGTTCTCACTTTTTCTTCAAATCTCGACTGCACCGTTTTGGGATGCTTGGCGCGGGATTTTAAAAGAGTTAAATTTCTCTTTGAGAAGAAAGTTTGTTTTGTATTTTGTAAGGTTTTGAATTTGTGAGAAGTTTTGTGTTCTGTAACTTGTGTTTATTTTTGTGAGTCTGCTTTTTTGTGTGGATTTTCTCATCATCTGAAAAATGAGGAAGGATTTCTGTATTTATAGAGGAAGTAAAGGCTTGACCTTCTCTTGGGCTTTTGACTTGTGAGTCCATGTTTAGACATGTGAGTCCATTTTTGTGTCGACTTGTGAGTTGGTTTAGTTTTTGGCTCGGCTTTTTTATGGGTCGCTTCATTTAAATGAGTCGGGATTTGACTTTGACTCAAATAGATAATTATAGACTTTTTTTTTTTAATGTCTACGGTAGTCTTCAAAATGTTTTCAACCTTTTTCCTTGAGTTTAGGACCTCTCTTACCTTTTTTGTTGGTAGGTGGACTCATTCTCCCTCATTCTTCTCCAGTATGTCCCTTTTGAGTTTGTAGTTGCTAGTATTTCTCTCTCTCCTTGAATGTAGGCATCAGTTCTTGACTTCTCCATCTCTCATTTTAGCTGATAATTATTCCTCGACTTAGGTTTAGCTTTGTTATTTTATTGAGCTTGTTTTGTTCTCGGGCTTTTGGTTGATTTTCCTCTCCTTGAGTTGGGCCATTTTGCTTGTACTCGGGTTTAGACCATGGGCGTATTATGGGCCCAAATAGTGGGTATATGAGGCACTATATTACGAAAGTACTCCCCCCATTCATATCCAATAACATCCAAACATTTTTGACACGTACTATTCACGTATGTGAAACATCGTCGATATAACTCGTAATGTATGAATAAAAATATAGTCGTGTAGATCTTGTTTTATTTGTTTTCATAAATACAACATTAATATCAAATTTTTATATTTTTATACAATTTAGAACAGATATTATCGTTACAAAATGCGTCTCGACGAATGTGAAAAAATTATGGATGTTAATGAATTTGAAGTGAGGGAGTATATCTTCGATTGGTCCTCAATCCTCACATTAAAACTATACTTACATTTCTAATGGCAATTTCATCACACCCTCCACATATGACGTCTTCCTTTCTTGGTGATGCTTTACGCACTTCATCCCCCTTACCATCCCTTCTTTCGGGTACGTATTACATTGCTATCTAACTCTCTTATAAAATGTCTTATATTTTCAAATTACTGTAATACGAGTGTAAAAAGAAATGGGTGCTATCTTTTTCTTTTCTACCATTCTACTCCTTATCATTTTCTATTCACTCTAACTTTCTCATTAATTATTGGAATTTTTTTTAGGGTGTTCAAGAAAAGGGATTGCTGTTTTTGCTAGGAGACTTAAGGGGTTGGAGGAGGCCATGAAAATTAAGAGGTTTCAAATTTTTACTTTTTTTTTTTTCATACATTTTCAACTAATTTTGTTGTTTTAGTTTGTTGAAGATTTGGGTATATGCAAAATAATGTATGTTGTGTACTATTTGAATGTGTGAATCAATGCTACTTTGTGAATATCACTGATACCGAAAGTGTGCTTAGACCAGTGTGGGCTCAGACCCGACTACATGTGTCGGATATGGGTGTAGCTAGCAGGGCGACTAGGGGCAGTCACCCCCTTTAAACCTTTGAAAAATCGAGAACTTAAGTTGGATTTTTCAAGTATTTCCTAAATTACCTTATTGTTACCTTAACCTGTCTCGTCCCCCTAACAATGAATCCTTTGCCACACCACTGGTGTGGCCGTGTGGGACATGACACAATGTCAGAGAACAACGATATGATATGCATAACTGCTTGGTTCACTATGCTTGGTGCGTCCATCGGCACAAGGAGAGATGTTTTATTGATGTTGAGGAATATAGGCTTAAGATTCGAAATACAATGATATGATGTGCATAACTGTTTGGGTGAGGGAAGAGAGTACATTATGGCACTACCATTGTGTCAGCTAGGTTTAGACCTTAGGATTTACGGTCGTTTTTTAGGTGAAAGATTTCGATTTGTGGGTTCATGAAGCTAGAAGGGGGTCATGTTGGGTCAGCTTTACAGGTCGGATAAGTTTTAGATAGGTGTAATTGTTACAACCCTCTATTTATTCCAAATAAAGCTGTGAACAAACTATAGTGTCGGACACACTTGAGACGGAATAACCTCTGCAAAACCTTCAACAAGCATCTAGATGATGCTGGCGGAGACTATACTGCACAGTAGATGAGGGTTACTCGGTCTGATTAGAAAGAACTGAGCTGTTTAGTATCCAGCTTGATGAGATTGATTATAAGCAACTTTGCATAAGGATGTACTTCGTATATTTTACATGTATAGGAATCTCTAATTGGTGCGGAGGAAAAAGGTGAACAAGAAAATGAATCAATTACTGAATACCACGTAAACAGAATGCATTCCTTAGAGAGAAAGTTTCGATGTAGCTCTCATTTTGGTCCTTTACTATCAAAATCTTATTTTTGTGAGATGTGATGATGAATTAATAGCTCTCTCAAACGTATTCTGTGGCATTTATTCTGTAGCTTATTAGTGTTTCTCTTCGAACTACAATGCGATACATCACCTACAGTGCTTTTGAGAAACTGTATGGCGATCCCTTGTTAGATTTTGTTAAAGCAGTAGTAACCAGGTCCATATCATAAAATCATATATTGCCAAATTGTGATACAGTTAACAGTTTTTGGCTTGGCGAGCGCAGAGAGATTTTATGTTATATGAATTAGAAAGATATGACTAACATTAAAAGGAATACTGCATATTCAGATTTTGTTCACACTGTCGAAAATACTGATGATGGAAAAGAGAATTTTTATTGATTCCAAGAGTTTATTTGCTTCTTTTGTGGGGTTTAGACTGTCTGCTTTCGTATACTTCTGTCCTTCTGATGAGGTATTCTATTACTTGTGTAGGGAAAGGGAACTTCTAGCTTTGAAACCCAAAACAGGATCTCCATTAAGGCGTGGAAGAGTATCACCCGCTCTTCCTGTTCCTGATTATATACCGAAACCTCCTTATGTAGGTTCCTCAGAATTGCCAGGATTCCCAAGTGAATATCAGATTCATGATACTGAGGGTATTACTCGTATGAGGAAGGCATGCGAACTTGCTGCTCGTGTTTTAGATTACGCAGGGACACTGGTTAGGGTGAGAAATCCAATCCAATTCCTGCTTAAAATAGAAATTTTAGCATGTATTGTTTTTTTGGTTGCTTTCTTTCGATTGAGAACTTGCTCGATTTGTCCGTTGTTTAGAGGGTTGAAGTCGTTAAAATTAATTTTCTTTCTGTTACTCATAGACTCATAGTATAATATGATGATCTGCATATTTATAATCTAACGTTATCTATATTTAAATTTGCTAGCCGTCAGCGACTACCGATGAAATTGACCAAGCAGTGCACGAGATGATTATCGAAAATGGAGCATATCCTTCTCCTCTAGGCTATGGTGGATTTCCGAAGAGTGTCTGCACGTCAGTTAATGAGTGCATGTGCCACGGCATACCTGACTCTCGCCAACTACAGGTTTACTGACTGCGGTAATAACTTATTTCCATTCCCATTATCTATCTCTCTCTGCAATTTCCGTAAATCTTTGGTTGCTATCTACAGGATGGAGACATAATCAACATTGATGTCACAGTCTATTTAAATGTAACTCCTCCATCCTTTCTCATGTGTATCACTCATATATAAAGTTATGATCGTTGTTTCAACAGTTTCATATCTAATGCTAGTAGCTGAGTGACTTCTGAACAATGTGATCCATCCTATATTCCCCGAAACATTCTGATAAGACTCACGTATTCAGCGACCTTACTAATCTTGTATGTTAGTATTCTAAGCTCATAGTTTCCTGGTTGTGGCTCTTGCTTCATCTATTTTCAATTTGTCATTTTGGGTTTTCCAGCTGCGTGGGCGATCATCCTTTAAACATCTTTACTGTGTTTTTAACAGTGTCATTTTTGCTGTTGTGGTAGATCCATCATACTGACATCTTATCTAATGCGTGTAATCACTTTCTCTGTAATAGGGTTATCACGGAGATACATCAAAGACTTACCTTTGTGGCAACGTCAGTGAATCAATGAAACAGCTAGTAAAGGTAATCTGTTTTCATCTCTGTAGCCCCTTTCCTTCAAAAAGCAAACAGAGCTCCCTGTTGCTTTCAGTTAAATGGGTTCACAAATGATAGTGGAACGTTATAGTTGTCTAAGAGATCGTTGTTGGCCATTTCAAATTCAAAATAGCCTGCGTGCGGTTTCCTGTTTCTTTTGCGATCACATGGTTTTGAGTTTTTTTTCTGTGTCTGTCACGGGTATATTTTACTGCTATCAACAGTTATTTTTAATGATCGTTTGTTGGCCATTTCAAATTCAAAATAGCCTGCATGCGGTTTCCTGTTTCTTTTGCGATAACATGGTTTTGAGTCTTTCTGTGTCTGTCACGGGTATATGTTACTGCTATCAACAGTTATTTTTTGCTTAATGATCAGGTAACTGAAGAATGCCTGGTGAAAGGAATAGCCATATGCAAAGTTGGTATCAATTTCACAGAAATTGGGAAGATAATCAGGTTCTAGTATACCTTCTGAACTATATATAATATCTAATGCTTCTACCTCTGCGTTTGAAGCCTATTGATTGTTGACATAAACTTGCTATTTATAAGTAATATGATATCCATCGAAGGACGCCAACGTAGCTCAAAGGGTTATTGAAAAGACGCCCTGAGAGCGACACTTTCGACTTAAGGAGAACGAGAATTTTTAAAGTTAACCTATGACGATGGAAAGTAACATAATGAGAATGCAACAGTAGTTTTTTCAATCACTTACCGAAGACATTATTCAGGTTTATAACTATATATAACAGGAACAATATTTACAACAACCTATTTACGTCATAAAGTATCAAAGTTCAACTGTTTCCATATACTTCATACACAATTACTTCATATCTTGTGTTCACTCGAAAGTTTATTAATTTGTTTATACATGTATCTTTCAGTAAGCATGCAGAAAAGAATAATTGCAATGTGGTGGAAAGTTTTGTAGGCCATGGTGTTGGTACGGTGTTTCATTCTGAGCCATTTATATACCATCATAGTAAGTACGAGTAGTACTCCTTGTTATGCATTATGCTTTCAGTTTTAATTAAGAAGGCACCATTAAACATTTTCCTATGGTCTTGAATTAATACTTCAAGGAATCAAACTTGAGACCTCATGGCTTAAGGCTCTGACACCATATCAAAAGTTCATCTCAACAAAAACGCTGAGGCGATATTTAAGGCCCAATATAGGTTCATATGCCTTAGAAAAATGATCTGTTCAGATTTTTTTGTGTTCATTGTTTTGCGTTTCTAAATCTACAGCGACTTTCGATTTAGTAGCATGAGATTATGTTACCCTATACAGACTTCGTTTTGCTATATGACAAATGTTTATATGCGAAAACTATTCTGTCTCATAATGTCGTTTGCTATATCTTGGCAGAAAATGAATATCCAGGTCAAATGGTTGAAGGCATGACGTTTACAATTGGTGAGCTTCAAATTCTTAAGAAACAGAACGTTGCTAATCTTCTATTTGGTCTTTAATGTACATGCGAATGTTCTACACCGGAGATCATTGTTTGAGGGGCAGTGCCTTTTTTTATGAGCGGAAAATATACCGCTGCATTATGAGTTGTTTTGAAATTGCAGAACCGATTCTTACTATGGGAAGCATTGAGTATACGACGTGGGGTGATAACTGGACTACCGTCACTTCTGATGGTTGTCCCGCTGCACAGTTTGAACATTCCATATTGATTACGAGGACTGGTGCTGAAATCTTAACCAAGTGCTAAGAACTGTCGCTGCTTCTGTTGAGATTTTCTGTGCTGATAGTTATGTTGGCAATGCTGCTGATAGGCGCGGTACTAAATTTGACCACGTCATTGCATCACGGTTCGCCACTGATTTGTACAGGTTTTGAAGGTTCACGTGTTGCTTTTATGGGATTATCAGCCACATACATCTCGAATGACCGAGAATCAGAGCTCAACTAACGATTAACGAACATGTTATTATGTAAAGTTTTTAAGTTTGCTTATTCAATGTCTCTTTATTTAACGCTAATCGACATTTGAATGTAGGCCGTTTTTGTAACCTATGTACAACGCACTCTTTATTTTGCTATTTTGCTGAAGAGCGAAAGAAAATAATCTTATACAACGCACTCTGTAAAATCGCTTATTTTAGATTGGAAAGAGAAAAACGACAACGATGATGGACACTATGCCATCTGCAATGTCGCACCAACCACAACATACAAAATGAGAAGTCCGAAAAGACTCCTCAGTACTCATACATTACTCTAGATACCTCTACCTGAAACTTCAAAAAATGCTCAATTTCGCACGCTACTACGACTATAGTCAACGAGTTATGCGCAAAAGAAAATGCAGCAAAATCCACGACAAATTTCACATAACCCGTCGACTACAGAGTACAATATACATATTCTTTTACATTCATAAGGCCATCAAGTAACGAGAATCGGACCCTTCTCTCTTAACTACTAGTGGAAATACTTAACCATCGTACGTACTATCATCTCTAGTTGATACGCAGTAAAACACGCCTCTCTAATTCGTAAAGTTAGGTATAACGGCATGTGGCTCACAAGCCTTAGCGGCCGCAGAAGGCTCGACAGCAGGCGAAGGCGTGACAGGCGTGACCACCAACTCAGAAGGCAAATCCGCAATCCCTTCCAAATAAAACGTATAGAAGAGCTTAAAAGGGAAGATCAATTGTTGCAACTTCACTGTACCAGTAGCTCCTTCGAAAACACCAGTGCCACCAGTCACAGTCAAGAAAGTGTCCTCATAGGTTAAATACGGTCCTTGGACCGACAAGTGACCGTAGTCCCCAAAGTAGAAGCTGTAAATCGCCTCATAACGGTCCCCTTTCTTTTCGGGCACGTGTTGGATTAAGATGCATAATCCAGCGGTTATACCTAACCGCTTCTGTAGGTCACCGGAATAAATCTTGTTCGAGAAGGGGACTAGATCGCCTAGCGAGTTCACCTGTTTTTGACTTAGACGTAAGTAGGCCGGGCTACCTCGGTCCCTCTCGTTGATCTCGTACACGTACAGTTCTTGCACCTTAGCTGCACATGATTATTGAATGATCAATAATCTAAAGTCTCCATCATAAAATCATTTCTATGACATACGGAGTATATTTTTGCTCTCTAAAATTTATCAATGTACTCCTTACTATCTTTGTCTCAATTACTATTTTATGTACATTTTCTTATTTACAAATTGACATGCCGTGTTATAGTATAAAACCGATCTTAGCTTTCAGTCATCGTCTTGGCTGAAAAGTTTGGTAGGGTTAGTTTTCTAACATGATATCAAAACCTAATGACATTTATATACGGAGTATTTAGCAAGGATGGTTTTTATCTATAGACCATTAATATGAATTTGTTACGATTAGAGACCGTACAAAAAGCATATAAGATCGAACTAAATATGGCACGGTTGTTTTATTATAAGATCGTCTTACAACTTACCGTAAACAAATCACTTAAAATGAGGGAAATAATCCAATAAATTATTTTACAACTAAATAAAAAAAGAAGAAAAAGAGAGGTGAAGTAGCTTACAAGGGATAGAATCAGAAGAAGAAAGCTGAATGTGAGAGTGAGACTTGGGTTTATTGAAGAAAAAAGCAGAGGTTTTTGTTGTTTTTAATTTGTTTTTGTTAGGAAGATTAGTGATTTTAAGGTTTTGAGTTGAAAAGGGTTTGATAAATTTAGATGATAAAATGGTTTGATTTTGTGAAATACAAGATTTGTTGTGAGATGATGATGATGATGATGATGATGATGATGATTGTAGTGTCAAAGTAGAGAAACCTCTCATGGTACTAGCAGCCATGGTAGTGGATGATAAAAATATTTTATGTGATTTTGTTGATTAAAATGAGTTTATTAGATGAAGTGATAATTGAATATACTTTTCTAGATGTCTTTATATAGCCAATTCATTCAATCAAATGATCAATGTTCCTACTTTGCACCTGTCTTGTTGCTTCGTTTACCTTTAATTTGGCCCTATTTACACAAAGTGTTGGTCTCCCTTAAAACGGATTCTGTTCTAGAACGGTTAAATACTGCATTAAAAAGACAGTTAACCAGTGGGGAGAACAACTTTCTCCCCACTGTCCTTGTCTTTTGTGCAGATTTAACTGCTTAACAAGACGGCATCTGCCTTAAACAAGACTGTTCACAAAAACACATGAAAAGTGATTTGACTGAGGGTTGACCCCTCGGTAGCTCGTCAGGCTACGGACTTATGACTTACCCCATAAACCAATGTGTTTTTATATAGCGGACTTTGAACTCACTCGTAAGTATCTTAGACCATCCCCAAGCAAGAGTCATCTTAATGAAGTCACCACCCATTTTGACTATTAATCTCACTTTGTTGATCTTGACTCAATCAACCCTCCCGTGCAAAAAAATCATCAACTAGTTCAATTCAATAATATTTTAGTCACAAAGTGGGTCACCAATTGAGTCACAAAGGAGGTCAATTTGAGAGAAAGAAGTTACAAATTGATCTCTTCTTACCTTTTTCACTTTTTGGGTCATCTTAATTGTTTGCTTAATTATGGATTAGAATGACCCAACAATGTCATGACCTTCAAATTGACCTTGCATGAGCATGGTCTTAGAGAACTACGGTGAAGGTCACTCAACCAAAGATTATCTCGAGCAGTTACATGTGTTAGGATTACTCTCCAACAAGCCTGCTTAATTGAAAAATTCTTACAATGAGGCATCAGAAAAGAAAATACATCTTGTTGATATGAGTATTACTTTCAATACTTTTAAGAACTAGTTAAATGACTTTATCAAAAGAATCTCTTAATGAGATATTCAAATCAAATAATGTGTTCAGACAAGCTCGGGTACTATATCACATAATCACTCAAATTAAGAACAACCAAAATAAGAAAGACAATAAATTTTCAAAGGAAAATTGTACTCCCTCCGCCCCGATAATTTGTTTACACTTTTCATTTTAAGGTGGACGGATCATTTGTTTACATTATCATAAATGGTCTATTTTAAGCCATGTGGGGAGCGGGTCCTGTATAAGTGGGACCAGTTTTGTACTTATATTATTATTTTATTAGTTTTATTCTCTACATTTTTTCTCACATTAATAAATGTGTATAAAGTAAACGTAAACAAATTACGGAGATGAAGGGAGTACTCCAATTGATAACAATTTTATTATGAAAATAGTCAGTATATATATTTAGTTTAAAATCTCAATCTTTTTAACATGTGTTACCAAACATGCATAAGTAGTTTAGAATTTTATATCTTGAGAAAGAATTTCTAAAAAGTATGTAATTGTGTATTCCCTCCCATTTGATATGATCTTCCCACTTATTTATTAAATGGGTGTATTATTTTAATCAAGTAGGAAGATCATATCAAACGAGAGGGAGTACAATAAAAGTCATTTATAAGGAAAAAAACAAAATATACTAGTCGTATGTTTTATCAATTACCCCACGTGCTTCTATTCTCTCTTTTAATATGTTTTTCATTTTTCTTCTTTTCCTTTTTTTTTTCTTCTTGGTTGTTGGTGCGGTGAGTATTGATAATGTGTGGGGAAGATATTGAATTGAATAGGAAAAAAAAGGAGTGTAAACAGTGGACGGCATGTGGAAAGTGGGAACTGGGAACACACATATGCATCTGTCCTGTCCACTTCTGATTTTTGGAGTCAATCCTTTGTCTTTGTTTTTTTTTTTGGATTCTCTTTTATTTCCATTTCACCTTGGCCGGTACAATGTGGACATCATTGTTACTCACCAGTCACCACTCAAAATTTTACCCCTCCTCGATAATTCTTACTCCATTTACTCATATAGTTAGAGGTGGCAATCGGGTCAGTCGGGTCGGGTCAAGTCGGGTCGGGTCATGTCGGTTTCGGGTCAAAATGCCCTTTCGGGTCGAGTCGGGTTCGGTTCGGGTCGTCATCGGGTCGGGTCATGTCGGGTCAAATAGTGTATCGGGTCGGGTCGGGCTTGGGTCGGGTCATTATCGGGTCAGCGCGATTTTATCGAATTATTTTAATTTTTAACCACTAAAATAAGTATTTCGATAGTTATTCTATGTAATTATTTCATTATTAAGTCAAATATATCATTCTAAATAATAATTTGCTTTCAATCTAATAAAATTAAGCTTAATAATTATCGGGTCGTCAATTTAGTCGGGTCGATATCGGGTCGGGTCGATATCGGGTCGGGTCATCATCTGCCCTGGTCCGGTGGGTTCGGGTCATTGATTATCTGGTCATGTCTGGGTTACTGGTCATGTCGGGTCAGCCTGCCTGTTCGGGTCACAATATTTTCGGGTCAATCGGGTCGGTTTTTGCTCGGATTCGGGTCGGGTCACTCGGGTCGGGTCAAGCTTGCCAGCTCTACATATAGTCGTTGATTACAATTTACTCCCTCCTTCCGTCCCAGTCATTTCTTTACACTTTTTATTTTTGGGTGTACAGATTATTTGTTTACACTTTCTATAAATGTTTTTGGTGACACATATGTGAAGTGGACCCAACTTCCTTAACCTAATCACATTGTTTAATCTTATTTACTTTATAGCAAGTGAGACCTTATTTGTACTTACATTATTATTTTAATTGTTTTTTTCTCTATGTCTCTCCTTACATCGATAAATGTGTATAAAGTAAATGGTAAACAAATCAGCGAACGAAACGGAGGGAGTTCATTATTTTTCACACATATTTCATATTTTTATATCTATCTATACGAGAAGGACGTTATCTACTGTCTCTTATACCTTTTCCTCTAACAATCAAATTAAATACTCCGTAATACTTCCGGGTCAGTTGCAAAACAACACCTTTAAAAAACTTTTTTTGTCAAACATCACCTTTAAAAAAAATTGTCAATTACCACCTTTAAAATTTTATTTTGTCAAACACCTCCTTTTGGCCTGAGTTTGACTTAAGTGAACTAAATTTTGATATTTTTGTTACCGGAGCACGTAAATTTGGGATGAATTTCTACGGTTTGAGGGGGTGTATTATATAATTTGAGGGATGAAATTTAAATTTGAGTGTAGTAAGAAGAAAAAAATGACAAGAAAACACGATTTCCGATAAGTCAACGTCGGAATTTAGTCAACTCGGGCTAAAAGGTCATAGTCGACAATTTTTTTTAAAGGTGGTAAATTGACAATTTTTTTTTAAAGGTAGTGTTTAGCAATTGATCCAATACTTCCTCCATTGCAATCAATTCTATACATTTGCTTCATGCACGTACATCAATGCTCGTTTTGTTAAATAATACTTCGTACCTCCTCCCACTACTACAAATTGGACCTTGGCAACATTTATAAGGCAACACTTCTCAAAATTGTTGCAATTTACACAAATTTTATTACCAATGCAACACTTTCTAACATTGTGTTGCATATACAGACTATAGCAACACTTACGTAAAAGCGTTACCAAATATTTGGCAATGTGTAACACTTCTTTAAAAGTGTTGCAAATTAAAGGCAGAAAGTGCAACGCTTTTGTAGAGTGTTGAAAATTCTATAAATATTGCAACACTTATATAGTTATATCTAAAGTTGTATACATAGAAAAAATGAAATTACAAAACAACGTTTTTTTGCAATCGGAAATTAGTAGGGCTGCGTGTCTTTTAAATTATTTAAAATTACCCTTAGAAATAAAATATCATGACAATAATTACTATTTCGACGAATTTAACTTGTATATCACGTTTGGTTTGACATTATTATGAGGGTAATAGGGTATTTTGCATGTGTATGATCTATTTAAATAATATAAAATAAAAATAGTTGCATTTTTTTTCTTGTAATTATGTATCAAAATAATTTCTTTTAATCTATAATTTCTTTTAATCTATTCAAAATGAAATATTTAGTAATAGTAGAAAATATTAACAATAAAATTGTAGTAGCTAAGGTGGTGTGGGTGTTCAACTTTGTATGTTGAGGGCATGGGTTCGATTCTTTTGACCCTCATTTGCCATATTTTTTTTTTTTGTTGCTGAAAAAAGTGTTGCTTGAGAAAAAAGTGTTGCATACTAAAATAAGTTGCAGCACTATCTTAAAGTGTTGCTTTTGGTAGTAAAGTGTTGCAGGAAGTGTTGCATTAAGCTATTGCAACGGAGCTTTAGGCAGCACTCTTGAAAGTGTTGCCTTAAGTATATGGCAACATTTCTAAGACATTTAGCATCAGTTTCATGGTGTTGTTATAGCTACATTTTGTAGTAGTGTCCATTTCATATTTTATACGGAGTATCTATCCATCAATATAATACTGATGGGGCATGGTTAGCCGACCGACGTACCTTCTTCCAGACTTTGGATCAACATTGAAGATGTCTCACCCTCGGCCGTACACCCTCCGTCGTACACCCTCGGCCGGCCATGCATGCAGGTTTGTTCAGAGTGTGGAAAGTAAGGGGACACGTGTCAGATCTTGTCCCCTACTTGATAGCAAAACTCCCTATAAAAGGAGGAAGAATCTCAAACCTAGGGATTCACGACAATAACACACAAAAAAGATATAATTCAGATTCTCTCTACATTATAAACTTATATCTCACACACTTCTACTTAGGCCTCGAAGGAGTTATCTTCAGAAGCTGTCAAGGTTAGGTTTGTCATTCTGCGTAGGTCAGCTAGGGAAAAGACGTTGAGTCAAGCCGTACACAAAATCCAACAAATATTTAGTCTCGAGTTGTAATCTACTTTATAGTGTTTGTAACCCGAAACAATTGGCGCCGTCTGTGGGGAGTGTTAACAAAAGTCATGGCAGAACCTAGTAAAAATCCTGAAAAACAGCCAGAAACCGTTGAACCGCAGAAGGTGGTTGTCGACGACAACCCAGTCAACGAGGAAAATACCACACCCCTCACTCCGGAGGAAAAGAAGACGGTGGACGCATTCCTCCAACAAATAAGGAAGACTCCAACAAAACAACCAAATGATGATGGCCGACAACCACGAGTGTCAGAGCCGGAGTCCTCAAAGAGGATCTCCCCCAGGAAGCTGTTTAAAAGTATGAACACCCCTCAAATGGTGGAAAGTAGGACAATACGCATATCAACTGAAGAAGTAGAGTCAAGCTGCAACTCTGAGCCGTCTGTGCAGGAGGTCACCAGGGAGGCAAGGCCGAGGCGCAACATTAGGGGGGGGGGGGGGGGGGGGGGGGACAGGTGACAATCAAGTCTCCGCTAGCTCCCTCCGTGCTGAAATATCCATTGCCCAAGATAAAGGTACCAACCTTGAAGTACGACGGGAAAACTGACCCTGACGAGCACCTGGCCGCCTATGAGGGTCATATGATGATGTACGACACATCTGACTACGTGTGGTGCAAAGTATTCCCAACTACTCTAGTTGGCCTTGCCCAAACGTGGTTTAGAAACCTCCCCACGGGGTCGATTGAGGGATACGATGAAATGACAAGGTTGTTTAAGCAACAGTACGCGGGGAACCGGCGAAGAGAAAAGACGGCCGCAGAGCTCTTGAACATTATACAAGGGGAAAACGAAGGGCTGAAAGACTACATAGCCCGATTTGACCGAGAATCCCAACAAATACGAAGCCTCGACTCCAAGATTGGCGTCCATGCCTTGACCGTCGGCCTCAAGAAAGGAGAGTTGAGAAGCCAGATGATCAGAAACCCACCCCAGGACTTGCTAAGGGCCAGAGAGATGGCCGACGGCTTTGTGAGAGAGGAACAGTTTAACCGAACGTTCGGCAAAAAAGCCGAAAAGTAGAAAAGAAGAGAGAGGAGGGAAGCGGCCGAGAAAAGTGGCAGACAAGACTACAGGGAAGACTAGCCGGCCGCTTTGCCGACAGACCTGGGCAAGATAAAACAACTTATGGAAAGTTTGCCGCCTTGAATAGGTCGATGGCCGAGATCTTCGAGCTCGCTAAAAATGAGGCACCCTTCACAATGCCCAAGCCTATGGTCAATGGCGGACGGTTCAAAGACTGATATTGCAAGTACCATAGGGCTGAGGGACACGACACAGATCAGTGTTACACGCTGAAAAGCGAGATCGAACGACTGATTCGGCAAGGACACCTCAAGCAGTTCGCAACTGAAAAGAGAGATAAGGACGATCGAGACGGAACAGATGCAGGTCAAAGAAGGGGAAGGCCGAGAGTTGGGGAAATACACATGATCTCTGGAGCTGAGGAAATCCCGGTCTCAGGCAGGAAACGCAAGGCCGGCCAGCGAAGGGGTTTTTACCAGGAAATATACGCTACCTGTCGCGCCGAGCCAAGGATACCTATGCTCTCCATCTCCCCAGAAGACTATGAACGTATCACGTTCCCACACAGCGATCCGCTGGTGATAGCCGTGGACATTAATCGTCGCCTTGTTCACCGCTGCATGGTGGACATGGGAGCATGTACCAACCTTCTGTATAAGGAGGTATTTGAGAAACTGGGTTTGGAGAGAAAAAGCCTAACACCGTACGTCGGGTCGTTATACGGCTTTGCGGGAAATGGAATAAGACCCATGGGAACGATCACCCTGCCCATAACGGTAGGAGAAGGAGACGAGGCAAGAAACCTAAGTGCCATTTTTGTGGTGGTAGACGCCCCTTCTGCCTACAACGCGCTGATAGGGCGAGTCACACTGGACGAAATATGCGTCGTAGTTTCTGTACGGGCACTAGCAATGGCTTATGTAGCAGATAATGGGAAGGCCAGGAAGTTATTTGGGGATCAGAAGACCGGCCGTTCATGTAATTCTTTGTCAATGGGAAAAACAAAAGACAAAACGGTGGCCGACGTAAAGATAGGACCGGACGTACAACCGGAAAAGAAAGGTTTGGATGTACAGCCGGGACCGGAAAGTGAGACGAAAGAGGTGGAGCTTTCACCTGGAAGGGCCGTGATTGTGGGAGCAGACCTTGACCACGATTTCCAGAAACAACTAGTCCACATTCTAGAACAAAACAAAGACGTCTTCGCCTATACGGCCGCTGAAATGCCCGGGATCGATCCCAATGTTATAGTTCATCATCTGAAGGTCAACCCAAGTTTTAAAGCAATAAAGCAGCGCCTACGGCCGACGAGTGCGGAAAAAGATAAGGCCGTTATGGAAGAGGTTAGCAAGTTATTGGAGGCGAAGTTTATAGAAAGGTGCGACTACCCAGAGTGGGTTGCAAATGTGGTGATGGTGAAGAAGGCTTCAGGAGCATAGAGGATGTGCGTTGACTTCACCAACCTGAACAAAGCCTGTCCTAAGGATTGCTACCCTCTTCCGAGAATCGATCAGCTTGTCGACTCAACCGCCGGCCACACTACATTAAGTCTTTTGCATGCGTTCTCAGGTTATCATCAAGTGCACCTCAGCGAAGAAGACCAGCAGCGCTGCGCCTTGATCACCAGCCAGGGAGTGTTTATGTACATGATGATGCCTTTTGGGCTGAAGAACGCAGGGGCCACGTATCAACGGCTAGTGGATACGGTATTCTCGTAGCAGAGAGGACGCAATATAGAAGTATACGTCGATGACGTCATTTGTAACACCCCGTGTTAATTTAATTCAATAATTAGCCATCGAATAATAATTTCAAGTCTTGAATCTAATCTTAACCTTTTAACCTTCCAAAATCTCTATTTTTGCAAAACTTTCGTTTTGTAAAATTTATCGACTTCTTTAAAACTTTTAAAATTTTTTTTATAATAAAATAAATATTTTAGTCTTAGAATTCAAAAGTAGAAATATTTCGAAAAATCGTCAAACGCGCACACTTTAACTTTTATCGCTTTTGACGCCCGACTTTTTAAAAACTGATTAATTTCGTGAAAAACTTTATTTTGATCAAATATCTTTAGGAACCTTCCTAAATGATCAAGTTGTGCCACTTGAATTACATGACTCATAATTTAATTTAATTAAGCTTTATTTATTAAATAAAACTAACTTAACCTAATTCTTTTAACCTAATTTTCTTACTAGCTTTTCCTCATTATTTTCTAAGTCAAAAAAACTCACTCTTTGCTCTCCATTTTGCCGAGCTACTTTGCCTCTTTTGCTCTCTTTATTTTTCTTCCATTTTACTCATAAAACATCCTAAATTAAACCACTAATATTATCCTAATAATCCCTAGTATTATTTAGCTAATTAGTGAGTATTGAAGCTTATTATTTCGGGTGTATTTTTGAAGGTGAAGACGAGTATACGGGTGAAGAACTTAACCTAGATAATATAGTCGACCCGGATAACCTCTAGCTTGCCAAACCGAGGTGACTAACTATATCTCATATTAGCCTCCTTGTAAATTAATTTGATTTTTATTATAATTTTATAAATATGATGTTTATGCTAAAATATGTTAAACATCATGATTATGTGTTTGTATGATTATGTAATGTATAAATAATGATAATAACTAAATAATATGTTAAATAGATTATTGTAGTAATATGTTCATATGTTTAGTTAAATTAGTTTTGAGCATTTTTAATTATGATTCATATGATTTTTATGTTTAGTTATGTTTTAGTTATGTTATAATCATATATAAAAATTATGTGAAATATTAACAATGAGTTTAAAGTGATTAAAAATCGAAAATGAAAATTTATACATATATACTACTCCTCACGGTTTTCCTTAAGTTTTTAAATAAATTTTCACTTTTAATTTTTGTAAATAATATGTTAGATTAAGTTAGTTAAAATGGATGTTGTCATGTGAAAAAAATTAAATTAGGAAAATAATTTATAAGTTGTTAAAATTGAAAATGGTGTTCTTGAGCTTTATTTTGATCTTCATGTGTGTTCATATGTTCTTCATGTTGATGTTCATCTTTATTGTTCATTTTGATTTCGTTTTATTTTATGTTTGTTAATAATTTGTGTTAGTTTACGTTTAGTTATTGTTTTATATATTGTTAGTATTATAATATAAATCCACTTAAAACACTATAAATCATTAAGATTAAAAAGTTAGAAATTTAAAGTGTTGAAAAACACTATTCATAAATATAAATGAAATTTTTAGTAAATTTAATTTTAGTTTAAATCGTTTTAGTATAATTAGAATAATTAAATTATAAAGACTTTAAGCTAAAAACCGTTAAAATCGAAAAATGAAAATTTAGAACCACCTAGCACTTGCTCATGGCATTAGGCCATTCTTTTAGTTAAAATTGGTTTTTATCACTTTTTAGTTTATTGTTAAAATAATTTAATTATTAGTTAATAAGTTAGAATTAAGAAATTAAAAGAAATAAATCGATTTTGACATATATGAAAACCACACGGCATTTTCATTTTAAATTGACTAAATTTGATCAAAATGAAATTATCACTAAGTCACTAAAGTTAAATAGTAATTAGAATTGAATTTTTGTATAAATCGATTTAGTTATAAATGAAATGTATCAACCCGATAAAAATGGTTAACCGTTATAAAAATGAACTAAATCGTGTGCTACTGCCTTTGCATTTGGACTGTTGGACTTGGACATACGGACTAAAATGAATCATCCACGATACTATTATTTTAAAATGAAAATCGCTAAATTTAGTAAATAGACGACTAAATTTAACTAAGTCTCGTTTTAAAATAAATATCATTGATTATTTTTTTTAAACCGAACTTAACGTTTTTAAAACTAGACCCCATCTGGCATGGACCCCGCAAAAGCATAACGGTGAACCAAACAAAAAGCAAGGGCCCTCCGCCTAGAACGGTCCGAAATACTGGTGTCTACCTTATTCATGTACCGTTGACACAAAAGAAGCATGTTCACCTTACCTCCCTCAAACAAGCCCACAGCATGAGCATTTGTCATCCCAAGGAAGTTTCGCAACATCCCGTCATAGCAAAGCTCACTCCTCACAACCACGGGAGTAGTCCGTTTCGACCACCCCGCAATGGCCGCGAACTCCTCCATCAAAGGACACACCTCTCCTCCGGGAAACCTAAACACATGCAAGCTGGGATCCCAATAATCTAAGCACGCATCCAGAAAGTCTAGATCAACTTTCATCTGACGGAAGCCAATAAAAACACCCGCACCATTGTCATACACCGCCTTCTTCATCGCCGGACTTAGTGAGGAAGTCCACCTCTTCAAAAGAGCATCAAAATGCTCAACCATTTTCTTGGATACAAAAAAACTTTTGTAAATATGCCTAATATATTTATGAGAGCAAAAACTCGTACTAAAAGAAAAGAAGAGAAGTGATTGTGAATGAAGATTATGGCACGCACCCCCCTCCTTATATACGAAAACATAATCCTAAATATGGAAATACAGCGTTACCAGCCAAGCCACCAAATCGCATAGCCCTATGCGGTTTGCACCCCAAACCGCATAAGCTTATGCGGTTTGGCCCCCAAACCGCATAAGGCTATGCGGTTCTAGAGGCGGGTTTCCTCGCAACTTTCCTAATTTCGTCTTTCCTAAGCACTACAATCTTACATTAACCTACGACATTCTTTTGTTGTTCCCCACGCAGCAACATTACATTTCGCTTTAGCAACCACGATTCCTACCACAAGTCAAAACATAACATTTTCGACACTCATGCAAGCTCATTTCGCATTTAAAATGAACTTTTTGCAAAAACATTTTCACAATCTAATTCGACATCAAAGCATCCCACTCGGGAATCGTTCATCTTTCAAACAAGCTTACCAAACAGGTTCACAACGACAATCAAGTTGAAGTTCAAGCTACAACGACATGTAAACAAAGGTTCATACAATCTTTATTACACAAGTTCACTCAGGATGACGACGACGATACTCGTCAAACTCACGTCGAATCTGAGCCGTCTCAGCACGACTCTGACACAACTGAGCCGCCTGCTC
Organism: Dianthus caryophyllus; assembly: GCA_023091065.1. Taxonomy (NCBI): domain Eukaryota; kingdom Viridiplantae; phylum Streptophyta; class Magnoliopsida; order Caryophyllales; family Caryophyllaceae; genus Dianthus; species Dianthus caryophyllus. Next base: position 12,397,793 of record JALGRB010000016.1, read on the forward strand.
AGCCCAAGCCATCCTCCACCTATTAGCTGTCCTCCACAGCTTCTTATGCACCTCCTTGGCCACCTGCAACACGTGACGCACACAACCGCATTACATTTTCTCCATTTTGCCTTAATTTCACTTAAATTAAGTCAAACTTAGGGGGAAATTTCAAAAACAAAGCACATTTTCTCCATTTTGCCTTAATTTCACTCAAATTAAGTCAAACTTAGGGGGAAATTTCAAAAACAAAGCACATTTTCTCCATTTTGCCTTAATTTCACTCAAATTAAGTCAAACGTAAGGGAAATTTCAAAAACAAAGCACATCTTCTCCATTTTGCCTTAATTATACTCAAATTAAGTCAAACTTAGGGGGAGATTTCAAAAACGAACACAGTTAATCCCACTTTGCCTTAATTTCACTCAAATCAAGACAAACTCGAGGGGGGAACCTCCAAATACGCATATCACTAGTTTGATCATCGCCATTTCTCATACCTCGATCAAACTGGGGGCTCACACATATACAATCACAGAAATACATACCTTCTTCACCTTGCTCGTCCAAATTGTCCATACCCGCACAAGATTTCACTGGCAAGAAGTACCTCAAGAAAGTGAAGGTACGACGGACACCCGAGTCGTCATACTCAATAGTAGTAGGAAAGTCACCAGGCTGCTCCGCCATCTCGGATCAAACAACTACAAAAGCACATCGCCAAGACATCGCCGTGAAATTTTTGCAAAATTACCTTACGCACCCTCAAAAGAAGCAAGATACCTCAATCGCCCACAAGCAAGCCGAGATCGAGCAAATTGGCCATAGTCTTCCCGAGACAAAGAAGACTCGCCACTCTCCTTCCCCGTCTAACGCCATCCGATCCTCTGCGCGAAACCCTCGCTCAAAGGACTCTCGGCGGGTCCTTAGGCACCACCGAGCCGCCACCCTACCTGGAAGACCAAACGCGCCCAAGGTACCAAATCGCCCATACGGCGTCGCCATATTAGCGCCATAGTCACGCAACGCAAACCGCGCCTAATGCCCTCAGAATGCCCGTGACATCGGCCCCACTGAACGGCATTTAACTACAAACAAGAACAAACACTCATAAATACAATCATTTTAAGTACACTCTATTTAAAATGGTTCAAACACAACTTCGATCAAATCAGATCTGGTTGAGACGCCGAACCTCATTATACGACCGGTCAAAAGCGCGCGATTCTGCGTGCCCCAAGCACGCACCACGGATACACCTCGCAATCGCCACAAAGACGCGAGGCGGCAGAAGCGAAGTGATCAAGATCCACGACTACACAAACAAAAAAAAAAAAACATTACAAAGCCAATAAAGACGAATAGCAATGCATCTAAAACAAAACAAAATCAACGCATACCTCCATCACAAACCCAGGCGAGACTAAGGACAGTCTCGATCCTCCATCCATGACCCGCGGCCTCACCGCGTCCATACAGAATCGAATGCACAAGCCCAAGGATGGTGACACCCAGTCAAGTGTCCCAATCGCACCCCAGTCTATGAGATGCATCAGGACCGACGTCGCCGCCCTCTCACCCTTATCGCCAAAATACACGGCGCTAACGAACCACCATAGCCACAAACGAGCGTTCTGCTCGTCAGTCCACTCGGAGGGGCCTCGCTCGGTCTTCCCCTCAAAGTACTCCAAGATGAAGCTCGTCTTGATCACATAAGGTGGATTACCCTCAAACTCCACCTCCAAACCACCGCCAATCGCGGTAGTCACCACCTCGTCCACGATGGACGGCGCAAACCCAAAACTCATATCACGGTCCCCGAACGGAAGCCCCGTCATGACCGCGTACCCTGACAAACTAATGCCGGCCTCAAAGCCGGGCATGTGAAATGTCGTCGTGGCATCCCAATACATGGCGAAGGCCCCGATCAACATCGTTCGCCGTCGACTTTGACCTCGCAAGCCCACCGGTGCTCGACCGAGGACCAAAAGCACTACTAGCACCCGAAGCCAGACCCTCCAAAGCTTCTTCTCAACGCATACATCACGGACGAGACGCCTGAAAAAGTCCTCATCTGACCTTTACGCCAACCCATCGCCGCCCGACAGGAAACGTGTCTCTCTGAGCAAGTAAAGATCATGGCCGTCCCACTAGCAACGCCTGTTTGCACGCGACTTTCGGCCTGGAGCTACTCCCCTCAGCGCAGCCTCTCCGCAGCCTCCCCGCCTCCTCCTCAACATCCATCCCACTCTATCTCGCCTACTGCAGGCAGCGCATCCACCTCCTCCTCAGGGTCGGGCCTACGGTCACGCCTCGCGCGGCCCTGACCCCCACCTCGTGACTGGCCACGCCTCGTGGGCAAGTTCCGAGGGTCAGCATCCCTCTCACTACGCGAACGCCTCATACTACTCAATCGGGGCTCGCCGGTCCTCGAGCGATACTCTTACGAGATTTTGATCTCGTGAATACCTACCGTAACCTCTCCCCGCAACCAACACGACTAATACATACAATATAACACATGCAAGCATACAAACTTGGCATACACATACACAAATACACACAAAATAATACGCACATAATACATATACATCCTTTAACACATTGCATTATATGCCCTACAGAGCATTTTTAGGCCTAATTCACAATTAAGCCGAAAACCATTCTCTACGCCTCAAAATTACAACTTTATGGTTTCTATGCGCCATAATAGTCCCCAACAACAAACCATTACAAGCAATTGCATTTTGGTCACCCCGATCAAAAACCCCCAATTCGCCTTAATTACTCCGTATAACTACGACTTAAGACGGCGATTTGAAAGCCTTAACTCGACATTTTCGCAAAATTAAAGCTAGATACATGCTATACACACTATGGGCATCCTACACCGAAGTTTAATTGAAATTCCGGGTCGGAAAATCCGGGCTCGTTTTCGAGCCCGAACCCTAGGTTACACGTTTTTGGGCTTAAGACGGCCCGAATCGTAATCAATTCACACATACATGTTCACATGGCATAATGCAACACAATGACATCAATTTCAAGCATTCAAACGGCAAATTTCAAGCAAAACTCGGGTTTTCATTCAAAACCCGTCTTTTCAACATTTCAAGGCAAAACTAGCTAATTACAACAACAAATAACGTAAAAGCAAGTTAAAATGGAGCATTACCTGGTTCCATAGCAAGGCAACGCAAGAAAAACGAGCAAAATCGGTTGAGAAATTGAATTTTAGTGTTTTTAGGAGCAAGAAACCGAAAAGAGCAAATGAAGCTCATTCACGGCCTCACTCGAGCTTTATATAGCTCTTACAGGCGTTACAGCCAAAGGGTGAAACCGCATAGCCTTATGCGGTTCAACACCCAAACCGCATAAGGTTATGCGGTTTGGTCCCTTGGCTTTTTCCTGGTTTTTCCCGTTTTACACCTGCTTTTCGATTCCTCATTCACCCTGGCCTTAATGCAACTCCAAGTACGTCCCGTGCTTGGGTTAAGGCATCACCTACAGTCCGCCGTACGCGTATATTAAGCATTTAATGTACGGTAAAGAAGCAGAAGCACGAACGCTCTTCACGAGCATTCACATCACTTTCTCCTCAACAGAAGGCAATCATATGCAACTACGACTACATAGACACTCCTCAGCGAGCCCAAGCACAAGCACCCTGCAATACACCCAACTACAAGCACCCTACTCAGCATAGACGCTCCCCGGCGAGTTTAAGCACAAATACCTCACGAAACACTTCCAAACACAAGCATTGCAACCCTTACACATGCGCTCCTAGGCGAGATTAGACATTGCTACATCCATGCACCCTTACCCAATCACCTTCGCACCCTTACGCATACGCTCCTTCACGAGACCACGCACTACATGAAGACATTACAAGCAGCACCAGGCATCCGACGATACCAAGCATATACAACGGCATTACGCAGCAACATTACAAGCATAACGAAGACATCCAGCAGGCCGGCAGGCCCTTATAGCATGCACGGACCGTCACGTCCTTAAACATGTACGCCCCTCCCCATTTAGCCCGGTTCGAAGTCCTCGTCTCACCCATGGACACATGCTTCGCTCCACGATCAGACGAGACTGTAATGGTCCGGATATGGTCGTGGAGTTTGACTAGCGCTCTAGTCCGAGCTCAGTCAAACTGGGGGCTCTGTGGATACCCATATCCGTACCCTCCCACACAAAACCCTGTGATGTAACACGGACTCTTATTACGCATGCTTTAACGTTGACTTAATTGGTTCTAACTAATGTCGAATTCATTTTGAGTCGTTTGAAATGTTAAAATGATTAAGGTCGCTTCACATCGCTTTAAATAAACGTTCATTTTGTCCACTTGGAGTCTAGCTAGGTCTTTGTCCCGCTTCATTTGGCATGAGCTTCGCATTTGCACTACAATTAGCCCTTTTACATTAGCAAGGTTTAATTCAGCATTCCTAAATCCCTAAATTTAGGCCCGGCGGCTAGATCTTCCCTTTAGTCTCCTCTTACACAAAATATAGCCTCACGTCTTACCTTATTTCACAAAATCTATGCAAATACACCCTTTTCATTTTTCCGGGTCTCGGGCCCAAAACCGAGCCCAAGCCCAGCCTTTGGCCCGCACTCCAAAGCCCTGAACATCACAAATATCTCAGAAATATCCCTGGTGTTTCCTTGACGCGCAAGGTTAAGATTATACCGTATCTTTTTGAGATATAATCAAACCGGAACTAGGAAACTACGCTAAAAACCACACCTCCAAACCGCATAGCCTTATGCGGTTTGGGGTGGCAACCGCATAAGCCTATGCGGTTTTCCTGGGCAACCGCATAAGGCTATGCGGTTTCCTGGCTTGGTTCTATCCCCGGATTTCCTAATTTCTCCGAGGTTTTTAGTATATATACTCCCTTATACCTGACCTTGAAAAACACAATTGACAACCAGTTTTCACAGCAAACACACTACAAAACTCTCTCAAAGCCTCACGCACTCAAATCCTTGAGTTCAACACACCATCCCGTGTTGAATTCATCCTCCCTTCAAGTTCAAGAAGCGAAGTTCTGCCCAGATCTGAAGCGTCAGGACAAGGTAGGTACCGATCCACTTGGATCAAAGCTTTTTCTTATTTTCTATGGACTAACAAAGGGGACTACACTCTGGCGCCCCCCCCCCCGCCCCCCCCCCCGGCTTTGGCACCCAGCGCGCTTGCACTCCAAGTGTTCTATTTACTTCGGGTACACTCCATATCCGATGACACTCCAAAGTCGCATAAGCAACCGACCCTAATAAAATAAACCAATGGACAATTGAACTTTATTTTATTTGCATGCATCTTGCACCTTCTTATTTTGCATTAAAATCAACTTAAACAATGAATTCGACCTTTAACTGAACCGTTTTCGTTAACAAGTTAAACATGCTAAACTGAGGGTTTTAACCAATCTTTTTGCATCTGCATTCTCTTACAAACTTATCGCACTTGTACGTAGCGATAACATTAGCTCAATTATCATCTTACATGGATTGTTCTAGGTCAGTAGAGGCTATTTTTACATAGGCTTTTCTAAAAGGTTTTCATAAATCATTAATTGAATTAACTCTTTTTCTAAAGTACCCTCACCCCGAATCCAATCTGGTTTCACAAGCCTTAGATCTAGGGGTGTCGGCGTGCTCCAAAATCTAGGACATGTCTTTAGGCTTAGGACATGATAGCAGGTTCCTAATTTCCGCGATAATTAGGTGGCGACTCAAAAACAGTTTTAAAGGTTTTTCTAACTTAATCTTTTTAACTTTAAAAGCGCCCTTAAGCAAGACGCCGAGTTGGGTCCCCCCGATCCCGGGTTCCACACCTGACACAGCTAAGTCGTATCGCTGAAATCAAAATAAACCTAACAAACAACTAACAGCAGCTAGCGGCAAGCAGGATCGTATCCACAGAGAAACGGAGTAGTTTTAAGTTAAAGCAGGCGAAAACAGGTTCAACTCAAGGTGTGAAAAAGGTTTGTTTTAAGCTAAACTAAAGCAAAAGCAAAGATGAATAGAAATATATAAGAGGAAAGATTAGGGCATCGGGTTCATTGTGACAACGATTCAGGAACTCAAATTTATAAGAAGGAAGCGATAAACTGTGCAAATGACTAGGTTTATAAAACGCTCTCTCGAGTCAATTTTAGCCTTAAGCAAATTTAGCGGGCTCTCGTAACTTACTAAATTCAACTTATCAATCTCGCGTAAGTCTAGTTTTAACTCGGCTTTCGATCTTAAATTAAAACTTACTCAGGTTCAATTAAACTCAGACAAGTCGTTGATCAGGCGAACTAATCCTAATTCAATTGGCATAAAACGCGTAGAAAGAAATCAAGTGCACAGAATATTCAACCAATTTAATCCTAAAACATGTTCCTGAACCAATTATCACAAATTCCCCTAAACCCTAATTAGGAAATTAGCTAGACATAATAACAATCAAAACAAAACAATAATAAGAGATAAACATAATGAATGAAAAGCAATTGAAATTTAAACCTGGAATTCTTACGGAGTACCGACGATTACAGTTGAATTAATCTTGAAACTAAACTAAAGCTTGAGTTTGAAAGAGAGAACTAAAAAGAAAACAGTAAACTAAAACTAGGAAAATAAAGCATGAGATTAGTTTTCGTCCTAAGAGACCCTTTTATAGTTTCCAAAAACTTAATCCTCAATTAAAATAAAAACCCGACGAATTAAGCAGGGGAGCCGGCCGGCCGGCAGCCGGTCCAGACCGGCCGGCCTGTCTTGCTGGGCTGGCTTGCTCTTTTCTTCCTCCTTGGCCCAATCTTTGCTTTGGGCCTTTGATAATCTCGTTTGGCCTTCGTCTTGGTCTTGGTCTCGCGTTCTCGAGCTCCTGCGTGAGCTCGAGCTTGGTCCTGTCGTCTCGAATCTCGATTCGCTCCAAATGACTCGGGTTTTGGCTCAAAACCACCAAAACCTGCAAAATGTAAATGAAAGGCAGCAGTATCGAGAAGTATAACATATAGCTCATAAAATCATAATAAATACGAATAAATGCAAGCTAAATGCGACTGAACCGGGGGTATAAAATGTATATAAATAACGTGTATCAAACTCCCCCAAACCAAACCTTTGCTTGTCCTCAAGCAAACATCGTCGGAGAAAATCAAAGTGACACGAACTAATCACGCTAGTATCTCAAAGTGGACGACCTATGCACATAAACAATACAACCATAGCCTATTTCACCGAAAATAGAGCACAAGTCTCAACCATTCACACCACATTATACCACTAGCCTCTAACGCTTTCGCAAAAATAAAACTAACGACATTTCCAATTCAAGCAAGGCCAACCGAACGTACCACTAGCCATCAACCAATCCTTTCCGCATCATTCCATTTTTCCTCTTTTCATTCTTTTTCTTTTCTGTATTTTTTTTCTTTCTTGCAAATGTGGAGCATCCCTCGTATGTAGTACCGTTTAGCTTGACGTTCACTCGGTAAAAATCGCGCTCGGGTATACATTTTTCCTTAAGGGTTACGTCATTGCTCATACTCACGGTCGCAACCAAATTCATGGCCACTGTGGTTACTCAAGTCAATGAGTCCCCTCCGAGAGCATCGAAGCATTGCTCCATCATTAAATGATCTTTCCAATCAAACCACAAACCAACAAACCAAACATTCCACAAACCATTGCCAAGCTCGAATGTCAAAGTCGAAAGTAAACAAGCGAAAAGAGATAAGAATTAAGCAGATACAAGTGGGTTAGTGTTGAGGCTCGCAATCTATTAAAAGGAAACAAACATATAGCGCAGCTACGACGATAGAAAGTCGACTCGGAGATACTAAAGATCAAAGTAAGTGCACTAATCAACTCTCCAGACTGGACGAAGCAGACCAAAAAGACTCGTATTTTTGTAATTTTTTGAATTTTTTCAATTTTTTTGGATTTTCATAATAAATGCACACGAAATAAGAAAATGTAAAGCGCGAAAGTGCTTCCCTCCCCCAAACCAAATCACACATTGTCCTCAATGTGGAAAACAGCATAACCACACAAGTAGAGGAAGACACATAACATACGGGGTAAGGAAAACAAAGACGAGAAAAGCGGGTAAAAAGGGGAAAAGAGTGCTCACATTATAAAGTTGGAGCTCCCCCAAACCGAAGTCAATCATGGAGTGCGGCTAAAATCCACATATTTGCGTCCAAATCAGTCCAACATTGAAGCACCTCGGCATAGCACGCAAGAAGGAGCAAAAACGAAGCAGCAGCACATGGGGGCCGGTCCAGACCGGCGGCCGGCCGGCCGGCTCCCATGCATTTTTTCAAATTTTCTTCGCTTTTTCTTCTGCTTCAAATTTCGACGGCTGGCCTGAGTCTTGGCCGGTTCGAGTCTGAGCCCACGGCCGACCATTGGGTGCTTCCTCGTAGCGTTTTCCTCAAAAATACTAAGGACAAAGGTCCGAAAGTACCTGCGCGCTAAAAACATTCATAAAACCCTCATCCTCACGCGCTCGAAATAAAACCAAATGTCATGAAAAATCGAACCAAATAAAGTACAAGTGCTAAATAAAAATACAACGTCATCGGGTTGCCTCCCGGAAGCGCTGGTTTATAGTCCCGCACGACTCTTCACAGCTTCAAAGATCAGGTATAAGGAGGCCAAGGTCGTTGGCCATTTGCAATGACTTCACTGGCTAAACAAAGACTGCTCGCCATAGAATTCCTCCCTCTCGAGGCAAAGCAGCATAGTCCATTAGAGTGGGTCCTCGATCGCGAAATGGCTCTCCAAATCGCCCTTGTGCTCCAAGCGGCTGAACCGTAGGCCCTCTATCACAAGCGTCAAACAAATCGGCTTTAAGCACTTTCCTCTCCCCCAAACCAACCTTGCAGCTATCCTCAGAAAGAACCTCGCACACTGGGAGACAAATGTAAACGACCTCCAAAGTGTCTCCAGTAGAGTGAGACGGAGGTATAACATTAACAGCACAAACCGACTCAAGACGCATGGGTGACCGCGGGGTATCAGAATGGGTAAAGGTCAACTTTTCACCCCCCACCGTAAAGGCTATCGTCTTATTGCCCACGTCAATAACTGCACCAGCAGTGTGCAGGAAGGGCCTCCCCAAAATGATAGGTATGTGGACATCCTCGGGCATATCGACTACTACGAAGTCTACAGGGATAAAGAACTTTCCAACCTGTCGGGACGCCTTGTAGGATTCCCAAGGACGCTTTAATTGAACCCGGCCACCATTTGTAAGGTAATGTGAGTGGGTTGCAAAGCTGACAAGCTCATCTTTTGGTAAAGAGAGTAGGGTAGGACACTCACACTCGCTCCAAGGTCACACAAGGCATTGCGAACCACAAACTTACCAATGGAGCAGGGGATGGAAAAGGTACCTGGGTCGCTAAGTTTAGGAGGTTTACCACCCTGCAACCTAGTGCTAGCCTCTCCCACGAAAGCCAGAGTCGACACATCCTCTAACGTACGCTTACGAGCTAAAACTTCTTTTAAAAACTTAGCATACGCAGGGATTTGAGTCACAAGATCAATAAAAGGGACGTTTACCTGCAGCGCTCGAATGACGTCCACGAACTTCTTGAACTTGGTCTCGGACTCATCACGTTGTCGACCCGGAAATGGGAGCTTAATCTGAATCGGGGGCGATGGAGTAGCAACAGAAACACCCGAATTGACACCCAAATCATCTGTCCTCGCAGTTGTTGTGTTCACCGGCCGATCGACGCCGGCCGACCGGCGCTTACTTTTGGCCTCGGATCATCATAAAACGTACCGCTCCTCAACGTAATCGCACACGCAGTATCGGGAGGAGGGTTAGGAGGTTGGCCCTGCGATGGCAAGAAACCTGGTTGACGCGCAGCTTGCGAAGTGGCGAGTTGAGCCACTTGATTCTCCAAATTCTTAATTGCTGCGTCCTTAGCCTGGTCGCTCTTTTGCATGTATTGCATCATTGTCTTCTGCGACTCCTGCATACCCATCATCACTGCTGCAGATCAGTGACATCATGGCCCTAGTCTCGCCGTTGGATCGATCTGCAGGGGTAGGTTGTGGCGGTGTAAAGGCGGGTTTTTGGTAATTTGGGGGAGGTGGTTGAAAGTTTTTGTGAGGAGGTTGATAAGGGGCGTTTTGAGGTGGTTAGGTGGTTGGGTTTAGGACGTTCTGGTTACGATATGAGAGAAGCGAGCGATCGTAACCAGGTTGGTTTTGGTAGGGCAGGTTTTGGTTGTAAGATCGTGTAGCGTAAACTCGCCTCTGGGCGCAGCGATACCCGTAGAATAACCCAAGTCGTGCCCTGCAATAGCATTTACATGGGCACCAGAAGAACCGCCACCAGTCATCATACTAATCTGCGGCAACAAGAAGAACTCGACTAGTGAGTGCACTAATACTCCCTTATCACGGCCATCATGCGCGCGACCGTGAATTACCTCGCGGCTTCCAAATTGTGACGAATGTATCGCCATCTCCTCAATTAATGCCCACGCTTTATCATCATCGACGTTGTTAGCAAAACGTCCCTCCGCAGCTAATCAAGAATCGCACGGCCAAAGATATAAGCCGCGTTATAAAAGGTCATTATCACGAGCCATTCGTTCAACCCATGGTGAGGACAATCCGGATGAGCTTCTTATACCTTTCCCAAGCTTCACTAAAGTCTCATCGTGACGCCTGGCCAAGCCTCAATCTGATCACAGATCCGATTTGTGCGCTCTGAGGATAGAACTTTGAATAGAAACGAGAGCTAAACTCCTCCAATCGCAATATCTGGCGGCTAGCTTGTCGAGGTCCGTGATCCACTCACGAGCTCGATCTTTTAATGAAAAAGGGAACAAAGATTTCTTATTTGATCCTCGTAATCCCGGCTTTATAGTCGAACAATAGTCCGTAAAAACCTGCATATGTCGACCAGGATCCTCCGTAGGATAGCCTCCGAACTGATTCCGCTCCACCAAAGTTAAGAAGGCGGGTGGAATCTCAAAGTTGCCCGTAAGTGTAGCGGGCATCGTGAATCCATTCGGGATGGACTCCGTCTTAGGAAGCGAGTGACTATAGAGTTTTGGCATGGTCACTGGCTCCTCTAAATCAATAATAATGTGTGTATTGTCCTCTTCGCAGGACGATCGTTCTGAGCGTGTTTCCGCGTCTGAACTTTGCACACTCTCAGTTGCGTAGGCCTCGGCGATTTCCTTGAAGAAGTTACGCGTACGGTGTAGGGTACGCTCAGGTTCAGGATCAAACGGGACTAAACCTGTAGGTGACCTGCGCATAAATAACTCAAAGGAAACGGTGAGAACGGTCTCAAGGAACTAGAGTTCCCTGAGACAAAAGAGAAAACCAGAATTCAAACAATAACTAGAACTAGCAAAGCCGTTTCCCGAACTACGCCAAAATCGACACTAAGTCGTATCAAATCAAAATAAACCTAACAAACAACTAACAGCAGCTAGCGGCAAGCAGGATCGTATCCACAGAGAAACGGAGTAGTTTTAAGTTAAAGCAGGCGAAAACAGGTTCAACTCAAGGTGTGAAAAAGGTTTGTTTTAAGCTAAACTAAAGCAAAAGCAAAGATGAATAGAAATATATAAGAGGAAAGATTAGGGCATCGGGTTCATTGTGACAACGATTCAGGAATTCAAATTTATAAGAAGGAAGCGATAAACTGTGCAAATGACTAGGTTTATAAAACGCTCTCTCGAGTCAATTTTAGCCTTAAGCAAATTTAGCGGGCTCTCGCAACTTACTAAATTCAACTTATCAATCTCGCGTAAGTCTAGTTTTAACTCGGCTTTCGATCTTAAATTAAAACTTACTCAGGTTCAATTAAACTCAGACAAGTCGTTGATCAGGCGAACTAATCCTAATTCAATTGGCATAAAACGCGTAGAAAGAAATCAAGTGCACAGAATATTCAACCAATTTAATCCTAAAACATGTTCCTGAACCAATTATCACAAATTCCCCTAAACCCTAATTAGGAAATTAGCTAGACATAATAACAATCAAAACAAAACAATAATAAGAAGTAAACATAATGAATAAAAAGCAATTGAAATTAAAACCTGGAATTCTTACGGAGTACCGACGGTTACAGTTGAATTAATCTTGAAACTAAACTAAAGCTTTTAGTTTGAAAGAGAGAACTAAAAAGAAAACAGTAAACTAAAACTAGGAAAATAAAGCATGAGATTAGTTTTCGTCCTAAGAGACCCTTTTATAGTTTCCAAAAACTTAATCCTCAATTAAAATAAAAACCCGACGAATTAGCGGGGAGCGGCCGCAAGAATGGCCCAGACTGCACTACTGGCCTTGGTCAAGGCTTGCTTCTTCTTCCTCCTTGGCCCAATCTTTGCTTTGGGCCTTTGATAATCTCGTTTGGCCTTCGTCTTGGTCTTGGTCTCGCGTTCTCGAGCTCCTGCGTGAGCTCGAGCTTGGTCCTGTCGTCTCGAATCTCGATTCGCTCCAAATGACTCGGGTTTTGGCTCAAAACCACCAAAACCTGCAAAATGTAAATGAAAGGCAGCAGTATCGAGAAGTATAACATATAGCTCATAAAATCATAATAAATACGAATAAATGCAAGCTAAATGCGACTGAACCGGGGGTATAAAATGTATATAAATAACGTGTATCAACACCCGAGTTCCTATGCAGGCCTTGACCCATGAGGGGCCATAGAGGACTGACCGTCACCCGCCTCATTTTCCGGTTCATCCTCACTATCATCGTAGTCTTGACTCCCAACCTAATGCGTGTCAAGACCAAGTCCCAAACTCTCACGGTCCTTATCCCTTTCCGCCTCAAGCTCCCTGTGCTTGTCAAAATCAAAATACGGAAAGACCCTCTGAATAAGGGCCTTACCGTCTTCATCCCCTCGTACGTACCCCCGTTCGAAGCCGTCTGCGAACCCTCGATTGTAGCCCTCTTGAAGGAGCTACTGCTTTTTCGCGTCAAAGGCGGCCACTTTGTCTTGCAGCGCCTTAAGCTGAGCGTCCTTGTCCATCAAGGGGCGCGCGATGGCGACCTTTACTTGACCCGGTGGAGCTTCAGCCGGTCAAACGATAATCTTTTCTCCGCCTGGTTCGTCCTCGTCTCGAACTCGACCACATTCCCTATCAACTTCTCGCTCTTTAACGGCACGAACTTCGCCTTTAACTCGGCCGAGCTCTTTCTCAAGTTTTGAGACGGCCGCACGACCCTCTTCATAGCTGCGGCAAACTGACTGTTGGGTTGTGCCAGCTTGATCGGCTGATTTTATCAACAGGTCAGCCCCATGCTCCACCAGCTCCATCTGCCGCATAACAATCCTCAGTCCGCTGTTAAGCTTATTCAGCTGGTCCCTGAACCGGCCGGCGGGAGTCTGAGGCTTGTCGCCAACCTTCATACCCGCAGCCTCCACAGCGACGGTGACTTTCCTTTGATCTTGCCCGGCCACCTTCTGCAGAGAAAAGAAGGAGTTCAGATCCATCTCACTGAACTTTGGAACTGACGACACGCTATCTGCCGGGACGTCTAGAACGTTACACCCAGACAAAAACCCTTCAGAAAAGGGATCTGAACTAACCTTTCCTTTGTCAGGTGGCCCAGGCTGGGGCATAAGAGTGGTAGTGGGGTCAGGACGGCTGCTCTCCTCAAACTTATCCTCAAGGTTAACAAAGAAAGGCTGAGGGGTATGAGAGCGCTGAGGAGAAGGAGCCGGCTGATCTTTGGAAGAACGCTCGGTCTTTGGCGGAGGAAGGTTCTCGGCCTTCTCTGTCTTTTGCCTCTTCGCCTCTTTGGTCCTTTTGTTGCTGACTATCTTCCTCTTCGGGATAGACGACGGGTTCAGAGTAGGAGGTTTTGGTACGAAGTTCTCCATGATTCTCCTTAAAACTTCTTTTCGGTCGTTTTTGTCAGCAACCGGCCGAGCAAGATTGGGAACCTTATTTGAATCAAGGCCGATACGTTCGTAGTCAACGGCGGTAAGCTCACGAAAAGAATCTGCACGCAAACGACAGACGTTAGAAAGCAAGAACGAAGCGCACAAAAGACAAAACATTATACAAGCCGGCCCCGGATTACCTGCCCTGCCCAAAAACTCGTCTGTGAAAATGACCTCGGCCAGAGGTAGCCAATACCGAGGCTGATTCCCTTCGTCAAGTCGAAATTAATCAAGAACTCGGTCCACATCGGCTGATCTAGGAACCTGCTTAGCCGAAAGCACCGTAATAGGACTAAACTCCTCGGCCGTCTCGAAACGACGGTGGACTTTAATCCTAAACCTTCGAGGGATGGTCCACGGCTTCGGGCTGTAGACTTGAACCATTGGTCTTTCCAATTGTGGACGGACGACAGTTTTTTATGAACGGTCTGATACCCAGGCTCGTACTTTATTCCCCAGTAGCCCGAGTATTCATCATTTGTCCCCTTGGACATTGTAAGCGAGTGCATTATTCGAAACGCGTCCACGGACAGGGGAAGGTTAACAAACAGACACGTCCACGTAAATGCTACCATCGTACGGATGGCGAAAGGATTGAGCTGACATAGGGCCGCGTTCGCCCTTTGCAGAAGTAATTCGATAAAGGGGTGTAGAGGGAAACGAAGCCCAAATTCTAGGTGCTTTGTAAAGACGGCCGTATAACCATCTGGGGGTTTTGTAACCGTATCATCGGCCTCGGGAATCGAAAATTTCCACCCATCACCCAAGTTATAGTGGTCAGCGGCCAACAGATGACCAGTCTTTATTAACATCAGATCTCTATAGGGACCCTCTGGTTTCTATAGCATTGGGGCTCTATACAAGGCTCTATCTAGTTTAATTACCCTATGCGGCGCGGCATGTGACGTTGAGGCCTCAGGGATGTCGTCCACAGGAAATACAGTACAGAGGGGAATGGCGTCGATCAATTCAGGGTCATCGACCTCAGAATCAGTCACATCTAAATAATCCTCTACACTACTACGGAGGAGAATCCACTGACGAAAGAAGTCATTATAAAATAAAGTATGGACGGATGAGTTACCTAAGACAAGAAGACGGCGGCAGGAAACACAGCAGAAACGGCGGATGAATCAAAGTTGCAGGAAGTGCGAGAGATCAAAAGGAGAAAGTGGTTTTTTAATAAGAGTGAAAAGATGAAGCGCAAGTGAGGGGTTAGGGGGTATTTATAGAGGGAAGGTAAACAGTGACCCACTCAACTCCCACCACACACGTGTCGCGCATGTGGAGGAAGGAAAATGAAGAGCCCATTCTAGAAGCACTGGAAACAAGGCCCATGTAGGGTTGGCGCCAAAGCCCAAAAGGTTTGAAATAGTTTAAAAATATTGAAAATCCCTTGGAAAGCTTGTCGAAGAAGCTAACATCTCAAGACGGCGTCCGACCATGCATCAAGACAAGCGAACAGCTCCCACCTTTTGAGGAAGCCGTCCGGGGGCAAGTTGATGGGGCATGGTTAGCCGACCGACGTATCTTCTTCCAGACTTTGGATCAACATTGAAGATGTCTCACCCTCGGCCGTACACCCTCCGTCGTACACCCTCGGTCGGCCATGCATGCAGGTTTGTTCAAAGTGTGGAAAGTAAGGGGACACGTGTCAGATCTTGTCCCCTACTTGATAGCAAAACTCCCTATAAAAGGAGGAAGAATCTCAAACCTAGGGATTCACGACAATAACACACAAAAAAGATATAATTCAGATTCTCTCTACATTATAAACTTATATCTCACACACTTCTACTTAGGCCTCGAAGGAGTTATCTTCAGAAGCTGTCAAGGTTAGGTTTGTCATTCTGCGTAGGTCAGCTAGGGAAAGGACGTTGAGTCAAGCCGTACACAAAATCCAACAAATATTTAGTCTCGAGTTGTAATCTACTTTATAGTGTTTGTAACCCGAAACAAATACTATTAAAATGTCTTTATTCAAATCCATATTACACATTTATATTTTTGCTACTATTCATAATCATGCATTGAATATTAATTATCTCTCGATACATAGTGAAACAATAACTCTTAAAAAAGATCGTAGAAAGTGAAAGACCAATCTTTTAATACTTAAAAAGTGATCACATTTAGACCAAAGGTGACCACTATTTAGTATATCGTGACTACTATTGATAAGTTATAAAGTGGTCACGATTTAGTGAAAAATGGTCACTATCAGTCAAAATGTCGTCACGTTTATGAATTTGAAGACTGGTCTTTCAATTTCATAGTGAAAGACAATATTTCCTAAGAATTACTCTGAAACAAAAAAAAATAATCATAGGGAATTTTGTTTAATTCGCCTTTTCGCGTACAAAAAATATATATTTTTTTTTTCACATGGATGATTAAATAGAATAAAATTGGACAATCATCTTTGTACATTAAAAACTAAATTGTTAACTCATGTTAATTATCTATATATATAATATTATTAGCAAATCTTTTGCAAAACTACTCCCCAAAACATACCCAATTCTTTCCTCATGATGCCACGTCATTAGTTTAGCCACATCAGCAAAGCACAGAACCAACCCTCGCGTGCCTCACTTGTGCGTTTCATTGATACGGAAAACCAAACGCCATTTTTTCAATTTTTGACATATCAAATTCCAGGTTTCAATTCAATTAATGGATTTCATTGTTACGGAAAACCAAAAGCCATTTATTCAATTTTTAACATGTCAAATTCCAGGTTTCAATTTAATTAATGGATTTGGATTCATTCAAGTCACACCTCAATATAGATTATTCCTTAAGGATTCATTCAAGTCAATTCTTCGCCTGTTACCGTCGTCGTCGTCGTCGTCGTTTCGGCTCCATCGAACTCTACCTCAAACCCAAATGCGCTTTATTATTGGCTCGTATTCGCCGCATTTGAACAAACCCCAACTCGTCATAGCCGTTAGGCATACTCCGTATTGTGTAATGTTGAATATGACTCCGACAATTCTTCAACATGTTGGATACCGGTTGAATTCGTTAACCTTACTCAGGTAACTTTAATTTAGTCGTACTATCTTTGTTGTATATCTGATGTGACTATAAAGTACTAGTAATATTCATCCTATTTTTGTGTTTCATTAGTAGGTTATATAGATTATTCTCTCTCTTTTTTACTGGTTTCCCTGGTGTAATTCGTTGATTTCGTGGTGTATTGTTATTTATTCACAATGATCTGGAAAATTTTTGTGACATTTTGAGTTTATTTGATTGTTTTTATGCTAGGTTTTGTCACAGAAATATTGTGCTGGTATTTCATACTATAAATATTATGCTCGACATCATTATTCAATTCCCCTAATCATTATCGAAGAATGCCGAGGTACTCTCTGATTTTTTTTTTTTCTACTGATGTAAATTGATGGTTTGATTGTGACCTTTTTTACTTGCCTTCGTATTTTACGACTTTGAATATGATTTTTTTTTTATAACAATCAAAGACAGACTCGAAAAGTTGTGGTCTATAGATTATAGAGTTTCTAAAAGGAATTATTCATGTTGCAACTTTTTGAACTAGAAAAAAAAAAAAAAAATGGAATTGTGGTTAGTGTTAGTTCATCTTTTCTCGTTGATACTGTAAGATCATAATGAAATTATTGATTATTGGAATCATGGTTGGAGAAGCTCGGATTTCGTACATGAAATCTTTAAGTTACATTTTGGCTATGTGTACTGGTTATACGTTTCTTCATTTCATGTAAATAAATCAAGTGGAATTTTTTCTTATCATGGCACTGGATGGAACATGGGAGTTAACAATACAACATTTTGCAAAGGCCACTCGGTTACTAATTTATTTCGAAGTATCGACTTTTCATAGGCGCTTAATCTGTATGTTTGTATGAGTCGGGAGATCCGTTGATGGTAAAGGTGAACAAGCTAACATCAATAGAGACGCAGCTTCCGTACACATATTATTCACTTTCATATTGTCGCCCGGATACCGTAGTTGACAGTGACGAGTTTCTTGGTGAAGTCCTCCGTGGTGACTGAATTGAGAATTCTACATATGTGGTTAGTTTATTAATACTTTTTGGTGTAATAATGCCATATCTCTTCCGATTTAGGTGCTAATAATTAGACCATGTGGATTTTGACAGTTTGTAATGCGGGAACCTCAACAGTGTAATATCATCAGCCGAAAAACCCTTTACGCTAAATCAGCCAAGGAATTCAAAGAAAAAAATCGATGATGAATATTTTGAGAACTTGTATGTTCACACCATTATTATTATGCAAATGAAAATCATGAGTTCTTATTTGAATTAATTACCCATGTTATGATGGCTCTTCGCTTATCAATGGTAGGATAGGATTCATGATAACCTTCCTCTAGTTAGTCAATAAGGTGTGGAGACCAAGATGTAACTCTTACTTACCGGCTTGATTATTAAGTCGGTCTAAAGGACAATATACTGGAGTGAGTACTTTTTGACATCCTGTTTATAGGCTTGGATATTAAGTTGTTTTCACTTGTGTTAGTTGCAACATTGTAATTTACCCATCTTTGTCTTTTGTTTTCTGTTGGTTTCTAGGGCTGAGCAAAAATATATGATACGGTTTTATTATACGAATATGATACGGTATACGGTTCTTAAAATACGGAAATTCGGGTTAAAATAGAACCGTATATACGAATTTCGTATATACGGTTGAAACCGTATCGTATTCGTGTTGGGTTTTTTAAAATTCGTATATACGGTTTTCGACCCGGTTTAAAAAAAAAAAAATTAAAAAAAAAAACATGTCACGCAGCAACAGCCAACCCTCAACACTCAAGAGGCAACAACACTTAGTCACTTACAATGTAAAAAAACAAAAACCCTAGATCTAACACTCTCTCTCTTCTAAATTAGCCTTCATTTCCTCCAAAATAAAAAAAAACCCTAGATATTACACATTTTTCATCCATTTCCTCCATTTTTCATCTACTCTTCATTGTAGCAAGCACTTATCATTGTTTTCAAGGTTTTTTATTTTTTTTTTCGATTTTATTCAATTTTTTCGTATTTTGTATTTTGTAATGTAGAAGACTTTCGTAGTCGTTAATTTTAAATTTTAAATTGTGTCATTTGTGTGCGTAATTATTAATAATTTTAGAATTGAAAAATTGTATTCAGATATACTAATTGTATTACTTAAAAATTCGTGATATACTTGAAATCAGATATACGGTTTAAACCGTATCGTATTCGAATCAGAAAAATTCGGATTTTAAAACCGTATATACGGAAACCGTATCGTATTCGGATCAAAATCTTGCTTTGCTCAAATTTACCGTTACGTACAATTTAACAAAGGTCTTTAATTACTCAATTGTGTTAGTGAAAGATTTAATTTTTGGATTTTGATGGAGAAGTACTAATTTATACGGAGTATGGATTAATTTGTTATGTAGTCCTTCTTAATGTATGATAAATTTGTTAGCTTCCGTTTTATTGGTGTATGCATGATATATTCACTCTGAGATTGTGAAACAGAATCGATCATATTGTTGAGCATGATCGTACTGTCATTGCCTTCAACCTCAGAAGTGTTCAAGAATTTTGGAGACGTCGACAAGGACGTGCAATAGCAGATATCATTGAATTTCTCAGCTTCAATACAAAAACTTCACCTCTGAGAAAAGAAACCCCACAAAGAAATCAAAGCATGATTTTGAAGTCATGCTAATTTTGTATCTTTGTTGGTCAAGTCTCCACTTTTCCACCTTAAATTTATCGTCCATCGTATATTAGATCAATTGTATTTATTGTATTTTATCTTATGGATTTCGATGAGAATGTTGTGTATTTCATGAAAACGATGATTTGCAGACGTTTGCTGAAGGATGAAGATTTTTCCTCTTCCGTCTTTCTGTCAGCTTAGGTATGTTCTGTTATCCTTATTTCATTCGTATCATACTAATTTCTGGTTCGAGCAAAAACAGATGGATGCAATAGTTCAGGGTTTTTGCTCAACATATGAAGTAATTCGTAATATTTTTAACGGTATTTTTGTCAAAAATTACCTTACTTATACATCTCTTTTAGAAATACTACCCTTATTTTGTAAAATTGCAAACTACTACCTTAATTGTTTTTTATTTTGGAAAAAACAATCGAAAATTAGATTCCAGCAAATATAGGGCGAGTTTCGACGTTGACGCCTATGTGGCTGCTTATATGGACTCGTAATAACTTTTTTCTTTGTTCCCAGTAACAAATGTTAGGTTATTCTCTAAATTACATACCGCTTAATCTCCTATATTCTCTCTTTCTATTAATTTATTGTTGTTCTTCCTTTTTTTGGTAGCTATTAAAAAAAAAAAGTTATTACGAGTCCATGTAAACAACCACGTCGGCGCAATTGTCGGAAAAATTGACTAAATTTGATGAAAAATGACTTTCTGTAGTTTTTTCCAAAATAAAAACAATTAAGGTAGTACTTTTCTATTTTTTTTAAAACAAAGGTAATATTTCTGAAAAAGATGTATAAATAAGGTAGTTTTTGACAAAATACCCTATTTTTTAAGTAGAGTTTATGCAAGTCATTCACTTTTGCTCGACAATGGTATTTAGTGGAGAAAGCATTTTCACTATTTTTCTTTTCTAATGTAGATATCCTAAAGCATTACACAACTGTGTACTGACTTTGTTAGCTTGCTTTGTGGGACGTACTCGCCATCATTGCACTTAATTCCATAAGCCATTTCTTTTTGGTTTCTCATGATATGAAATTATCATTGTAAAGATTAAACTAATGAAAACAACTTTTTATTTATTTATATATTTTTCAGCTAAGTTGGTCCTCATATTGTCCTTATGCATGTTCAATAAATCACTGACGTAGTTACGTTTCTTAGTCTACAGGTGGATGTTCCCTCACATTTTCTCGGGATTGTGCTGAATCTAATAATTAAATCAAGGACACAATGTAATAGCAAATGCGTCACTTATTCTGTTTTATCTGATCAACGTCACTTATTCTGTTTTATCTGATCAGTAGCGTGGAAGTCCATTGTTTGGTTGATGTCCCGGCAAAAGCAAGGCAGAAGTTGTATTCGTTAGCCCACAATGACATGGCTAAGTATTTGAAGACTGTCGTGGCTCCACAGGTGTGCTGAGTTTTAAACCGTTGACATGATTTTTGAAATTATAAATCGTCTTATGTTTCAGATGTTAAAACCTTTCGAGTAACTGCTTCGGGTTCCGTTTGAACTTCATGATTTGTTTATAGCCCAGTCAACGAGGGGAACATAAGGTCACTAGCCAATACCTAGAGCGTTACTATTAAGGGACCCTGAACATGAGACACGCTAACAAGGGAGTTGGCCCTACAGTTGCGTTGTCAGATATTGTGATACTCCTTGACCTTCTCAAGTCAGATTTTGTGCAAGGTATTTTCACCACCTATTCTTTCAGTGTAATGTGTTTGATAAGTTTCCGTAGATAAGAAACTACTAGATCAAAAACATTATCTCCAACCAATTCAATTTGCAGCGACCAACATCAATAATTGACATAATTGTAAGGATCTTCTACGAATTCATATGTGTATCACCAGATGAGGCGCACATGGAAATGTGTGATGCTATGCATCATTGGACTATTTAAGCTGTGGAGGAGAACGGTTAGCCCACCAAACGTCTTTGTTGTCAGGTCGAAACCTGCAATCACTGAGTTTTGTTTCTAACTTATTCACAGGCAGTGTCGACTACGTTTCACTTTTCGGGTTTAAAACTCCCTCAACTCCCTCTTTGTTGTCAACTCCCTCACTTTTTGCGAAAATTCATCTGTGTCCTGCTGTCTTATTCAGCAAAAGAGTAAAGGGACTGGGGGATCATCGAGATTTAGAATCCTGACTCGGTTAATGCAAAGAATGTAAGTGCCAAAATTATTGACTGGGTTGTTGTGGATACCCATATCCGTACCCTCCCACACAAAACCCTGTGATGTAACACGGACTTTTATTACGCATGCTTTAACGTTGACTTAAACGGTTTTAACTAATGTCGAATTCATTCTGAGTCGTTTGAAATGTTAAAATGATTTAGGTCGCTTCACATCGCATTTAATTAAACGTTCATTTTGTCCATTTGGAGTCTAGCTAGGTCCTTGTCCTACTTCATTTGGCATAAGATTCGCATTTGCACTACAATTAGCCCTTTTACATTAACAAGGTCTAATTCAGCATTCCTAAATCCCTAAATTTAGGCTCGGCGGCTAGATCTTCCCTTTAGCCTCCTCTTACACAAAATACAACCTCACGTCTTACCTTATTTCACAAAATCTATGCAAATACACCTTTTTCATTTTTCCGGGTCTCGAGCCCGAAACCAAGCCCAAACCCAGCCTTTGGCCCGCACTCCAAAGCCCTGAACATCACAAATATCTCAGAAATATCTCAGGAGTTTTCTTGGCAAGCAAGCTCGAGATTATCCCGTAATCTTTCAAAGATATAATCAAACCGGAACTAGGAAACTAGGCTAAAAACCACACCTCCAAACCGCATAGCCTTATGCGGTTTGGGGTGGCAACCGCATAAGCCTATGCGGTTTGCCCTGGCAACCGCATAAGGCTATGCGGTTTCCTGGCTTGTTTTTATCCCCGGATTTCCTAATTTCTCCGAGGTTTTTAGTATATGTACACCCCTATACCTGACCTCGAAAAACACAATTCTTCCAGCAGAAAACACAATTCACAACCAGTTTTCACAGCAAACACACTACAAAACTCTCTCAAAGCCTCACGCATTCAAATCCTTGAGTTCAACACACCATCCCGTGTTGAATTCATCCTCCTTTTTAGTTCAAGAAGCGGCTCGCCTCCGATCTGAGCGTCGTGACAAGGTAGGTACCGATCCACTTGGATCAAAGCTTTTTCTTATTTTCTATGGACTAACAAAGGGGACTACACTCTAGCGCCCGGCTTTGGCACCCAGCGCGCTTGCACTCCAAGTGTTCTATTTACTTCGGGTACACTCCATATCCGATGACACGCCAAAGTCGCATAACCAATCGACCCTTATAAAAAAAACCAATGGACAATTGAACTTTATTTTATTTGCATTCATCTTGCACCTTCTTATTTTGCATTAAAATCAACTTAAATAATGAATTCGACCTTTAACTGAACTGCTGCTAACAAGTTAATCATGCTAAACTGAGGGTTTTAATCAATCTTTTTGCATCTGCATCTGCATTCTTTTACAAACTTTTTCGCACTTGTACGTAGCGATAACATTAGCTCAAATATCATCTTACATGGATTGTTCTAGGTCAGTAGAGGCTATTTTTACATAGGCTTTTCTAAAAGGTTTTCATAAATCATTAATTGAATTAACTCTTTTTCTAAAGTACCCTCACCCCGAATCCAATCTGGTTTCACAAGCCTTAGATCCAGGGGTGTCAGCGTGTTCCAAAATCTAGGACATGTCTTTAGGCTTAGGACATGATAGCGGGTTTCTAATTTCCGCGATAATTAGGTGGCGACTCCAAAACAGTTTTAAAGGTTTTTCTAAATTAGTCTTTTTGACTTAATCCGCCCTTAAGCAAGACGCCGAGTTGGGTCCCGTCCGATCCCGGGTTCCACAGTTTGGCGACTCCACTGGGGAAATTTTATTTTTAAAACTTAAAACTAGCTTTTTCTTTTTAAAAATAAAGAGGTGAAACTTGAAAGCCTTGAACAATCCATGTATACATATTTGAGCTATGCACATTCGTTTAGAGTCCATTCCTTTTGGAATCTAGGCACCCTTTGCACCCTCGAGAGGTGGTTCCCACATGCAGGCTTGTCCACTCGATAAAGCACATGCCGGACTAGCTTTCCTCTCGCCCCTCCACGGCTGTCAGAACGGCTATCTCGACCGGCCCAAAGACTCCCTTCAGAAACCTATCGCCCGCTGCAAGGAAACGGCGGGTTAAGTATCTGCCAAAGCGTACTCGAGGTAGTTGGAGGTGTACCCGACTGACTCATTTTCACCCTTTTTGAGTCATACGTACAAGTTCGAGGCCATGCACCCCATGGTCCTTTTCAAAACAAGCATCTGCACTCATATCTTCGAAAACTCGCTTAAACATTTCAAAGACAAATGAACCTAACATCTAACAAACTAACGCTTTTCAAACAAAACTATCGCGAATTTTTGAAACTAGTTTTCTCAAAGTTCTTCTTTTTCACTAACAAGCAAAAACCCGAGCAAGGAATAAAACCCGAGCTTGCGGATTTCAATCTTCTAGGTCACACGGCCTAGACTCCACTTTTAACATCCTCGACTCGATTTGCTAACAACTCTCGAGTCGAATCCTTTCTCTTTTACACATCCGAACTCGAGCTCACCTCGGCAAATTACCGATACTAGTTCGACGGGTGCAAAGCAAAACATTTTAACATCGAGGCGAGATGTGCGCACACATCCTCGTCTCAAAACCTTTTCGAAAATCCTCTCTTTTCAAAACGTAAAAGGTCTTTCTAAACAAAGAAATGAGCTAAAATGAATGCTTAAAAATGAATGCGAGTCTAGTGGGTCGAGTCGTGTCCCTAATATGCGAAGTGAAATGCAGTTCACCGGATACTCGCCGCACCAAACACCGTAATAATCCCCTACAAGAAACGAACCTACACCCGCAAAATGGCCAAGAACAACGAAGAAGTCAACGCATCTCGTGACTAAGTCAGAAGTCGATCACGACCTTGAGGGCCTTTGACCCACCATACAATCGAGGTGGAACGATGGAACTCAAGATTAAGGAGGAAGCCAATAGGCATGCCAAGAACCTCCAAGCTATGGAGGAGTGGCTCTATGTCCCGAGCACTTACTCTATCCACAAGGAGAACGAGAACGTACCTACTAGCATTAAGGATGAGCTCCCAAACAAGCTCGCCCTTAGTGATCTTCCTATCTTCAAGGACATGAGAGCCCGATCATTCACATCCGAGCTTTCAAGTCCCAAATGGCCATCAAGGGGTCGACTCCAAGCATTGGCTCACACTCTTCCCAAGACTCTCTACGGCAGCGTCAAGACATGGTTCTACTCACTCGACCCACAATGTCCCCACCTTCGAGGAACTCACAGTCGAGTTCGACCGACAGTATCGAGACAATGAAGACACTCAAGTCTCAATTCGCACTCTAGAAGTCCTTGCTCAAAAGGACAATGAAGGCTTCACCGACTATCTCACTCGTTGGAAGAAGCTAAGCGCTCAAATCCCCAACCGTCCCCGCGAGGACGAGCTCGTACCGAAGTTCATAAATAACCTGCGACCCGTGTATCAAATCTACATGAGGTACAAAGAACATCTCGTGAACTTCAAAGAACTAACTAAGGCTCGGCACTCAAATCAAGATGACCTTAGGATCGACACCATGGCTAAATACACCGGCCATGCTTATTAAGGAGCTCCTCTAAGTCTTCCCGCACGGCCAAGAATGACGAAATCGCACCGCTTGTGAACCTCGACGATGACACCTCGACGCCAGAACTACCTTCTCGCCGCCTCCCAAGGCCAAGAGAAACTTCGACCCTCTCTTTATGTCTTACTCCAAGGCATTCCAAAGGTTAGTCGAGAAGAACTACCTGCAACCAATTGGGCCTACTAGCGAGCCGCCCGAAGACAAGAAGCCTAAATCTTGAACCCCAACGCCTTCAGGCATACCACCGAGGCGGGCATGACACCGAGAACTCGCTTAGGCTCGAAACGCTTATCCAAGATCTCATTGATCAAGGAAAGCTTAGCAAACCATCTCAACCCACCAAGCCTTCAAACAACGAAACCCGCTTGGCAATCATGCAATCTTCATGGGTCAATCCTAAACTAGACTGCTCTTACCTCATCACACCCTCTGATGACCAAATCAACGCGGTTTGGTCTAGTGATAATGAAGACGACGAATACTGGCTACCCACCGACGAGGTGATAAGCCATATCAATCAACTTGCAAAGGACATCAATCACCTAAAAGCTTTGCATCGAACCGAAGTCGAACGTTTGGAACGACGCATCAAGAAAGAACTAGCCAACCCAGCCTCTCTTGATGCCCTCGAAGCTCTTCATCAAAAGGATAACGAAGGCTTCGTCAAACATCTCGTCCGGTGGAGGAAACTACTTGCCCGAGTGCCGGACCACCCACACGAGGACGAGCTCATACACACCTTCCTTTTTAGTTTACGACCCGCCTGGCGATATTACTTCCACTTCTGCAATGTTCGAAGTTTTGAACATCTCGTCGAAATCGGCACTCACATTGAGAAGGATCTCACGTCTAGCTACGAGGATCCCGCTTATCGAGAACATCCCCACAGGATCAAAAGCCGAAACAGACTCAACTCGAACGACTCCACAAGGAATTTTGACAAACTCTACATGCCTTACGCCGTAGCACTACAAAAATTGATCGAAAAGGACTACCTTCAACCGATCGGACCTATCAATGAACCGCCCATGAAGAAGAAATCAAAATCATGGGACCCCAACGCCTTCTTTGCATACCATCGGGGCATGGGGTATAGCACTGAGAGTTGTCTCAAACTCAAACACGCCATCCAAGATCTCATCGATCAAGGAAGAATCAAGAAACCTTGGATGAAAACCACACTTTCCTCCAGCAACGACACAATCTACCTCACTACCATGTCACCAACCTTAAAAACAAAGACAGCAACTCAAGCAACTCAAGCAGCTCAAGCAGCTCAAGCAGCGACAAAGACGACGAAGAAGAAGAAGAGATTCTATTAGCTTCTAATGCTCTTAGTGTCGGGTCATCTGTCGACCCATCTATCCTAGACTCTAGCTTTAGTTTAGATTTCCTTTTTACGGAGGCTAGCTCCAAGCAATTTTCCGATTTGTCGAATAATTCTCTTCAAAATAATGAAATGAATAAATTTGCTTACGTCTTGTCTCAAGCTAAAACAAACAACAAAATACAAACAATCAAAAATCAACAAGCAACAAACAAAACGCAGAATACAAAAGACATTAACTCATGCGATGAAAATGAACAAACAAATGAATCACTAAACAAATACATTGCAAACATTGTTTACCCGAAAACACAAGACCCAATCATCGAGGAAACCATAACCATAAACGTGGGGACCCCCGAAGAGCCAAGAGAACTACAACTAGGTGCCTCACTAGACGAACGCGAGCGCGCCCAATTCACACAACTCCTGAGCGAATTCAAGGACGTATTCGCTTGGTCGTACAAAGATATGCCCGGAATCGAACGAAGCATAGCCGAGCACCGCATCCCCATTAAACCCGGTTACAAACCCATCAAGCAAAAGCTAAGGAGACTACACCCCGAATGGTCCCTTATGGTGAAGGAAGAAATCGAGAAGCAACTACAAGCCGGTTTCATCCAAGTCATCGAGTATCCTGAATGGGTCTCAAACATGGTCCCAGTCTTGAAAAAGAATGGCAAAATTCGAGTATGCGTTGATTTTCGCTACTTGAACAAAGCTAGTTGATAAGGCTTAAGTCGTATCACCTTAATCAAAATAAACCTAAATGACAACTAACAGCAGATAGCAGCAAGTAGGGATCGAATCCACAGGGAAACGGTGTAGTCTCAGGTTAAAGTCGGAGTAACAGGTTCAACTCAGGTGTGAAAAGGTTTGTTTTAAGCTAAACTAAAGCAGATAATAAGACAAGATGAAAATATGTATGGAGAAAGATTAGGGCGTCGGGTTCATATATGACAACGATTCAGGAACTCAAATTTATAAGAAGGAAAAGATAAACTGTGCAATTGACTAGGTTTGTAAAATGCTCTCTCGAGTCAATTTTAGCCTTAAGTTCAATTCAGCGGGCTCTCGCAACTTACTAAATTCAACTTATCAATCTTGCGTAAGTCTAGTTTTAACTCGGCTTTCGATCTTAAGTCAAAACATACTCAGGTTCAATTAAACTCAGATAAAACGGTGATCAAAGTAAATAATCCTAATTCAATTGATATAAAACGCATAGAAAGAAGTCAACTTGCACAATTTAAACAACCAATTTAATCTCAAAACATGTTCCTAAATCATATGTCACAAATTCCCCTAACCCTAATTAGGAATTTAGCTACTCATAATTAAAGGCAAGGCAAAACAATATAAAGAAGACATAGCAAAAGGATGAATAAAAGCAATTGAAATAAACCTGAAAACTTACGGAGTACCGACGGTTACAAATGAATCCAACTTGAAATAAAACTAAAACTAAGAGGTTTAAAGGAGAGAAAATAAAACTAAGCAGTAAACTAAACTAGGAAAAAATAAAGCCTCAGTTTATAATTCACGACTTAAGCCTATTTATATATCTTCCAAAACATAAATCACGGATTTAATCAAAACCGACAAAATAAGCTGAAGAGCTCACTGGCCGGGCACGCTTGTCTGGGGCCTACTGACCTTTTATTTGGGCCGGCTCTTCATCTTCTCCTCTACTCTTGATCTTGAGCCCAAAACCTCTTTGGGCCTTTATTATTTCAGATGGCCTTTCTTCCTTGGCCTCAGAACTCGTAACCTTAGTCTCTTTTGGTCTTGGTCTTAGTATTCCCGAGCTCTCGAGATGGCTCGAGCTTGGTCTCACACCTTAGTTCTCAACATGCTCCATCGTCTCGGTTTTGGCTCAAAACCACCAAAACCTCGCATATGTAAATGAAAAGCAAAGAAGAACGAAACATAACATATAGCTCCTAAAGTCATAGCAAATACGAGTAAATACGAGCTAAATGTGATCAACCTGGGGCATAAAATGAATATAAATAGAGTGTATCAAACTCCCCAAACCAAACCTTTGCTTGTCCTCAAGCAAACAAATACGGAGAAAATCAAAGTGACACGAACTAATCACGCTAGTATCTCAAAGTGGACGACCTATGCACATAAACATACAACCATAGCCTATTTCGCCAAAAATAGAGCACAAGTCTCAACCATTCACACCACATTATATCACTAGCCTCTAACGCTTTCGCAAGGTAAAACTAACAACAAATCAATTCAAGCAAGGCCAACCGTACAAACCACTTTCCATCATCCAAAACGTACCACATCATTACCACTTGTTCTCTTTTCTTTTTCTTTTCTGTATTCTTTTTTTTTTTCTTTCTCGCAAATGTGGAGCATCCCTCGTATGTAGTACCGTTTAGCTTGACGTTCACTCGGTAAAAATCGCGCTCGGGTACACATTTTTCCTTAAGGGTTACATTATTGCTCATACTCTCGGTCGCAACCAAATTCATGGCCACTGTGGTTACTCAAATCAATGAGTCCCCTCCGAGAGCATCGAAGCATTGCTCCAACATATATAAGATCCTTCCAAAACAAACCACAAACCAACAAACCAACAATCCACAAACCAATGCCAAGCTCGAAAGTCAAAGTCGAAAGTAAACAAGCGAAAAGCAGAAAGAATTAAGCAGATACAAGTGGGTTAGTGTTAAGGCTCGCAATCTAGTAACAGGAAACAAACCAATCGTGCAAGCTAAGTGTGGAACCCGGGATCGGACCCAACTCGGCGTCTTGCTTAAGGGCGGATTTTAAAGTTAAAAAAGATTAAGTTGGAAAAACCTTTAAGAACTGTTATGGAGTCGCCACCTATTTATCGCGGAAAATAGGAACCTGCTACCATGTTCTAAGCTAAAAACATGTTCTTAGATTTTGGAGCACGCCGACACCCCTAGATCTAAGGCTTATGAAACCAGATTGATTCTAAAGTGAGGGTACTTTAGAAAAAGAGTTAATTCAAATAATGATTTATGAAAACCTTTTAGAAAAGCCTATGTAAAAATAGCCTCTACTGACCTAGAACAATCCTTGTAAGATGACATTTGAGCTAATGTTATCGCTACGTACAAGTGCGAAAAAGATGTAAAAGAATGCAGATGCAAATGCAAAAAGATTGATTAAAACCCTCAGTTTAGCATGTTTAACTTGTTAACGAATACGGTTCAGTTAAAGGTCGAATTCATTGTTTAAGTTGATTTTATGCAAGACAGAAAGGGTGCAAGATGCATGCAAATAAAATAAAGTTCAATTGTCCATTGGTTTATTTTATAAGGTCGGTTGCTTATGCGACTTTGGCGTGTCATCGGATATGGAGTGTACCCGAAGTAATAAGAACACTTGGAAGGCAAGCGCTCGGGTGCCAAAGCCTGGGCGCTAGAGTGTAGACCCTTTGTTAGTCCATAGAAAATAAGAAAAGCTTTGATCCAAGTGGATCGGCACTACCTTGTCCCGACGCTCAGATCCGGGCAGCCGCTTCTTGAACTAGAAAGGAGGATGAATTCAACACGGATGGTGTGTTGAACTCAAGGATTTGAGTGCTTGAGGCTTTGTGAAAGAGGATTTGTGTGTTGTGAATTGTGTGTGAGATCGTGATGTGAAAGTATGATTTGAGGTCGAGGTATAGGTCGTATATATACTAAAAACCTCGGGAAATTAGGAAATCGGGGTATAAAACCAGCACTGAAACCGTGATAGCCTTATGCGGTTGTTAGGCAAACCGCATAAGGTCATGCGGTTTGATGGCTTGTTTTAGTGGTCGCTTCAAGTTTGATTGCATAAAATCTTTGAAAGATACATGATAATTTCGCGTGTGTGCAAGAAAAGAGTCGAGATATTTCAGATATTTTATGATGTGCGTGGCTTTGGAGCGGGCCAAAGGCTTGGGTTTGGCTCGGTTTCGCCCCGAGACCCTGAAAATGAAAAGGGGTGTATTTGCATAGATTTGTGAAATAAGCTAAAACGTGAAGCCGTATTTTGTGTGAGAGGGGGCTAAATAGCGGTATTAGCTACCGGGCCTAAATTTAGGAATTTAGAATGAATTAGACCTTGTTAATGTAAAAGGGCCAATTGTAGTGCAAATGCGAAGCTCATGCCAAATGAAGCAGGACGAGGACCTAGCTAGACTCCAAATGGACAAAATGAACGTTATTTAAGTGTGATGTGATGCGACCTAAACATTTTAACATTTAAAACGACTCAAAATGAATTCGACATTAGTTAGAACCGTAAAAGTCAACGTTAAAGCATGCGTAATAAAAGTCCGTGTTACATCACAGGGTTTTTGTTTGGGAGGGTACGGATATGGGTATCCACACTAAGGCGATAGGAAGTCGACTCAAAGATACTAAAGATCAAAATAAGTGTACTAATCAACTCTCCAAACTAGGCAAAGCAGGACAAAGCAGACCAAAAAGACTCGTATTTTTGTAAATCTTTTGAATTTTTCAATTTTTTTGGGTTTTCAAAATAAATGCACACGAAATGAAAATGCAAATGAACTAATGAACGCGAAAGTGTTTCCCTCCCCCAAACCAAATCACACATTGTCCTCAATGTGGAAAACAGCACAACCACAAAAGCAGAGGAGGACACATAACATACGGGGGAAGGAAAGTAAAACGAGAAAACGAGGGAAAATGGGGAAAAGAGTGCTCACAATGTAGAGTAGGAGCTCCCCCAAACCGAAGTGAAGCGTGGAGTGGGGCTAAAAATCCCCGTATATGCGTCCAAATCAGTCCAACGATGAAGTACTTCGGCATAGCACGCAAGAAGGAACAAAACGAAGCATGAAAATGGGACAGGGGTGGCTCGATCCAGATCTACACGCCGCGGCTTTAGGCCACCTGACGTGATTTTTTCGATTTTTCTTCAATTTCCAAATTTCAGCTACGGCTCCTGTCCTGGCCCGGCAGCCGGTAGGCCGGCTAAGAGGCCTTCTCGTGTGCGTTTTCAACATACTAAGGACCCAAAAGTCCATAAGTACCTACGCGCTAAAAATCACAATAAAATACCCTCGTCCTCGCGCGCTCAATAAAAACCAAAAGTCATAAAACAAGCAAACCAAAAGTACAAATGGTAATTGAGAATACAACGTCATCGGGTTGCCTCCCGGAAGCGCTGGTTTATAGTCCCGCACGACTCTTCACAGCTCCAGAAAATCAAGTATAAGTAGGCCAAGGTCGTTGGCCATTCGCAACAGCTTCACTCGGCGATACAGCTTCCGTTCGCCAAAGCACTCCTCCAGCTCGAGGCAATGCAGCATAATCCATCAGCGTAGGGCCTAGATCACGAAATGGCTCAACTGTAGGCCCTCTATCACCATCACCCGCGTCGTTGACGCCGGGCCTCCAGCAGCCTTTCTCTCCCCAAACCATCCTTGCAGCCTATCCCACAAGAACTCGCAAAGAGAAGAGACATGCAAAACCTCCAATGTGTCTCCCGTAGTGTGAGACGAAGGTACAGAGTCAATAGAACAAACTGACTCGAGACGCATAGGGGACCGCGGAGTGTCAGAATGGGTAAACGTGAGCTTCTCACCCCCCACCTTAAAGGCTATCGTCTTGCTACCCACATCAATAACTGCACCAGCAGTGTGCAAGAAGGGTCTTCCTAAAATGATAGGAATGTGGGCATCCTCGGGCATATCTACCACTACGAAGTCGACAGGGATAAAGAACTTTCCAACCTCAGATCGGGACATCGTGGCAAGATTCCTAAGGACGCTTAACCGAGCTGGCCACCATCCGCAGGTAATGCTAGTGGGTTCTAAAGCTGACAAGCTCATCTTTTGATACAAGGGGTAGGGGAGGACACTTACGCTAGCTCCTAGGTCACATAAAGCGTTACGAACCACAAACCTACCAATGGAGCACGGGATAGAAAAGGTCCCAGGGTCGCTAAGCTTAGGAGGCTTACTACCCTGCAGCCGAGTACTAGCTTCCCCCACAAAGGCCACGGTTGACACGTCGTCTAACGTACGCTACGAGCCAAAACATCCACAAAAACTTAGCGTCTGCAGGAATTTGAGTACCGAAGGGCCTTGATGACGCCGACGAACTTTTTGAACTTGGCCTCGCTCGCACTCGGCCGACGACCAGGAACTAAGCTTGACTTGAAACGGGGCGTTGGAGTAGAACTAGAATCACCAAATTTAATACCCGAATCATTCTTCCTCGCAGCCTACAGTCCAAATGGCCGACGACCGGCCGCCGGCCGACCATTGTGGCCGTAATTACACTGCTATAACGTGTTTGACCCTCATCCTTCTCTTCTTCCTCCAAATTCACCGGTCTCCATACATGGACCCACTTCTCAATGTAATTGCACACGCCGTGTCGTGTGGAGCTTTAGGGGTTTCCTTGAGGCGGAAGTGTACCCGGTTGCCTTGACGCCATGGGCGGCTAATCGAGCCACTTGATTCTCCAACAAATTAATTGCGTCATTCTTAGCTTGCCCATCCTTTTGCATTTGTTGCATCATCATCTCTTGTGACTTTTGCACCGCCATAGTCACCGCGACATCTGCAACATCATGGCCTTCATCTCGCCATAGGATCGGGTACTTGAGTAGGAGGGGGTGATGTGAAGGGTGGTTTTTGGTAGTTAGGGAGTTGGTTGATTTTGTAAGGAGGTTGGTAAGGGTATTTTGTGAAGGTGGGGAGCTCGGGTTAAATACGTTATTATTACTGAGGATAAAGTTGACCGATCGTGAACCCTACCGATTCTCGTAAGGTGTTTTGATTGTAGGATTGATACGCATAAACCTCGCTTCGGGGTGCAAGATACCCCGTAGCATAACCTCAATCGTGCCTCGCAACAAAGATTTACATGGGCACTGATTTAACTCCCTCAAGATAGCATCAAACTTTCTATTCAAATTTCGTAAAGTTGACTCATTACCGCCGCTTATACTCTCACTTCCACGGTCGTTGTGTGCGGATCGTGAATTACCCCTCGCTTACCAAATCGAGCCGTATGGACAAACATCTCCTCGATCAATGTCCACGCCTTATCATCGCTTAGTATTATTAGCAAATCGGCCTCCCGCAAATGAGTCAAGAATAGCGCGACTCTCAAAGATATAACCCATTATAAAAGGTCATTATCACCAACCAACCATCGAACCCGTGATGAGGACATTCACGAATTAACCGCTTGTAACGGCCCCACGCCTCGCCTAACGCCTCATCAAAGCTCAATAAAACCCCTGAATTTGACTACGGAGTTGGTTAGTCCGCTCTGGTGGATAGTACTTGCGATAAAAGGCAAGAGCTAGACTTGGCCAATCCGTAATACCCGCGGCTTCCTTATTCAAATCAGTGATCCACTCACGAGCGCGATCACGTAGCGAGAAAGGGAAGAGCATCTCCCTAATTTGGTTTTGAGTGATCCCATTCTGCTTAATTGTTGAGCAGTAATCCGTAAAAACCTGCATGTGCTTCCCGGGATCCTCCGTAGGATTGCCACCGAATTGAATGCGCTCCACCAAAGTAAGAAAGGCGGGGCGAATCTCAAAATTACCCTGGACCGTATTTGGTATTGTGAACCCTTGCGGGATTGCCTCGGGCTTCGGCAACGAGTGACTATATAATTTAGGCATAGTCACGCGTGGTGGAGAACAAGTTGGAGTAATAGGAGGTGTGTCCTCTTCGTAGGACGATTGCGCTGCACTAGACTCCGAATGCGACGCTTCCTCGAAATCAGGATCAAGTAACTTTCTTGCTTCCTTACGTAATCTGTGAAAAGCTCGCTCAGGTTCAGGCTCAAATGGAATCAAACCTGTAGGTGACCTGTGCATAAACAAAACTACAAGAAAACGATAAGAAACGGTCTCAAGGAACTAAGTTCCTTGAGACAAAGGAGAAAAACCTGAAGACTAACAAAAACTAAAACTAACTAAGCCGTTTCCCCGGCAACGGCGCCAAAATTGATAAGGCTTAAGTCGTATCACCTTAATCAAAATAAACCTAAATGACAACTAACAAAGAGATAGCAAAGAAGTAGGGATCGAATCCACAGGAAACGGTGTAGTCTCGTGTTAAAGCCTGAGTAACAGTTCAACTCAAAGTGTGAAAAGGTTTGTTTTAAGCTAAACTAAAGCGAGATAATAAGACAAGATGAAAATATGTATGGAGAAAGATTAGGCGTCGGGTTCATATATGACAACGATTCAGAACTCAAATTTATAAGAAGGAAAAGATAAATCATGCAATTGACTAGGTTTGTAAAATGCTCTCGAGTCAATTTTAGCCTTAAGTTCAATTCAATGCTCTCAACTTACTAAATTCAACTTATCAATCTTGGCGTAAGTCTAGTTTTAACTCGCTTCGATCTTAAGTCAAAACATACTCAGTGTTCAATTAAACTCGAGATAAAACTGATCAAAGTGAAATAATCCTAATTCAATTGATATAAAACGCATAGAAAGAAGTCAACTTGCACAATTTAAACAACCAATTTAATCTCAAAACATGTTCCTAAATCATATGTCACAAATTCCCCTAACCCTAATTAGGAATTTAGCTACTCATAATTAAAGGCAAGGCAAAACAATATAAAGAAGACATAGCAAAAGGATGAATAAAAGCAATTGAAATAAACCTGAAAACTTACGGAGTACCGACGGTTACAAATGAATCCAACTTGAAATAAAACTAAAACTAAGAGGTTTAAAGGAGAGAAAATAAAACTAAGCAGTAAACTAAACTAGGAAAAAATAAAGCCTCAGTTTATAATTCACGACTTAAGCCTATTTATATATCTTCCAAAACATAAATCACGGATTTAATCAAAAACCGACAAAATAAGTGAAGCAGCCGGCCGGCCGGCTGCCGGTCTGGGGCCGGCCTGACCCTTTTATTTGGGCCGGCTCTTCATCTTCTCCTCTACTCTTGATCTTGAGCCCAAAACCTCTTTGGGCCTTTATTATTTCGTATGGCCTTTCTTCCTTGGCCTCGTAACTCGTAACCTTAGTCTCTTTTGGTCTTGGTCTTAGTATTCCCGAGCTCTCGAGATGGCTCGAGCTTGGTCTCGTCAGCTTAGTTCTCAACATGCTCCAATGTCTCGGGTTTTGGCTCAAAACCACCAAAACCTGCATATGTAAATGAAAAGCAGCAGTAACGAGAAACATAACATATAGCTCCTAAAGTCATAGCAAATACGAGTAAATACGAGCTAAATGTGACTGAACCGGGGGCATAAAATGAATATAAATAGAGTGTATCACTAGTCCCAAAGATGACTTTCCATTACCCCATATGGACGTCCTAGTCGACAACACCGCCGACCACGCCCTCCTATCCTTCATGGACGGCTACGCAGGTTATAATCAAATCAAAATGTCCTGCGAAGACATGGCAAAAACGGTCTTCATTACACCGTGGGGCACATACTGCTACACGGTCATGCCTTTCGGCCTGATCAATGCCGGTGCTACATACCAACGCACCGCTACAACCCTTTTACATGACATGATGCACAAAGAAGTCGAAGTCTACGTCGACGATATGATCGTGAAGTCAAAGGAGAGGATTGGTCATATCATTAACCTCCGGAAGTTCTTCACTCGCCTACGACAATACAAAATGCGCCTCAATCCCCAAAAATGCACTTTTGGAGTCAAGTCCGGTAAACTACTAGGACACGTAGTGAGCCAAAGAGGCATCGAGGTCGACCCTCAAGGTCAAAGCACTCGAAATGCAACCCCCGAAGAACCTCGACGAAATTCGAAGTTTCTTGGGCCAAATTCAATACATTTCACGCTTCATTAGCAAACTCACCATGATATGCGAACCAGTTTTCAAGAAACTCAGGAAAACCGACAACGTTGAATGGGACGAAGAATGTCAAAAGGCATTTGACAAGGTCAAACAATTACTAACCAACCCGCCAGTTCTACGACCACCCCAAAAGGATTTACCACTATCCTTGTACCTTACAACAACCCCTACCGCCATGGGCGCCATGCTCGCTCAAGAGATAAACGGCGAAGAACACGCAATCTATTACATAAGCAAGAAATTTCTCGATTACGAAACTCGATATTCACCCGTCGAGAAGAGCTGTCTAGCATTGGTATGGTCATCCAAACAACTCCGTCACTACATGCTAGCACACCAAACGAAGGTCTATGATAAGGCTTAGTCGCGTCACCTAATCAAAAATAATACCGAACTAAACGCTAGGGTAGCTAGGGAAAGTCGGGTCGAATCCACAGGGAGATGGTCGCTTATGTTGGTTATTTTGGATGATTCTAGTCTCGGTTCGAGTATGGATTGATTACTAAGTACTAGAGCGAGGAAATAAGGGATTAAACTTATGAGAAAAAGTCTCGGAAGTCGGGCTAGGCAAGGGTAAGTCTAGGCTAAGGATGATGATCGGGTAGAGTAGGTAATCGCGCATGCTAAGGATATAGCTCGTCCTCTCGGTCTTAAGCTACCTTTAGGTCTCAAAAGCGGGCTCTCGCAACTTACAATTGAGGGTCCTAGTGATTGTCTCGCGCCTCTCCTCGTACTAGTCTCTCGATCTCAAGTTCGGGGGTGCTAAAAGTTTGCTAAAACGTGATCAAGGATTCAACAAACACAATCAAGCAAAAACAATCAGAGCAAAAGCGAAAACCTAACTCAAATGATCACAAACCACAACCAAAACCAACACCCATGATTCACCCTTCTCCCTAGATAGTAAACTACTCACACATAGCGGAAATGATAATAAAAGCAATAGAGAAAGATGAAGACATGATCACAAACAATATAAAATGAAATCACAATGAAAAGAGGAGAAGAAATTGATAATACCAATCAGAAATTTGATGAAACAAAGGATGAATTCGACAACAAAAACCAAGTAGACGATAAAACTAGAGCAATCCTAGTCGGGAATTCAAAGTACAAGAAGGAAAATGATTTAAACCCTAAGTTTTTGATAGAAAGTACTTCTAAGTGTCTACAATATGCTGTAAAAAATTCAGACGAAAATATAATGTAGAAAGCCTTCAAATAGACGATCTAATTTAAGCACACGAGGCGTCGCAAGTCGTCCCTGGGGTCCGGGATGGACATCCCGACCGGGACACCCACCACCCCGACCGGGACCAACTTGTCCCGTGATGTTCAGCTGAGAGCTTCAAATTGTACTTTCCTTTCCTTAGTTTTTCTTTGCTTTCTTCTCGTCCCAAGGCATAGGGACGAGGCCTACGTCGTCCCAAGGGGTAGGGACAAGGCTTAGGATGATCATATGAGTTTCAAATCCCATCCCAAGGTCCCGGGACACCTTCAATTAGTGAAACGAGGCTCGTACGCAAGCGAAACGCGACGAAACCAACTCGAAACTTCACGAAACTTTACGAAACTTCACGAAACCTCCTGAAAAGCATCCTAAACTCCAAATACGCGCGTTTACCTGCAATATAGACACAAAAACGCAGCAGGGCCAAAACGGAGCGAAATAGGAAGCGAAACGCATGTAAAAGCACGGGAAACGCAAAGTAAAGCTAACGACAGGGGCTATAAATATATATAAATATAGGACACATCAAACTCCCCCAAACCGAACCGTTGCTTGTCCTCAAGCAACAAAGCATGACAGAAAAAAGAGGACAAAGCGAGCAAAAGAATACTTCCCCAAACAATCACCAAACCTCAAGCAGCATGAGCAAATGGCAATCGATCCCGAAATAGCATGGGACGTATGGAAATAGCAAGCTAACGGATGAGAATTACAAGACGGCGCAGAAAGAATGGCATGGCTTAAACAAAGGCTCTCTAGCAATCAAATCACGGACCTCTCGCGGTTTCCACTCTACTCAAATGATGAACAAGGCGAAGTATATAGTGACACTCACCTACTCGACTAGTGGAAGCACGCCCGCAATCTAATGTGGACCAAATCTCGCATTCCCGTACACAACAATGTCACAAAAACGAAGCAAACATGAGGGCTTACATAGAAAATGAGGATGTAAAGGCCATAGAGAGGTACAGGGTGATAAGGTGGATCAAATAGTTATGGAATCGTGGAGCTATGCCACTAGAAACCACTCGTACTACTCAAGTGCTCATCCAACCAAAACGGAACCCAACTCTCAATATAAACGGACCGAAAATAGCATATCGGTCTCCTTTACACATCAACGCAACATAGCAACAAATTTCAAGTGCTCGCTCATGTAAAACAACAACAACTTTCTCATTTTTGTGCACACATTTCTCTTCCTTTTTGTATTTTGTGTGTTGTGTTTATTTTTCAGATTTTTGTGTTTATTTTTTTTCTTGAGCAAAAGAGCACACTCAGATAGTTGCGGAAATACCTCATAAAAGGTCGGGGAAACAGCAATCCCGACACATATTTACCAACATCCTCAAGCAAACGACGTCAGCAAGTCGCAGCAACGATCACACCCCAAAGAACGAGCACAAGAGTAAGCAAAAGCGGTAACTAGCTAGGCTAGGGTAGGCTATTTGGCAATGTAGCTAGCAAACTCATGTGTATAAGGGTAAAAGGATCATATATGAGAGGATAAAAACAATGCAAAGACAAGGTGAATCATAAGAAATCAACTAAAGCCTCATATGCAAAAACAAGTGACAAAATAGTGGGAAACACGGGATAGGGGCCATACTTATGCGTGTTGATATTACGTACCCCACGAGGAGAACTACTCACAATCAAAGCACGGGGACCGGGATAGATGAACCGGCCGCAGGAGGCTAAAAACCTCACAATATAAGTAGCCATAGTCCGCGAATGATAAAGCCAACAAAGTAAAAGCACGCCATCATCTGCAAGCACGTCTAAACATCCCCGAAAGTGCTAATCCAACAATAAAAATCATGCCAAAGCTCAAAGCATACAAGGAAGGGATGTCGGGAAAGAATCAAGGTAAAAACAAGCTCGCCAACAACAGAACGGGATACGTATTTTTGGTATTTTTTGAGAAATTTTCTGATTTTTATGGTATTTTTCTGGATTTTTCAGATTTTTTTTGGTTTTATGATTTTTTTGAAAAAGCGAAAAACGAAAAAGAAAATGCAAAAATAAAAAGCGAAGCAAAGCAAAGCGTTTCCTCCCCCCAAACCAAACAACACATTGTCCCCAATGTGTCCTAAAGCACATCAACACGGGGACCCGAAAATAAGGGAGAAAAACCCGCAAAAGTCTCAAAAGAACAAAGGAAAATAAAGTACATACAATTTATTTACAAATGAAATCGTCCCCCCAAACCAGCTTCAAACGGGGGGCGCAGCACGGTACGGGAAGTACCACCAACCGTGGGTCTCGTCATAAACAATCCCGCTACCATCGTCCTCATCGTCGTCTCCATCATCATCAACAACTCGGCCATCCTCATCGTCAACAGCATCCACTCGGCTAGCAACACACGCAGCAGCACGCACGTCGTCTTTGATCACAACTCTACCCGCATCCATCCTCCTTAAAGTACCTGCAATCATATCACAACAGAGCACGGCCTCAAGAGGATCCCTCTCGAGGACTTGCGGTAAGCATTCGTCTATACAATCATCAATGACATCAACCGCAAAGACATGCTCCTCCAACATTGGGCGTTTTAAAGCATTTGAAAGATTGAAAGTAACTTTATCACCTCCTATATCCAACGTCAATTTCCCGTTCTTGACGTCTATGATTGCACCAGCAGTGTGCAAGAAAGGTCGACCCAATATAATTGGAATTTGGGAGTCCTCGGCCATGTCAAGGACGATGAAATCGACGGGAATGAAAAACTTACCCACTTTGACGGGAACGTCCTCCAAGACACCGAGAGGGCGTTTGACAGAACGGTCCGCCATCTGGAGCGTGATATTAGTTACTTTCAACTCGCCCATGTTGAGCTTCTCGTATACCGAATACGGCATGACACTCACACTTGCACCTAAATCACACAAAGCTTTATCAATGAAAGTAGTACCAATAGTGCAAGGGATCGAGAAGCTACCCGGATCTTTCAATTTAGGAGGAGACTGGTTTTGTAAAAGTGCACTACATTCCGCAGTGAAAGCCACGGTCTCGACCTCATTGAAAGATCTTTTGCGAGTAAGGATATCTTTTAAAAACTTTGCATAAGCGGGAACTTGCGTGACAAGCTCGGTGAAGGGAACCGTTACCTTGAGGTCCTTGACAACCTCCATAAACTTACCAAACTGCATGTCAAGTTTAGATTTTACCACTCGGCTCGGGAATGGCAACTTGATTTGAATCACGGCCGACCGCTTAGTCAGCGCTTTTCTCCTTCCCTCCTCTTTCTACCACCGCACACCACCACCACTACTCTTCACGGCTCCCTCCTTGGCCACGTGGGGCCCTCCACTACCTGGTCCAAATTTGCACGACACCACCACCGCACTCACACCAACCTCAACATGCAAATCGTTAGTGGAAGCGTTAGAATTTACCTTGCTTACCTTTACGGGAGGTACATCAACATCGGGCATAGGCGGCCCATCGTAACTCGTTCCACTTCTTAAAGAGATGGCGTTGGCGGTCTCGTGAGGTTGCTTGGGCTGAGCCAGAAGCACTCCGGGTGCTCTAGTGTTGCTAGAAGACGCAAGTTGAGCCATTTGCGTTTCGAGCATCTTTATGGCCGACTCCTTAGCTTGATCGCTCTTTTGAATGTGAGCCATCATTGTCTCTTGTGTTTTAGCCATTTGCATCATCATGGCCCTCATTTCACTCATAGGATCGGGGATCGGAGCGGCTTGTACCGGTGGCGGAGCATTTTGAGCTTGAAAATTAGGGCGATTGAAGCCCGGGGGATTGTAGGGTCGTGGAGCATTGTTGTATGAGCTGAAATTTTGTGGAGGATTGTATTGTGGTTGTTGTGGTTGAGGATTCAAGACGTTTTGACTCTTGTAAGACAAGTTTGGATGATTTTTGTAGCCTTCATTGTAGTGGTTAGAGTAAGGGCTGTTTTGGTGGGATTTAAAAGCGTGAACAGGGTACATACCTCGGCATTCTAATGAAGAATGACCGGAAACGCCACATGATCCACAAGCCGGATCATTGGAAGTATGCATAGCCGCTACCGTTTGTCCACCCGCATTTGAAGGACCCGCTTGCATTTGACTCATCATCATAGCGGTCATAGCGTCAATCTTAGCCGAAAGCATGGCTACCATGTCTCCATCATTCTTACCTCCAATCCTAGGCACATTCCTAGAGCTCCCATATTGCGCATTGTGGATAGCCATGGCCTCGATCGTTTCAATGGCCTCCTCCACATCAATATTGTCAAAGCGTCCATTCGCCGCGGAGTCAAGCACTTGGCGTGACTCGTTGTAAAGACCGTTATAAAACTGCATGATAATAAACCATTTATCCATACCGTGGTGAGGGCATTGACGTTGGAGGTCCTTGTACCGCTCCCATGCATCAAAGAGAGACTCGTCTCCCCTTTGGCGGAAGCTCGTGATTTGGCTTCTCAACATTGCGGTCTTCTCCGGAGGGAAGTACTTTTGATAAAATGCCAACACGAGGGAGTTCCAATCCACGATAGCAAGCGCAACCCGATTCAAGGAATTAAGCCACAGCTTGGCTTTGTCACGGAGTGAAAACGGGAAGAGCATCTCCCGTATTTGATCTTGAGTGACACCCGTTTGTTTGATCGTCGAGCAATAATCGCAGAAATTTTGAATATGTAGGTTAGGGTCCTCGCCGGGACTCCCTCCAAATTGACTTCGCTCGATCAAATTTATGAAGGCGGGTTTCACCTCGAAGTTATTGGCCGCTATGGTAGGCATAGCATTGCCCATTGGAACTTGAGCCGCGGTCGGCCTCGAGTGATCGGAAAGCTTAACCATTCTCGTCGGCTCGGGTGAGGGTTCAATGTGAGTGGATGAAGTAGGAGGAGAAGTAGCTTCCAAGTCCTTGAGCAAGTTCTTGCGCCTATGCAATGTACGCTCCGGCTCCGAGTCAAATGGAATTGCCAAGCCTTTTTGAGACGTACGTGATAACCTGGGCATGCACAACACTCGAGGAAGCTATAAGTAACGGCCTCAAGGAATTGAGGTTCCTTGAGACAAAGAGTAACAAAGAGAAAAGAACCAAATAAACAACAAAAACAAAACCGTCTCCCCGGCAACGGCGCCAAAATTTGCAAGGGTAAGTCGGGTCGAATCCACAGGGAGATGGTCGCTTATGTTGGTTATTTTGGGTGATTCTAATCTCGGTTCAAGTGATTGGTTGGTTACTAGAGCTAGAGTAAAAGGATAAAGGGTTTAACGATAAGGGAAGAAGTCTAGGAAGTCGGGTTAGGCACGGGGAAGGTTAAGGCAAAGGATGGTGAACGGGTTGAGTAGGTAATCGCACTTGCTAAGGATTTAGCTCGTCCTCTCGGTCTTAAGCTACCTCTAGGTCTCAAAAGCGGGCTCTCGCTACTTACAATTGAGGGTCCTAGTGATTGTCTCGCGCCTCTCCTCGAACTAGTCTCTCGATCTCAAGTTCGGGGGTGCTAAAAGTTTGCTAAAACGTGATCAAGGATTCAACAAACACAATCAAGCAAAAACAATCAGAGCAAAAGCGAAAACCTAACTCAAATGATCACAAACCACAACCAAAACCAACACCCATGATTCACCCTTCTCCCTAGATAGTAAACTACTCACACATAGCGGAAATGATAACAAAAGCAATAGAGAAAGATGAAGACATGATCACAAACAATATAAAATGAAATCACAATGAAAAGAGGAGAAGAAATTGATAATACCAATCAGAAATTTGATGAAACAAAGGATGAATTCGACAACAAAAACCAAGTAGACGATAAAACTAGAGCAATCCGAGTCGGGAATTCAAAGTACAAGAAGGAAAATGATTTAAACCCTAAGTTTTTGATAGAAAGTACTTCTAAGTGTCTACAATATGCTGTAAAAAATTCAGACGAAAATATAATGTAGAAAGCCTTCAAATAGACGATCTAATTTAAGCACACGAGGCGTCGCAAGTCGTCCCTGGGGTCCGGGATGGACATCCCGACCGGGACACCCACCACCCCGACCGGGACCAACTTGTCCCGTGGTGTTCAGCTGAGAGC
Source organism: Dianthus caryophyllus (assembly GCA_023091065.1). Taxonomy (NCBI): domain Eukaryota; kingdom Viridiplantae; phylum Streptophyta; class Magnoliopsida; order Caryophyllales; family Caryophyllaceae; genus Dianthus; species Dianthus caryophyllus. The sequence goes on from JALGRB010000016.1 coordinate 12,441,580, forward strand.
TTCAAATTGTACTTTCCTTTCCTTAGTTTTTCTTTGCTTTCTTCTCGTCCCAAGGCATAGGGACGAGGCCTACGTCGTCCCAAGGGGTAGGGACAAGGCTTAGGATGATCATATGAGTTTCAAATCCCGTCCCAAGGTCCCGGACACCTTCAATTAGTGAAACGAGGCTCAGACGCAGCTTAAACGCCGATTTAAACCAACTCAATCACCTCGAAACTTCACGAACTTTACGAACTTCACGAAACCTCCCGAAAAGCATCCTAAACTCCAACACGCCGCTACTGCAGATAGACACAAAAACGCAGCAGGGCCAAAACGGAGCGAAATAGGAAGCGAAACGCATGTAAAAGCACGGGAAACGCAAAGTAAAGCTAACGACAGGGGCTATAAATATATATAAATATAGGACACATCAGTCTACTCAAAAATGGACCCCGTAAAGTACCTTTTCGAGAAACCTGTGCTTAACGGACGAATGGCCAGATGGACACTGCTCCTAGCCAAATTCGACCTTAAGTACATACCCCTCAAAGCAATCAAGGGACGAGCAGTCTCCGATTTCCTAGCCGAAAACGCAATCAACGAAGAGCCAATCATCGACACGACATCCCTTCCAGACGATGGGATTTACAATATCAACCAAGAACAATGGGAGTTATACTTCGACGGCTCCTCCAACTATCGAGGATGTGGAGTAGGAATACTTCTCATATCTCCGAATGGCGAACACACCCCCTTATCCATCAAACTGGATTTTGACGTAACAAACAACGCCGCAGAATACGAGGCGTGCTTGCACGGTCTCCAAGCAGCGCTTGTACTCAACGCCCGCAACATAAGAGTCTATGGGGACTCCTCCCTCATAATCAACCAAGTATCCGGAGCATGGAAGATACTCAATGAAAACCTAGCACTATACCAAAACAAAATACAAGAGCTCATAAACGAATTCTATCACGTAGAATTCATACACCTCCCTCGCGAAGAAAATCAATTCGCCGACGCGTTATCCAAGCTCGCGTCGCTAATCAACATACCCCCGGGGATGGAAACACTGCCCATTGTCGTGGAACGACGGAACAAACCCGCCTACATCTGTGACATTGAAACCGAGGAAGAACAAACCGACCCTTGGTACCAATCAATCATCAACTACAAAACAAACGACGAATACCCACCAAACATCGACAAACGGGCCAAGCGAGCCCTACGCCTATTATCATCACAATTCGTGATGGAAATGTTCAAGCTACTCAAAAAGACGCCTCAAGGTACACTACTCTTGTGCGTCGACCACAAAAAGGGACACGAAATCATGTCCAAAGTACACGATGGCGAGTGCGGACCTCACATGAACGCACGAGCCATGTGCAAACAAATCATAAGGCTAGGATGGTACTGGACCACCATGGAAGCCGATTGCGCAAAATATGTCGAACATTGCCATAATTGCCAAATTTTCGCGAATATGCAACATATACCTCCTTCACCACTCTACAGCTTAACCTCGCCATGGCCTTTCTCAACCTGGGGAATTGACGTCACCGGCAAAGTTCAACCCGAAGGAGTAGGAGGACACTGCTTCATCCTCGTGGCCATCGACTATTTCACCAAATGGGTCGAAGCCGCACCATACCGTACGCTAGGCACAAAAGAAGTTACGAAATTCATACAAAACAACATCATTTGTCGCTACGGCATACCCCACGAGTTTATCAGCGACCAAGGCACACACTTCCAAGGAGAAGTCGAACCGCTCCTCCTTAAATACAAGATACAACGACATAAATCATCACCCTATCGACCACAAACTAATCTAGCGGTCGAGGCAAAGAAACAAACCGTCAGATCAATCCTTAAAAAGATGATCGACACCGCCACGACCGCCCAACAAAATCCCATTCGCATTATGGGGATATCGCACCACACCGCGACACCCACGTGCATGACAAACTACTTCTTAACCTACGGGATGGAAGCCGCTCAACCTCAGAAATCGAAATGCAATCCCTTCAATTCATGGAAGCGCACATTCCTAAAGCCGACCGCACGCCGAACGATACGAACAACTCATCCTTTTAGGCGAAGACGGTTACATTCACTAAGTGCGATGCGCATTACTAATCTCGCCACAACGCCGCTTACAACAAACGGGTCAAGCCACGAAATATCAAAGTGGGTGACCTAGTACTCAAATCACCCGAGCACCATTACCAATCGACCCAAGAGGAAAATTCAAACCCAATTGGGCCGGACCGTACTTGGTCAAGGAAATCCTCCCTGGAGGAGCCGTGAAATTAACTGACCTGGACGGTCAAGACTTCCGATTGCCAACAAATCTTGACCAACTCAAGAAATACTACCCCTAAGCAACAAATTTGCAATGAATTTCAAAAAAACTCACTCGCATGGGTGAACTACGCCGCTTGATTCCACGCACTGTGGATACGTAGGCAGCTTCACAAAGAGCTCAACCGAATCACACGAACTACGCCGGTTTGATTCCGTGAAACGCGGATACGTAGGCAGCTTGTCAACAGCACAACCGAACTTCCTAGCACGCAAGCCCAAAGCTTAAAAAGGTCAAGGGCGATGTACTCACAAAAAGACACGCTCAAAGCTTAAAAAGGTCGAGAGCACAGTCAACACAAAACAAAAAAAATCAAGTCCGAAGCTTAAAAAGGTCGAGGGCTTAAGAACAAACAAATCAAACAAACAAATCCAAAGCTTAAAAAGGTCGAGGATTTTAAGATAAAAAACGAATGTTCAAAGCTTAAAAAGGTCGAGAACATTTCAAAACAAACAAAAGAAAGCAACGAGACGAGGCAAAAGCAAATTAATTCTATTTTATTACTTTATTTAGAATTTTTCGCAATGAGTTAGGAACAAGCCTCCTTAACCCTTTATTCGAATCTAGAACATGTATTTGAATAAAGAAAATTTTCTAAACAAAGCAAAACAAACTAAGCCATCTTCTGTCGCTTCGGATTAGCCTCTTCATCTTCAAGAGGCCGATCCACCACAATCTTCGAACTGATCACGGGAGCAGTCCTCTCAAATCCTGGGGGCTCGATCGGATCCTCGTCCCGCTCGACTGGGGGCTCCTCGATCCTTGACCCTAGACGATCTCTAACGGTCACCCTTGCTCCAAGCCTTTCCCGCGCAGGCCTCAAAGTGGACACATCCACACTAACCGCGCAAAGATCACCATAGTCCCTCCTTTCGCGCACCACCTCATACGCCAAGGAGGGCCTTGGCCCACTCTTCTCCCTCCTCCTCTGATTCTCCCGTTCCTGAGGATCATTGGAACGATACCACCGCGTGTAGAAGTCCGTAACACGAGTAGACTCTATATGCTCCGGAACAGCCCAAGTAACACGGTCCGACCATCCTCAGATCCAAGCATCAATCATCTGGTGGTTTAGGACAACAACCCCTCCAACCTGAGTATCCCGCCGGGGATGGTCCGAGCAAGCCCGACCGCTTCTTCAAGCCGAAGAGGATGAATCCACACCCACGTTCAACCCCGCACAACATCAACCCACGAGCCGCATTCGCAACAGACGGCGCCGTAATCGCCGTAATATGCCACCATGACACATACCAACGAATGGTGCTCTCCTTCACGAACCTCCGGAAGTAGTTTAGTGAACGCTCCCGAGGGTTAGCCCACTCCATCTTTCGCGACGTCATCGCCGCAGCCTTGAAGACACCACCAAGGGGAAGAGCTTTGTACACACTTAGCCTCTCAATGAGCCAAATGTTGAGAATCCTAGCGCAACCCCTGTACGAGCTCAGACGGTTAGCATAACGGTTGTCTAAGCCCAGTATGGTCTCCGCTAGGATCAACGCAGAAGGATCGTATCCCCTTTCCATCTCTTCGACAACACGAGCATACCTCGCGTTCCCGAACACCCCATCTGGCATGGACCCCGCAAAGGCATAACGATGAACCAAACAAAAAGCAAGGGCCCTCCGCCTAGAACGGTCCGAAATACTAGTGTCTACCTTATTCATGTACCGTTGACACAAGAGAAGCATATTCACCTTACCTCCTTCAAACAAACTCGCAAAGATGAGCATTTGTCATCCCAAGGAAGTTTCGCAACATCCCGTTGTAGCAAAGCTCACTCCTCACAACCACAGGAGTAGTCCGTTTCGACCACCCCGCAATGGCCGCAAACTCCTCCATCAAAGGACACACCTCCTCCCCGGGAAACCTAAACACGTGCAAGCTAGGATCCCAATAATCTAAGCACGCATCCAGGAAGTCTAGATCGACTTTCATTTGGCGAAAGCCAATGAAAACACCCGCACCATCATCATACACCGCCCTCTTCATCGCCGGACTTAGTGAGGAAGTCCACCTCTTCAAAAGAGCATCAAAATGCTCAGCCATTTTCTTGGATACAAAAAAAAAACTTTTGTAAATATGCCTAATATATTTATGAGAGCAAAAACTTGTACTAAAAGAAAAGAAAAGAAGTGATTGTGAATGAGGATTATGGCACACACCCTCCTTATATCACGAAAAACATAATCCAAATATGGAAATACAAATACATTAAATAAGCCACCAAACCGCATAGCCCTATACTTTGCCAGACTCCCAAACCGCATAAGCCTATGTGCTTGATTCCTAAACCGCATAAGGCTATGCGGTTCTAGGGGCGGGTTTTCTCGCAACTTTCCTAATTTCGTCTTTCCTAAGCACTACAATCTACATTAGGCTACGACACTCTTTTGTTGTTCCCCACGCAGCAACATTACATTTCGCTTTAGCAACCACGATTCCTACCACAAGTCAAAACATAACATTTTCGACATTCATGCAAGCTCATTTCGCATTTAAAATGAACTTTTTGCAAAAACATTTTCACAATCTAATTCGACATCAAAGCATCCCACTCGGGAATCGTTCATCTTTCAAACAAGCTTACCAAACAGGTTCACAACGACGATCAAGTTCAAGTTCAAGCTACAACGACATGTACACAAAGGTTCATGCAATCTATGTTACACAAATTCACTCAGGATGACGACGACGATACTCGTCAAACTCACGCCGACCGAGCTGCCTCACCGACTGACATTAACCGAGTCACCGCTCAGCCCAAGTCATCCTCCACCTGTTAGCTATCCGCCATAGCTTCTTATGAGCTTCCTTAGCCACCTGCGACACACAACACCTAAACATTTCACATTCTTCTCCATTTTGCCTTAATTTCACTCAAATTAAGCCAAACTTAGGGGGAAATTTCAAAAACAAAGCGCATTTTCTCCATTTTGCCTTAATTTCACTCAAATTAAGTCAAACTTCGGGGGAAATTTCAAAACAAAGGCAGTCAACCCCACTTTGCCTTAATTTCACTCAAATTAAGACAAACTCGAGGGGGTAACACAAAAACACGACTCTCACAAGTTTGATCATCACTATAACTCATACCTCGATCAAACTGGGGGCTCACTCACATATACAAAGACAAAGATACATACCTTCTTCACCTTGCCCGTCCAGCTGTCCATGCCCGCGTCAGTAGTCACCGGCAAGTAAGTCGGCAGAGTGAAGGTACGACGGACACCCGACTCGTCATACTCAACGGTGGTAGGAAAGTCGCCAGGCTGCTCCGCCATCTCGGGATCAAACAACTACAAAAGCACACGTCAGCACACGTCAGGGAAATGTTTCGCAAAAATTACCTTACGCACCCTCAAAAGAAGCAAGCATACCTCAATCGGCCCACAAGCAAGCCGAAACTGAGCAAATTGGCCATAATCTTCCCCAGGACAGAGAAGACTCACCGACTCTCTTTCCCCGTACAACGCCATCCGATCCTCGAATGGAAACCCTCGCCAAACAGACCCTCGGGTCCCTAGCACCACCGAGCTGCCACCCCGCCTCGAAAGACCAAACGCCTCCAAGGTACCAAACCGCCCATACGGGCCGCTTGCACAAAGCGCGCAGGTCACGCACGCAAACCGCGCCTAATACCCTCGTGAATGCCCGCATACTCGCTCCCATGAACGCATTTAATCGCAACAAGAACAAACACTCATAAACACAATCATTTTAAGTACACTCTATTTAAAATGGTTCAAACACAAACCTCATCAAACTGCATCTGGTTCAGACGCACCCGAACCTCGTCATACGACCAGTCAAAAGCCGCACGGTTACACGTGCCCCAAGTACACACCGCCGGATACACCCGCGCAATCGTCACAGCATGCGAAGGCAGCAGAAAAGGGAAGTGACTGAAGATCCACGACTGCACATAGAAAAACACATTACAAGACAACAAAGACGAATAACAATGCATCTAAAACAAAAACAAAATCAATGCATACCTCCATCACAAACCCAGGCGAGACTAAGGACAGTCTCGATCCTCCGTTCATGACCCGCGGCCTCACCGCGTCCATGCAGAATCGAATGCATAAACCCAAGGATGGCGACACCCAGTCAATTGCCCCGATCGCACCCCAGTCTATGAGATGCAACAGGACCGACGTCGTCGCCCTCTCACCCTTATCGCCAAAGTACACGGCGCTAACGAACCACCACAACCACAAACAAGCGTTCTGCTCGTCAGTCCACTCGGAGGGGCCTCGCTCGGTCTTCCCCTCAAAGTACTCCAAGATGAAGCTCGTCTTGATCACATAAGGTGGGTTACCCTCATACTCCACCTCCAGACCACCGCCAATCGCGGCAGTCACCACCTCGTCCTCAATGGACGGCGCAAACCCAAAACTCATATCACGGTCCCCGAATCCAAGCCCGCCATGACCGCGTGCACTCAGACAAAGTAATGCCGGCCTCAAACCGGCATGTGAAATGTCGTCGTGGTATCCCAATACTGCTGGGAAGGCCCCGATCAACATCGGGTTCGCCGTCGACCGACCTACAATCGCCTCCAAAGGCTCGACTAGAGGACCAAAAGCATCACAGAACACCCGAGCTTGCGCATCCTCTGAAAGCTTCTTCTCAAAAGCATACATCACGGACGAGACGCCCGAGAAAGTCCTCATCGGACCTTTCCGCCAACCCATCGTCGCCTGATAAGAAACGTGTATCTCCGGAGCAAGTAGAAGGTCATGGCCATCCCAACTCTTGGCGAACGCCCTGTTCGCACGTGACTTTCGCGGCCTGGAGCTACTCGGCCTCGTCGGCCTCCTCCTCAACATCCATCCCAGCCTCTATCTCGTCTACCAGAGCAAGCGCATCCACCTCCTCCTCCTCAGGATCAGGCCTACGGTCACGCCTCGCGTGGCCACGACCCTACCTCGTGGATCGCCACGCCTGCGTGTCCCGAGGGTCAAGATCCTCTCACTACGCGAACGCCTCATACTACTCGAACTAGAGGCACCCTCAGTCCTCGAGCCAGGATTCTTACGAGATTTTGATCTCGTCACACCCACTAACCTCTCCCGCAACCAACACGACCAATACATACAGCTATAACACATGCAAGCATACAAACTTGGCATACACATACACCAATACACACAAATAATACGCACATAATACATATACATCCTTTAACACATTGCATTATACGCCCTACAGAGCATTTTTAGGCCTAATTCACGATTAAGCCGAAACCGCTTCTCTACACCTCAAAATTACAACTTCATGGTTTCTATGCGCCATAATAGTCCCCAACAACACACCCTTACAAGCAATTGCATTTTGGTCACCCCGATCAAAAACCCCCAATTCGCCTTAATTACTCCGTATAACTACGACTTAAGACGGCGATTTGAAAGCCTTAACTCGACATTTTCGCAAAATTAAAGCTAGATACATGCTATACACACTATGGGCATCCTACACCGAAGTTTAATTGAAATTCCGGGTCGGAAAATTCGGGTTCGTTTTCGGGTCGGAAACCTAATTTAGACGTTTTTCACACAAAGACGGTCCAAATCACAATCAATTCACACATACACGTTCACATGGCATAATGAAACACAATGACGTCAACTTCAAGCATTCAAACGGCAAATTTCAAGCCAAAATCGGGTTTTCATTCAAAACCCGTCTTTTCAACATTTCAAGGCAAAACTAGCTAATTACAACGACAAATAACGTAAAAGCAAGTTAAAATGGAGCAATACCTGGTTCCATGGCAAGGCAACGCAACAAAAACGGTTGAGAAATCGAATTTGGTGTTTTTAGAGTGAAGAAACCGAAAGTGAAGAATGAGCTAACTCACGGTTTTTGTCCGTGTTTTATACAGCCTTTATAGCCGTTAAGGCAAACCGCATAGCCTTATGCGGTTTGCGTCACGAACCGCATAAGGTTATGCGGTTTCTGCCTGTGGTTTTTCTCGGATTTTTCTCGTTTTACGCCTACTTTCGAATTCCTAATTCATCTTGGTCCTAATGCAACTCCAAGTACGTCCCGTGCTTGGGTTAAAGCGTCACCCACAGTCCGCCATACGCGTATATTAAGCATTTAATGTACGGTACAGAAGCAGAAGCACGAACGCTCTTCACGAGCATTACATCATTTTCTCCTCAAAGACACTCCTCGGCGAGCCCAAGCATAAGCACTCTGCAATATACCCCCAACTCCACGCATTTCACTCTACATAGACGCTCCTCGGCGAGTTCAAGTACAAGTATTTCACGAAACACATTCAAGCACAAGCATTACACAGACGCTCTTTCACGAGACCTACACTAACACCTATATGAACACCCCTACTCAATTATACACCTCACGCATACCCAAACATCTTACAAGCGCATGCACCCCTGCACTTTAGCCCCTTTTACATTTCAACACATGCAATACGAAGACATTACAAACAAAGGCACCAACAACGACAGTACAACAAGCACGACGAAGACACTCAGCAGGCCGGCAGGCCCTTATAGCATGCACGGACCGTCACGTCCTTAAACATGTACGCCCCTCCCCGTTTAGCCCGGTTCGAAGTCCTCGTCTCACCCATGGACACATGCTTCGCTCACCGATCAGACGAGACCGTAATGGTCCTGGATATGGTCGTGGAGTTTGATTAGCGCTCTAGTCCGAGCTCACCAAACCGGGGGCTCTGTGGATCCCCATATCCGTACCCTCCCACACAAAACCCTGTGATGTAACACGGACTTTTATTACGCATGCTTTAACGTTGACTTAAACGGTTCTAACTAATGTCGAATTCATTCTGAGTCGTTTGAAATGTTAAAATGATTTAGGTCGCTTCACATCGCATTTAAATAAACGTTCATTTTGTCCATTTGGAGTCTAGCTAGGTCCTTGTCCTACTTCATTTGGCATGAGCTTCGCATTTGCACTACAATTAGCCCTTTTACATTAATAAGGTCTAATTCAGCATTCCTAAATCCCTAAATTTAGGCCCGGCGGCTAGATCTTCCCTTTAGCCTCCTCTTAAACAAAATACAACCTCACGTCTTACCTTATTTCACAAAATCTATGCAAATACACCTTTTTCATTTTTTCGGGTCTCGAGCCCGAAACCGAGCCCAAACCCAGCCTTTGGCCCGCACTCCAAAGCCCTGAACATCACAAATATCTCAGAAATATCTCAGGAGTTTTCTTGGCAAGCAAGCTCGAGATTATCCCGTAATCTTTCAAAGATATAATCAAACCGGAACTAGGAAACTACGCTAAAAACCACACCTCCAAACCGCATAGCCTTATGCGGTTTGGGGTGGCAACCGCATAAGCCTATGCGGTTTGCCCTGACAACCGCATAAGGCTATGCGGTTTCCTGGCTTGTTTTTATCCCCGGATTTCCTAATTTCTCCGAGGTTTTTAGTATATATACACCCCTATACCTGACCTCGAAAAACACAATTCTTCCAGCAGAAAACACAATTCACAACCAGTTTTCACAGCAAACACACTACAAAACTCTCTCAAAGCCTCACGCATTCAAATCCTTGAGTTCAACACACCATCCCGTGTTGAATTCATCCTCCTTTTTAGTTCAAGAAGCGAAGCTCTGCCCAGATCTGAAGCGTCAGGACAAGGTAGGTACCGATCCACTTGGATCAAAGCTTTTTCTTATTTTCTATGGACTAACAAAGAGGACTACACTCTAGCCCGCTTTGGCACCCAGCGCGCTTGCACTCCAAGTGTTCTATTTACTTCGGGCAACTCCATATCCGATGACACGCCAAAGTCGCATAACCAACCGACCCTTATAAAATAAACCAATGGACAATTGAACTTTATTTTATTTGCATGCATCTTGCACCTTCTTATTTTACATTAAAATCAACTTAAATAATGAATTCGACCTTTAACTGAACCGTTTTCGTTAACAAGTTAAACATGCTAAACTGAGGGTTTTAATCAATCTTTTTGCATCTGCATCTGCATTCTTTTACAAACTTTTTCGCACTTGTACGTAGCGATAACATTAGCTCAAATATCATCTTACATGGATTGTTCTAGGTCAGTAGAGGCTATTTTTACATAGGCTTTTCTAAAAGGTTTTCATAAATCATTAATTGAATTAACTCTTTTTCTAAAGTACCCTCACCCCGAATCCAATCTGGTTTCACAAGCCTTAGATCCAGGGGTGTCGGCGTGCTCCAAAATCTAGGACATGTCTTTAGGCTTAGGACATGATAGCAGGTTCCTAATTTCCGCGATAATTAGGTGGCGACTCCAAAACAGTTTTAAAGGTTTTTCTAAATTAGTCTTTTTAACTTAATCCGCCCTTAAGCAAGATGCCGAGTTGGGTCCCGTCCGATCCCGGGTTCCACAGTTGTGCATGTGATCCATGTTGTTTGTAAAATGTTAGGTGAATTCAATAAATTTAGCGTCAAACCATGTCTTGCAAAGAACTTTGATTATGGAATCAATCAAGAAATATTAAAATAATAATTAGCGACGGCCCGTGAATTCCACGGGTCGCACCACTAGTTTTACCTTAATAAATAATCACTTTTTGTTCAAGCTAACTCGCTGTACAGGTGAAACCGTCTTGATCTAGAATTTATCAGACTTATCGCACTCGATATTTGTAACACCCCGTGTTAATTTAAATCAATAATTAGCCATCATATTCTAATTTCAAATCCTAACCTTTTTACCTTCCAAAATCTCTATTTTTGCAAAACTTTCGTTTTGTAAAATTTATCGACTTCTTTTAAACTTTTGAAAATTTTTGAATAATGAAATAAATATTTTAGTCTTAGAATTCAAAAGTAGAAATATTTCGAAAAATCGTCAAACGCACACACATTAACTTTTATCGCTTTTGACACCCGACTTTTTAAAACTGATCGATTTCGTGAAAATCTTTTTTTTTGGAAATATCCAAAGGAACCTTCCTAATTTGCACACTAGTATGTCAAGTGTACCAACTTGATTTTATGACTCATAATTTCAATTTAATTAAACTTTATTTATTTTCTAATTAAAACAAACTTTAACCTAATAACTTAACCTAATTTCCTTACTACCTTTTCATTATTTTTCTAAGTCAAAAACACACTCTTTTCCTCCTCCATTTTGCCGAGCTCTTTGCTCCCTTTGTTCTCTTTATTTTTCTTTCATTTTACTCCAAAAACACACTAAATAAAACCTTAAATATTATACTAATAATCTCTAATATTTCTTTAACTATTAGTGGGTTTTGAAACTTATATTTTACGGGTTTAATTTGAAGGTGAAGACGAGTACTTGGGTGAAGAACTTAACCTAGATAATATAGTCGACCCGGATAACCTCTAGCTTGCCAAGCCGAGGTGACTAGTTATATCTCATTTTAAACTCTTTTGTAAATTATTTTGTTTTGTTATTATGATTTTATGAGTATGAAAATTATGTTAAATATGTTAAACATCACTTGTATGTACTTGTATGTTTATGTGTTGTATAATAAAATGATAATAACTAAATAATATGTTAAATAGATTATTGTAGTATAATGTTCATATGTTTAGTTTAATTACTTTTGAGCATTTTTAATTATGACTCATATGATTTTCATGTTTAGTTATGTTTTGGTTAGGTTATAATCATATATAAAAATTATGTGAAATTTAACAATGAGTTTAAAGTGATTAAAATCGAAAATAAAAAGTATATGTTCATATCCATTTCACTCGGCATTTCCTATTTTTTTTTAACATATTTTCACTTTTAATTTTTGTAAATAATATGTTGGTTTAAGTTAGTATAAAATGGAGGTATTCATGTAAAAAAATTAAATTAGAAAAATAAATTATCAAATGAAAATTATGTACATGGTGTTCTTGGAGTTTATTTTGGTGTTCTTGAAAACTCAAGTTGATGTTCATATTGTTCTTGATTTGTAGCTTATTTTGATTTATAATATTTTTATGTTTGTTGTTATTTATTGTTTTATTTAACTAATAAGTAATTATATTAATGACTATATAAATTAAACTAGCTAAATCATTAAGATTAAAAAGTTAGAAATTTAAAGTGTTGAAAAACACTATTCATAAATGTAAATGAAATTTTTAGTAAATTTCATTTTAGTTTAAACCGTTTTAGTATAATTAGAATAATTAAAATATAAAGACTTTAAGCTAAAAACCGATAAAATCGAAAAATGAAAATTTAGAACATACTACTATTGCTCACGGCATTTTGGATGTTTTTAGGGTTAAATTTTGCTTTTATCACTTTTTAGTTTATTGTTTAAATAATTTAATTAGTAGTTAATAAGTTGAATTAAGAAATTAAAAGAAATAAAAGAATTATAATTTATATATACAACCACACGACATTCATGATTTAAATTGACTAAATTTGACCAAAATGAAAATATCACTAAGTCACTAAAGTTTAATAGTTATTAGAATTGAAATATTGTATAAATCGATTTAGTTATAAAAGAAATATTATAAACCGATAAAAAAAATATGTAACCGTTATAAAAATGAACTAAATCGTGTGCTACTGCCTTTGCATATTGGACTGTTGAACTTGGACTTACGGACTAAAATGAATCATCCACGATACTATTATTTTAAAATGAAAATCACTAACTTTAGTTAATATACGACTAAAATTAACTAAGTCTCATTTTAAAATGAATATCATTATCACTTTTTACAAATCGAACTTAACGTTTTTAAAACTAGTATTTTAAAATGAATATCATTATCACTTTTTACAAACCGAACTTAACGTTTTGAAACTAGAATTTATACTTAGGAAATAAAAAGATTTAGTATTATACCTAAAATATCTTAAGTATAAAAATACGTATAAATATAAGAATACGTATAAGTATAAAAATACGTATAAAGTACGAAGTATAAAAATACGAATACGTATAAAAATATGTATAGAATACGAAGTATAAAAATACGAATACGTATAAAAATACGTATAAAATACGGTGAATAGTGAATAGTGAATAGTGAATAGTGAATAGTGAAAAATGAATAGTGAAATATTGAAAATAATTGAAAATTTTACTAAGTATAGAAAATTGAAAACGAATAAGTAAATGACTTAAGGTGTTTGAAAAACACTTAAATAAAATTGGACATACTAATAAACGTATCATTATAGAAACCTAGAAACGTTAATAATTAACAACACTTCAAATAATAAACGAACGTGTTATGTGATCATATGAAACCTACAATTCAAATAAAACGTTTGACGCTGAGACTAGGAGAGTCTAGTAACATGTGATATGTAAATATCAAATAAATAATAAATCTGGAGTAAGTTAAACAAAAGGTCAAGCTTGAGCCTCAGATAAGGGAACGTCAATAGTGAGTGAAGTGGGGTTAAGATAGTCTTGTAGCGGTCGCCATTGCCGTACAAGATAAAGAATATGCCAACTCTTAGTGAGTCAGGCTTTAGGAAATAGTCGTTTTATCCAGAGTTAAGGTGCTCTATGATTAGCATAGCCTATTCTTAAAGTGGATATTAGTGTATGCATACTAGACTAGGGTTTTATTCCCCTATTTCGCTAAAGTTACCAGGGCACCCGTGACCTTGTGGATTCAGGTCGATTATAGCGGTTCTGTCTCCTTGCCGTGTTTCGTTCTTAGTGGGCGCGACACTTGCATTCGCTCTTACCAGACCACATGTACAGATCACTTGACGAGATTGTATCTGAAGTTCGAATCATTTCGAACACTAGAAGATGAGATGCAAGTACTATAGTATTCGGCGTGGTTTACGAGTCGAGTAAGTTGCTGCACTATGGTAGTGAGATGCAAGCGACTAGAGTACAATAGCCTACTCAGTGGTCAGGCTCGTAAGCAGTATGTGTTGTCTGTTGTATGATTATTTGAAAATGAGTGCGTACCATCTTTGAAAATTAAATACCACAAGTTTCTGAAGTGAATCGAGTCTGCATGAGGATAATGATACGATATGTATGTTTGATTGCGATCCGATATCGCCTTGTAATGCTATTGAATTATTATGATACTATTGCTATGCTATTATATGCTATTTGCCTTCATATTTGAATATCATGCTTATATGATTTATCGCTTTAAACCGCATGCTTATTATGACTTATATGTCTTTATATGCTATATGTAATAAGCATGTTTATGTTTTTATCATAATGTTATAGTTATAAAGCGATAATATTAAACCAAAGTAATTGAAATCGATGGTAAGTATGAGCATAGCTAGTCACTGTCCGCTCAGTGGGCACCCCCCCCCCCCCCAATCAGTTTATTGTGCAGGATAACCGTGGACCAGAAGCAGGATTTTGGACGGGGCCACGAGATGTTTTTATGCCTTACTTTTAGTTGTTTTTGAGAGATTTGTAATATATAACACTATACTCTTTTAAATTCCGTATTTAGAGTTGTTTTATTCAACTCTTGAACGATGTTGTAACATTTTGGGTTTATGTATAATTAATGACGCTGGTTTAAGACTTAATTAATTTCCGCCTTAGTAATTAAAGTCGACTAAAAACCAGGTTGTTACAGTTGGTATCAGAGCTGACTCGTGACCGTAACATGAATTGCCTAATGCGATTTATGCTTACCTAACGAGAGACACCTGGGCGGTACAAACATATTAATATGTTAACCCGCAAGACTACTAGGATCAAATAATAAATTAGATTTTTCTTTTATTAGATCACTTAAATAATAACGTTAATCGCTTTAAAATGTGAGAATGGGTAGAAACCTTAAGAACCGACCATAGACTAAGGACTTTTGAATAACAAACTACTTCCCTCAAAATAAAATACACTAACTAGCGTATGCTTGCTATATGCTGAGTTGGCTAACTAAAACTAACAATTATCCTTGGATATAAAACCTAAATAATAAATTCAATTCTCGGAGATGGGAGCATCGAAGGAAGTACCAGACGGCACGGAGTGAAGACATCTGTTAAATTCATAAACAATTCCACAAAAATACACTCTCTACTTCCAACCTTTCTTCTATCTTCCCCAGAAAATGTACCAGATGCATTTTAATGGGGTGAAGTATCTAACTTCTGTGCTTACTTGCATGACTGCTGTTATCACTTTTACTTCGAATAAATTCTATCAATGTCAAGCATGCTATCTAACACCTTGCAATGCTAATAAATCTCTTCGCTTTCTAATTCTTTCAGAATGGCTGCACCTCCGATGACTGCCGCGGAAAGACAAGTGCTCGTCAAGAATCTTTAATCCGTTTGGCTGAAATATCCACGGACAATGCAAATCGCCAACATCAGCCAAGCGCGTTTGATCGTGTTTCACGTCACCGACCACGAGAGTACTCGGGTTCAAGTGACCCTGTTGACCTCACAAACTGGCTGGAAGAAATGAAAAAACTCATGGATCTGACTAGGACGCTTCCAGAGGATAGGGTCAACATCGCCGCCTATTACCTGAAGGCCGAGGTTAATGACTGGTGGAACGTGATCAGGACTAATGAACCTGACACTACGTTCACGTGGTACGAGTTCACAGCAAAAATCAAGGAGCGATACTTCGGGTACGAACTCCGATGCCAGAAAGAGGAACAGGTCATAAGTCTCAAGATGGGAGACATGACACTACAGGAGTACACCGAGAAATTTCAACAGCTAGCCAAATTCGGGGCTGCGGTGGCTCCCAACGAGAGGGCTATGACCCAGAGGTATCTGCGCAATATGTCCAACACTATGCGTACCTACTTGAGTACCAACACCTACACTACTGTTGCTGCAGCGTATGAACGCGCATGTAGCCTATGGGCTTCTCTGGAGTTGGAAAAGGCTGAAAAGAAGAAAAAGGTGTTTGTGCCTTCCGTATCACAGTCAAGCTTCATTCAGAAGCCGAACTACCAACGCCCGAATCAGCTGAGGCCAAATTTTCAGAGGCCTGCGTTCTAAAACAGGGTTCCTGCTGGGAACAACGAGAGAGCTATGGTTGCAGGAAGGGCTCCTCAACCAAGAGCCTTACAGAGGAATTGTCAGATGTGTGGCAAGGCACCTCATGAAGGGAAACAGTGTAACGGTCTGCCAATTACCTGTTACAGGTGTAAGAAAGTAGGACACAAGGCAAATGTATGTCCAAACAACCTGAACACGGTACCTAATGCGGGAGTACCACAATCGGTGGTGGTACAGGGGCGAGTTTATGTGCTCATCAAGGCCGAGGTGAGGAGTCACCTGGTGGCGTCATCACGGGTATTTTTCTTATAAACTCTGTGAACGCTGTCGTTTTGTTTGACACTAGGGCATCATTGTCCTTTATATCTTCTAAGTTTGTTTCAAAGGCTAATCTCACAAAATCCAAATCAATCAACGCAAATATTTCTTTACCAAACGGAAAATTTTTCAAATGCTCCAAAATTTTCAAAGAAACTCCAATCACAATTCATAAAACAATCTTTCCTTCCGACCTTATCCTTTTCGACATGCCGGAGTTCGACGTCATCCTGGGTATCGACTGGTTGACCAAATACCATGCAATATTTGAGTGCCGAGACCGAAAGATTCGCTTGAAGCATCCTACAGGGAATAGAGTCACGTATCAAAAGACTTCGCCAATTAAGGGGGCGAAAATTATCTCTATGCTACAACTTCAACGGTTAGAAAGAAAAGGGCACCAAGTGTACCTATGTAGCGTCAATGAAGTCAAGGAAAGCGTGGACATCGGAGGTATTCACGTGGTACGGGAATTCCCTGACGTTTTCCCAGACGACTTACCAGGCTTGCCACCGCCGTGGCGTTGAATTCTCTATCGACCTTGTGCCAGGCACGCCCCAATCTCAAAGGCACCCTATAGGATGGCAACCGTAGAACTACAGGAATTGAAGAAACAATTAGAGGAAATGATTGAAAAAGGGTTTCATACGACCAAGTGTCTCGCCTTGGGAGCAGGTTCTCTTCGTGAAAAAGAAGGATGGCGGTATGAGACTCTGCGCCGACTACTGAGGAGTTAAACAAGGTGACCATTAAGAACCTGCACCCTTTACCCGAGAATCGACGCTCTCTTTGATCAATTGAAGGGTGCGGGAGTGTTTTCTAAGATCGACCTGAGGTCAGGTTATCATCAGATTGCGGTAAGAGAACAGGACATCCAGAAGACTGCTTTCAGAAGCAGATACGGTCACTACGAATTTAAGGTCATGCCTTTCGGTTTGACAAACGCACCAGCAGTGTTCATGGATCAAATGAACAGAACCTTCCACGAGTACTTGGACATCTGCGTGGTGGTTTTCATTGACGACATCCTTATTTATTCCAAGACTGGGGCAGAACACGAGGAGCACCTCCGTATCATTTTGGGAATACTAAGGGAATATAAGTGGTATGCTAAATTTTCCAAGTGCGAGTTTTGGCTTGAAAAGGTAGCATTCCTGGGTCACGTCATCTCGAAGGACGGAGTGATGGTAGATCCTGCAAAGATCGACCTTGATGAAAGAATGGAAGGCTCCCAAAAATATAACTGAAATACGCAGCTTCCTAGGATTGGCAGGATACTACAGAAGGTTTGTTCCAGACTTCTCCAAGGTAGCACGACTTATGACCAAGTTATTACAGAAAGAATCCAAGTTCATATGGAGCGAAGAGTGCGAGAATGCATTCCAGGAACTCAAGACAAGGCTTACCACAGCACCAGTCTTAGCTCTCCCTACGGATGGAGACGAGTATGAAGTCTATAGTGACGCCTCACTGAATGGCCTGGGTTGCGTACTGATGCAACAAGGTATGGTCATTGCTTATGCGTCAAGACAGTTGAAGGTTCATGAACGGAACTACCCAACTCATGACCTGGAATTAGCAGCTGTGGTGTTTGCTTTGAAAATCTGGCGTCATTACCTCTACGGGGTGAGTATCAAGTTCTACACAGACTACAAAAGCCTGAAATATATCTTCACACAGAAGGAACTCAACATGAGACAACGCCGGTGGTTAGAACTGATCAAGGACTACAAGATTGAACAACTGTACCACGAGGGTAAGGCGAACGTCGTTGCTGACGCTCTGAGTAGGAAGACTACGCATACCCTTAGCAACATTTGGAAAATTCCGGCTGGTATTGTTAGAGACTTCAAAAGAATGAATTTAGAGTTGGTTCAGTCTGATGATGCCGACTTAAACGCAATGATCGCAGAGCCGGAGTTATATCACGAGATTAGAGCTCTACAATGGGAAGATGAAGAGCTTGTGAAGATCAGACGGGAAATTCCTTCAGGAAACCAAGTAGGGTTTGAGATTAAACCTGACGGGAGTTTGAGATTCAAAGAAAGGTGGTGTGTGCCCGACGTACCAGTGCTAAAGAGAAGGATCCTCGACGAGGCACATAGTACACGATACTCCATACATCCAGGGTCTGATAAGATGTACCAAGATTTAAAGCTGAGGTTCTGGTGGGTAGGAATGAAAGCAGAGATTGCCGAGTACGTTGCAAAGTGCCTAATCTGCCAGAAGGTGAAATTCGAGCATCAACGACCTGGGGGACTACTGCAACCCTTGGACATCCCATTGGGAAAGTGGGACTCCATTTTCATGGATTTTATAACGGGTTTACCCAGGACTCATAAGGGAAATAATGCAATATGGGTGATAGTGGACCGTTTAACAAAATCGGCCCACTTTCTACCAATCAAAGACACTTGGAGCCTTGAAGAGTTAGCTAAGGCTTATGAGAAGGAGGTGATTCGACTACACGGTGTACCGCTAGACATTATCTCGGACAGGGATTCGAGGTTCACCTCTCATTTTTGGGACAAGCTCCAAGCAGCATTGGGAAGCCAACTGAAGATGAGCACCGCTTTCCATCCTGCGACCGACGGTCAAACTGAGCGAACTATCCAAACAGTCGAAGACATGCTCAGGGCATGTGCTTTAGAATTCAACGAGAATTGGCAGAAAAGTCTACCCTTGATTGAATTCTCCTACAATAATAGCTTTCATGCTAGTCTGGGTTGTGCCCCATTCAAGGCACGTACTCTACGGGAGGAAGTGTCGTAGCCCAGTATGTTGGGACGATGCTAGTGATAATGTGGGTACTGGACCACAGGTTATTCAAGACCAGATCGAGCACATCAAAATAATTCGTGAACGACTACAAGCGGCCCAGGACCGCCAGAAGATGTATGCTAACAAGCATCGCCGACCTATTGAGTTCGAAGTCGGTGATCATGTGTTCTTGAAAGTATCGCCCATGAAAGGGGTTCGACGTTTCGGATTGAAAGGGAAGCCAAGTCCTAAATACGTTGGACCATACGAGGTACTTGAAAGGATTGGTGAGGTAGCCTATCGCCTAGCACTACCCCCCAATTTGTCCAAGGTTCACAACGTGTTCCACGTTTCTCAACTAAGGAGATACAGGAGTGACCCAAGTCATATCATTACTCCTGACGTGATCGCAGTTGAGCCTAACTTGCTATACTCCGAAAGACCTGTCAAAATTTTAGCGCGAGAGACCAAGGTGTTGAGGCGGAAGACGGTTCCCTTGGTGAAGGTGCTATGGAAGGGTCAATTGACCGAACAAGCAACTTGGGAGACCGAAGCCTCTATGAAGGAGAAATACCCCGAGCTGTTTATATCAGGTGAAAATCCTATCCTTCATTCAAGTTTCGGGACGAAACTTTTCTAAGGGGGGAGGTTTGTAACACCCCGTGTTAATTTAAATCAATAATTAGCCATCATATTCTAATTTCAAATCCTAAATCAAATCCTAACCTTTTTACCTTCCAAAATCTCTATTTTAGCAAAACTTTCGTTTTGTAAAATTTATCGATTTCTTTTAAACTTTTGAAAATTTTTGAATAATGAAATAAATATTTTAGTCTTAGAATTCAAAAGTAGAAATATTTCGAAAAATCGTCAAACGCGCACACATTAACTTTTATCGCTTTTGACACCCGACTTTTTAAAACTGATCGATTTCGTGAAAATCTTTTTTTTTGGAAATATCCAAAGGAACCTTCCTAATTTGCACACTAGTATGTCAAGTGTACCAACTTGATTTTATGACTCATAATTTCAATTTAATTAAACTTTATTTATTTTCTAATTAAAACAAATTTTAACCTAATAACTTAACCTAATTTCCTTACTACCTTTTCATTATTTTTCTAAGTCAAAAACACACTCTTTTCCTCCTCCATTTTGCCGAGCTCTTTGCTCCCTTTGTTCTCTTTATTTTTCTTTCTTTTTACTCCAAAAATACACTAAATAAAACCTTAAATATTATACTAATAATCTCTAATATTTCTTTAGCTATTAGTGGGTTTTGAAGCTTATATTTTACGGGTTTTATTTGAAGGTGAAGACGAGTACTTGGGTGAAGAACTTAACCTAGATAATATAGTCGACCCGGATAACCTCTAGCTTGCCAAGCCGAGGTGACTAGTTATATCTCATTTTAAACTCTTTTGTAAATTATTTTGTTTTGTTATTATGATTTTATGAGTATGAAAATTATGTTAAATATGTTAAACATCACTTGTATGTACTTGTATGTTTATGTGTTGTATAATAAAATGATAATAACTAAATAATATGTTAAATAGATTATTGTAGTATAATGTTCATATGTTTAGTTTAATTACTTTTGAGCATTTTTAATTATGACTCATATGATTTTCATGTTTAGTTATGTTTTGGTTAGGTTATAATCATATAAAAATTATGTGAAATTTAACAATGAGTTTAAAGTGATTAAAATCGAAAATAAAAAGTATATGTTCATATCCATTTCACTCGGCATTTCCTATTTTTTTTTTAACATATTTTCACTTTTAATTTTTGTAAATAATATGTTGATTTAAGTTAGTATAAAATGGAGGTATTCAAGTAAAAAAATTAAATTAGAAAAATAAATTATCAAATGAAAATTATGTACATGGTGTTCTTGGAGTTTATTTTGGTGTTCTTGAAAACTCAAGTTGATGTTCATATTGTTCTTGATTTGTAGCTTATTTTGATTTATAATGTTTTTATGTTTGTTGTTATTTATTGTTTTATTTAACTAATAAGTAATTATATTAATGACTATATAAATTAAACTGGCTAAATCATTAAGATTAAAAAGTTAGAAATTTAAAGTGTTGAAAAACACTATTCATAAATGTAAATGAAATTTTTTGTAAATTTCATTTTAGTTTAAACCGTTTTAGTATAATTAGAATAATTAAAATATAAAGACTTTAAGCTAAAAACCGATAAAATCGAAAAATGAAAATTTAGAACATACTACTATTGCTCACGGCATTTTGGATGTTTTTAGGGTTAAATTTTGCTTTTATCACTTTTTAGTTTATTGTTTAAATAATTTAATTAGTAGTTAATAAGTTGAATTAAGAAATTAAAAGAAATAAAAGAATTATAATTTATATATACAACCACATGACATTCATGATTTAAATTGACTAAATTTGACCAAAATGAAAATATCACTAAGTCACTAAAGTTTAATAGTTATTAGAATTGAAATATTGTATAAATCGATTTAGTTATAAATGAAATATTATAAACCGATAAAAAAAAATATGTAACCGTTATAAAAATGAACTAAATCGTGTGCTACCGCCTTTGCATATTGGACTGTTGAACTTGGAGTTACGGACTAAAATGAATCATCCACGATACTATTATTTTAAAATGAAAATCACTAACTTTAGTTAATATACGACTAAAATTAACTAAGTCTCATTTTAAAATGAATATCATTATCACTTTTTACAAATCGAACTTAACGTTTTTAAAACTAGTATTTTAAAATGAATATCATTATCACTTTTTACAAACCGAACTTAACGTTTTGAAACTAGAATTTATACTTAGGAAATAAAAAGATTTAGTATTATACCTAAAATATCATAAGTATAAAAATACGTATAAATATAAGAATAATACGTATAAGTATAAAAATACGTATAAAGTACGAAGTATAAAAATACGAATACGTATAAAAATACGTATAGAATACGAAGTATAAAAATACGAATACGTATAAAAATACGTATAAAATACGGTGAATAGTGAATAGTGAATAGTGAAAAATGAATAGTGAAATATTGAAAATAATTGAAAATTTTACTAAGTATAGAAAATTGAAAACGAATAAGTAAATGACTTAAGGTGTTTGAAAAACACTTAAATAAAATTGGACATACTAATAAACGTATCATTATAGAAACCTAAAAACGTTAATAATTAACAACACTTCAAATAATAAACGAACGTGTTATGTGATCATATGAAACCTACAATTCAAATAAAACGTTTGACGCTGAGACTAGGAGAGTCTAGTAATATGTGATATGTAAATATCAAATAAATAATAAATCTGGAGTAAGTTAAACAAAAGGTCAAGCTTGAGCCTCAGATAAGGGAACGTCAATCGTGAGTGAAGTGGGGTTAAGATAGTCTTGTAGCGGTCGCCATTGCCGTACAAGATAAAGAATATGCCAACTCTTAGTGGGTCAGGCTTTAGGAAATAGTCGTTTTATCCAGAGTTAAGGTGCTCTATGATTAGCATAGCCTATTCTTAAAGTGGATATTAGTGTATGCATACTAGACTAGGGTTTTATTCCCCTATTTCGCTAAAGTTACCAGGGCACCCGTGACCTTGTGGATTCAGGTCGATTATAGCGGTTCTGTCTCCTTGCCGTGTTTCGTTCATAGTGGGCGCGACACTTGCATTCGCTCTTACCAGGCCACATGTACAGATCACTTGACGAGATTGTATCTGAAGTTCGAATCATTTCGAACACTAGAAGATGAGATGCAAGTACTATAGTATTCGGCGTGGTTTACGAGTCGAGTAAGCTGCTGCACTATGATAGTGAGATGCAAGCGACTAGAGTACAATAGCCTACTCAGTGGTCAGGCTCGTAAGCAGTATGTGTTGTCTGTTGTATGATTATTTGAAAATGAGTGCGTACCATCTTTGAAAATTAAATACTACAAGTTTCTGAAGTGAATCGAGTCTGCATGAGGAGAATGATACGATATGTATGTTTGATTGCGATCCGATATCGCCTTGTAATGCTACTGAATTATTGTGATACTATTGCTATGCTATTATATGCTATTTGCCTTCATAATTGAATATCATGCTTATATGATTTATCGCTTTAAACCGCATGCTTATTATGACTTATATGTCTTTATATGCTATATGTAATAAGCATGTTTATGTTTTTATCATAATGTTATAGTTATAAAGCGATAATATTAAACCAAAGTAATTGAAATCGAGGGTAAGTATGAGCATAGCTAGTCACTTTGTCAGCTCAATGCACCCCCATCGATTTATTATGCGGGATAGCAGTGGACCGAAGCGAGGATTTTGGACTGGCCACGAGATGTTTTTATGCCTTACTTTTAGTTGTTTTTGAGAGATTTGTAATATATAACACTATACTCTTTTAAATTCCGTATTTAGAGTTGTTTTATTCAACTCTTGAACGATGTTGTAACATTTTGGGTTTATGTATAATTAATGACGCTGGTTTACGACTTAATTAATTTCCGCCTTAGTAATTAAAGTCGACTAAAAACCAGGTTGTTACAATATTTCTTGTACTAATTACACTTAACAGTTATAATGTTTAATTTGATTTTAAGGTTTTTAATATTATTGTACACTTTTGAACAATAATTTAATATTTTTGTCCTTTTTAAGTAAGCCCTCATTTTCAAAACCCAATATAATGGTGATGATTTAGATTTTCTGATAATTTAATGAGAATATTTTTTGAAATTTTGGATTTGATCTAAATTAGTTGTAGGAAAGTTCAATGATGATTTAGATTTAGATTTAGATTCGAACAAAATTCAAATTCACTCTAATTCAAGTATTACAAAGTCAACTCAACCAAAATGGTCGAGGTATAACAATAGTTTTTTTTACGCTTTTTTTTGTCAGACACTACATTAAATATAAGTCAAAGTGTGAAGAACTGTCTTTCATATTTTTTTTGTGAGGAACTACCTTACATTTCTAAAAGTTTGTGAAATACTACGTACTTAAGTGAATTTTTCGTCCATTTTTAACGTTTAACGGTCATTGATTTGACGGTACTTTCTTCACCCAACTAACTCCCCTCATTTACTTCCTTCATTTCTATCTCTTCTAACTTTTCATCCTCCTCACTTTTTAATTTTCCCCAAAATTTTTACGACATGAATTCACACTTTAAATTGGAAAAACTTAATTTTATGATGACAATCTATCTTCAAATAAATATTTAAGTGTGATCAAGCTTCAAATTCAACTTCTTTTCCCCAATTTAACACTAATTTCTGAGTGTATTATCAAGGTTTGAAAATTTTCGAATTTAAGGTTAATTAATGTTTGGTTTAACTAATTTTATGGTTTTGTTTGCATAATCTTTGCGTTTAGCTCATTATCTGTTTTATTACGATCAAAGATTTCTTTTTAATTTTTTTTTACAGTATTTTGAGGGTTTCAATTTTGCCCTAATTTTGTTTTAGTGTTGTTTTGATAACATCAAACCTAATACAACTTTGAGCCTCTTCTTTTCCTTCTTCAAGTTCTCCAACTCATTCTTCAAGTTCATCAATCTTCATTTCGCTATCGACTTCTTCACCTTCTTCAACCTCCATTGATTTCTTCAACTTATTTTTCAAAGATTTATTCTCATTAAGCAATTGATTAATCAAGTGTCTTTGCCAATTGGTTGACTATTCATCAATCCACTTGAACAACTTGCAACCACGCCTATTGTCGGAATTGTAGAATTTACACGCAACAAATCTCTCCCCAGACCACGAGGTTGGATACGCCGCTGGAATTCCACACTGACATTTATGCATCTCCAAAAAGTTTAATAAAAAAGGAAAAAAAAAAAAGAGGTGAAAAACTGGAAAAAGGTAAGGAAAAGTGAGAGAGAAATGTCATTAAATAGAAAAATTAAATGGGTAGAGAAAAAAGGGATGGAAAATTATATAGCAAGTGGAGAAAAAATAATGTTGAAATATGGAGGGAAATATAAGTATCAATTGGAGGAAAAGTCTATTACGGAGTAGAAAATTGAATGAAAATTGGGTTAGAAAGGGAGGGAAGAAACTACCGTCAATTCAATGACGGTCAAACGTTAAAAATGAAAGGAAAATTTACTTTGATAGTGTTCCACAAACTTTTAGAAATGTAAGGTCATTCCTCACAAACAAAAAAATGTAAGATAGTTCTTCACAATTTAGCCTTAACTTAAGGTAGTGTCTGACAAAAAACTTTTTTTTTATATATATTTTCACTCTCTCACACATAGAAAGAGGGGATGAATAAATGCACCACATGTAGGCTCGAAAGCGTCAATACGTGGAGAAACGCATGTTTAACTGTGTGACGAGAGAGGATCGAACCTGAGACCTCAGGACCTGAGACTAAGATACCATATTATAAACTCAACTCAACCAAAATCCTATGGTGAAGATTTAGACCCAAAATAGGTTTTTATATATTATTTTCATGTATAAACTTGGTAATTTCAAATTTTACCCTCGTCCGATGTCATTTACAAATTCTATATTTCATTTTTATATTTGAAATGTGGATTTACAAATAATATGATTATTGTTAAACGCTATCTTATTACATACACTTAAGTTTTTTAATATTCAATTTAGATTTAAGGTTATTAAAATTATTTATATACTTTTGAACAATAATTTTATACTTTAGTATATTTGTTATTGTTTAAGTGTAGTTGTTTTTCTAAATTTGTTAATTATGAAACTCGAAAAACGAAAAACAAATAGTTGTTCATGGTATCATGGACAGCTCATGTTTAGGCCTTGGCCTACCCCAAAGAACTTTAGGGTTGAACCGTTTAATTATTACGCAATATGTTTTTATATAGATTGTTATTATCGCTATCTAAGAATAAAATAAAATAAAATCATAGCATTAACATTACTAAGTTTAATTTGTACAAGAAAGACCGATTGCGCTAAATAATATAATGTCTGTGTTTAACATTTTCCATTATTAAATAGATAGAATTATTATTACAAGGGCACAAATTTTAGGTTAAGGTAAGGATCTCCATTTTTTTGTCTACATTTTGTCTTCATTATTACATCTAATATAATATTAGTGTATTACTCCGTATTA
This sequence comes from Dianthus caryophyllus, assembly GCA_023091065.1. NCBI lineage: Eukaryota > Viridiplantae > Streptophyta > Magnoliopsida > Caryophyllales > Caryophyllaceae > Dianthus > Dianthus caryophyllus. Next base: position 12,468,111 of record JALGRB010000016.1, read on the forward strand.
TTTGTTATAACGGAAGCGCTGACGACTGACGTTGGGCCTCTGCTGCATCGGTGTCCACGGTCTATAATAGTATGATATTGTCCGCTTTGGGCCTAGCCCTCACAAATTTACTCTTGGGCTCCTTCCCAAAATGCCTCATACTATTATATTTGATAACCCCTTATATAGATCATCTTTCACCTATTCTCCACCGATGTGGGACTTGAGTTTGCACCCCAACAATCCTCCCCTCAAACCAAGGACCATCGTCATGACTCGGACCTTGAACTATTTGGAGAACCTCCCCACACTTTGCAGCCCCATATTCTTAGGCACCTTTTAGCATCACCAAGACTGGATACCTTCCCCTTAACGGGCATTATTAAACTCCTCTGCATCCAATATACCCTGGGCCGGGTCCGCCACTTCAGAAGTCCTAGAACACAACGGTCTCTGGCATCCAATCTGATAAGAATCCACTAGACCTGTGGCACCCAATCTGATAAGGGTCCACCTGATCAACAGTTCTAGTACACATAAGGTCTTCCGCTTGACCTACGGCGCCTTCTAGGTCCATTTTCACCATGGACCAAATTTGCTCAAGACTCCACTCGAGCAAGGAGTTTCGGGCCACCTTCAAGTCTTTGGGCCAAATGCTTCTCCACTAGTGCCCAGTCCAAGTCGACCTTGGGCTCTGATACCAATTGTTATAACGGAAGCACTGACAACTGACGTTTGGTCTCTGCTTCATCGGTGTCCACGGTCTATAATAGTATGATATTGTCCGCTTTGGGCCTAGCCCTCACGGATTTACTCTTGGGCTCCTTCCCAAAAGGCCTCATACTATTATATTTGATAACCCCTTATATAGATCGTCTTTCACATATTCTCCACTGATGTGGGACTTGGGTTTGCACCCAACATTATTATCCTTTGTGTAATGAAATTAGTGACTGTTAGATTGTTTGAGCATAAAATTTAGACCAATAAGAGGAAAGAAGAATGATAAGAACTAAAGAGAGTTCAAACTGAAATTTCAAACAAATATGTCTCAATTTCACACAAGATGCTATAAGATTTAATGTTTTTTCACTTCTATAAATTTACAATGTATTCAATGTGTTAGGATCCTCTAGAGTTGATTTATGGTAGAGTTGATAGAGTTTACCATAAATGGTATTTGAAAAAAGTAATTAATATATGAGTAATTCTACGGTGAGACCGTCTCATACGATAAGACAACATCATAAATTATTATTATACCACACAAATCAGTGATCCTCAAATAAACCCCCTAAATTACTTGAAAGCAACAAAAGCCAAATCTTCACCCACCACCAGCACCACCACCGCCACCGCCACCGCCACCACCCGACCATCGTCGCTGCGACCTTCACCGCGGCTATGGCCACCGTCACCACGAGAGTCACCGGAATCTAACGACGATCCGTAACCCAAACCACCACAACAACTAATCCCCCATCATCACTCAAACCTCCCTCGCGACTCTGACCACCACCACCACCACCAAGTGAGTCGCCCTGATTCAAATACTAAATCTAACCCCAACTTTTCAATCATTCCATCCCAACTAACACTAATCTCACCGAAATCCTAATTACATCGCTATTTTACATCAACAACAACTCCGACCACTACGTCGGGGTACGACGCCGACTTATAACGAAGACAAAATGATATTTGCTTAGATTCCTCAAACCATGCATTAATTCATCATATTTCACTCTGATTATTATTAAAATCTCATATTTTTGTAACCTAATTATATTTCCTTTCAAAAGTAACTGAAATATCACTGGGAAAATTTATAAAAAAAATCGTATCAATGCTTTTACGTTACTTTTGAAATTCATTAAGGTTACTTTTGCAATTTCAGTTTTCCGACGAGGTTGTCGATGGGATGATGGCGAAGTTTGTCGGAACTCCGGTTGTCCAGCAGGGACTTGGGTGAAATGGATCTGATGTTTTTCTTGGATGAGTTTGATCATACTGGTTGATGTTGATGGTAGATTGATTTATTATTGTCAGTTAAATTAGGGTTGAAAAAATTGTATTTGGGGATAGTTGTTTGGTGACATGGCAGTTGTCTTATAGTATAAGACTGTCTTATGGTAGAATTTGTATTAATATATTGACAATTATATTAATAACAAAGAAATTATAATCTTTGTTAATTTAGGTAAACTCTATAAGGTAGAGTTATTTTTCAACTCTAGAGGATCTTAACTCGTATTGAATAGACACATTTTAGAAAAAACATAAACGAATATTCAAATTTAAAAGACAAAAATTATTGGCCCAACGTCACCAAATACAAAAACTAGCGTTCGAAATACACTCTTGACACTTCCTATATTTTTTACCTAAATCAAAACACTTGAATCCATATCGTCTGTCGGATCCGTTTGACAGTAGAATTTAGGTGCATGTCAGCTTGCTCCGACGCATGAATGGGTGGGCCATTCTACTGCTCAATAAAGTTGGGCCTGAGTGGGCCGCCCATCACTTTGCTTGATTTCGTTTATAGATTCAATTAGATTATAATTGGGCTTCCCAAAATGATATATTTTTGACCCAAATATGAAGTAATAATTAAGCTCGTTTTTTGACAAAGAAACAACTGACTCGGTTCGACATATAAAGACTAGTATATTTTCAGTGAAACCGTCTCATACAATGAATAAGTGAAATTAACTAAATTTAATTAAACGTTAAAAGGATAACTGCTCATAATATGAAAGGTCTCACATTATTTTTATTTATTTTTATATTGTCACAATAGAAAATTATTTTATAAAGACTAAAAATAAGATTATTTTGCAATGGATATAAATCTAGTCAAGTAAAACAAAACAATTTCTAATGCTCTTTTCTTTTTAGCAAGAATTTGAAAAACCTTCTAGTGCATGACTGCATGTTATATTGTTAACCAGACGATATTGTAGTCCAATTATTAAGTGGTTTGTATTTTGTAACATTCTCTTTGTTTTAAGCATAGACTTATTTTATAGGTTTTTTAGTTTAACTTAGGAATAAACTTTGTTAAATTATCTTTCTTAAAAAAAATTTCATTTCAAATGATATTACAATGAGTAAATTAAATTGCAAACAAACCCTATTAAAAATCAAGGTACGAACTTCTCAATTGACTAAAACACTATGCTTGAAAATCATCTTCAACAATGATTGTTCTTCATTTTTGTTGCGTAGTTTCATTTCCTTAATGTTGATAACTGATAAGATAAATGCATATAAAATTTATTAGACGACAATATTAATTATTTATATTGTTAGCCAGGTATTATACTGTGGTGTAACTCCGTCGATAGGAAAGATCAAGTCGTTCCGTACCTTCAAATCTAACGAAGTGGAGGTATAAAATTGAGGCTACTCATCATAAAATGTACTAACCTCCCATTTCTTTTGATCTTCCCACTTGTTTATTAAATGAGTGTATTATTTTAATCAAGTGGGAAGATCAAAGAAAATGGGAGGGAGTACGTACGTACTTACTCCGTATAACCTGGGAGTAACAGTAAAGCAGTAATAATGCCGTGGTCACCCAACAATTGCCAACAAAAAATTACACCCATGAAATGAACAGTGAAGACAGTGTCTACATTTGGTCTGAAATTCTATGTTATGTCTGCACTCTGCTGCCACTTATCTGCAGTCACTGCTCCCCTTGACTACTTTCTCTAACTTAATAGAGTATACTCCTTTATTTACTAATTTTGGTGCCCGGCCCGATCCACCTATATTTACCTCTAAATTTTTAATTTTATATGAAATATAAATAAAAATTATATTATCGAGAAACTACTTTATAGTTGTCCATTTCATATTTGTATTGATGTTTTCAAAATTATAATGTACGGAGTATACTATTATTACATATCATCTCCTTCAAAAAAAAAAAAAAAACTCGCAAAACACTCGAAATAGATCCATGCAAGTTTGATTTTGTTTTTGATTTTCGGGTTTAATATTGGTTCATTCTTGCTTTGTCACTTCTAATCCTACCGTATTCAGTCCAAAGTATGTTAATTTTTTTTTGTTTTATGTTATAATTATATTATGGTAATTTTAGTTATATTGTTTAGATTTTGTAATTGTTTTAGTGTTGTTATGTTTGAATGATGTTTGGTTATTATTTTTGAAGTATAACAGGTGTTGAATTAGGTGTTGAATTTGTTTAAGATTAGATTAGATAATGATTGATTTCAATTGAAATTAGGGTTTGTGAAATTGGGTTTTTTTTAAGCTTGAAATTGGGGGTTTTTAGTAGTGTTTGAGTTATGCATCTTAGATTATTATTTTTATGTTAGATTATGTTTTGCGTAGGATTAGTGTTATTATTTTCTATTAATGTAGGATTAATATGTATAAAAATTAGGGATTGTGAGCAGGGGCGGCCCCAAGAGGGAGCCAAGGGGGGGCCATGCCCCCCTACCATTTCCTGAAAAAATAAAATAACTATTAACTGCTACTCCCTCCATTCAAGTCCAAACCAAACATTTACCTTTTTGACACTATTCATATGCGTCGGTAATCTTTGAAATTCCAGACAATGTATAAGTGAAAATATAATCGTGTGTGATCTTGTTTGATTCGTCTTTATGCGTACAATATTAATATCCAATTTTTAAATTTTTTTATCGTGTGAAATTATACATATTTTCGTTCCGACATTCGCCTCGACAAATGTGATAAAGCAACCGTAGTGTTTGGACTTGAATGGAGGGAGTACAATTTAGGAACAAAAATATGCAGTAACAAAGATGGTAAGGAGTTCACCTCATGTGTAAGAGGTCTAGGGTTCGACTCCTAACAGCTTTTTTTTTTTCTTTTTTTTTTTTCTCTTTTTTTTTTTTTTTTTTTTTTTTGTTGTTGTTTGTATTTTAAGACATGCAATTTGTTTTTTGCTTGTTAGAGTTTTATCATTAATTTACGAAAGTTGGAGTAATATAATTATTTTATCAATATTTTCTATTAATGAATGGACCAAAAATAGGTTTTAAACTAAATTTTTTTTTTTGTATTTGATCTCATAATATTAATTATAATTATAGTTTTTAGAATTTTCAATATTTTAGGAGTAAGATTGTTAATATATTAGACACACGAAAATTAATAGTTAAAAAAGAAAATATATATGGTGATTGTATTGATTCGGAAGATCATTATTATTTGTACAAATTTTTTAACACGGCACAAAATTTATACGTATACGTATACGTATATATATATATATATATATATATATATATATATATATATATATATAGAGATAAGATCTTTCAAGCCCTAAGTTTTGGGAAAGTCATTGAGTCCAGACATTCGCTTTGAGATTTTAACACAAAAATTTGAGATTTTAACACAAAAATTTAGAACTGCAAAATTCCAGAATATTTGAGATTTTAACAATTGTTAAAATCTCAAATATTCTGGAATTTTGCAGTTCTAAATTTTTGTGTTAAAATCTCAAATTTTTGTGTTAAAATCTCAAAGCGGATGTCTGGACTCAATGACTTTCCCTCACTACTTGGGCTTAAAAGATCTTAACTCTATATATATATATATATAGATTTAGGATCTTGTACGAACTACTCATTCAATACGAACCATACGAACTACTTATAAACCCTCCGATAGAAAAGAATCTACGGTTGATATCAAAACCCCCAATACTCTCATCCCTCTCCTCTGAAACAATAAACCTAAAAAATTAAATACCTAACCTCTGCATCTCAATTCCCAATCAGCAAAGCCAACACACCTCGCGTTCGATCACCGTTGCACCTCCGGCGAATTCTACGACGTTGTAGGTTAGCTTCTACGGTGTATTTTCAACGAAGAAGTTGATTTTCCGGCGATTCGCGAATTTAATCGTTTTTTAGTAGCCTATGATGACGATGATAATAATGATGATGATTATAACCAAAACTTGATCGAGTTTTGCCTAATTTTATCGCTTCATTTCTTCATAATTCAATCAAATTTCATGTAAGTTATTTTTGATTCCTAATTATTCTCATAGTTTTCTACAATTATTCTCATAGTTTCCTAATTATTTTTGATTCCTAATTATTCTTAACTATACTCAAAATTATCAGTAGTTACTCAATTCTTTTTCGTTTTTTTCATATTTGTAGTCTTTTGTATTAACTTAGTTGTATTTATGCGTTATTATTGAATTGAATTTTAGGGTTTTTGCGGTACTGGATTAATTGTGATTGTTGTTGTTCAATTTGTCAAATTTTTGTACTTTGAATCTCAAATGTGTGTTTGGAGTAATTTTCGATAGGATTGGATGGAATTTTAGAGTTCGTATCGTGTTGGATTGGTTGTGATTTGTGAAGTGGTTGGATTTGTCGACCATTGAAACTGATTTGGAATTTGATTTCCAATTGAAGTCCCAAATTCCGAAATTTGTTACTTATTGTTTAGAGGAATCAAGGGCATGTATTTTAACTGGGTAAAAGATGGATTTCTGCGAATTGAGTGTTTGTTGAGTGAAGAAAAAAGGTCTCTAGTTAGAATTTGGGTTTCAAAGTTCGACATCGTAATGTGAAACACTATCGTTGAGGGAGTTGCACTTAATCATGATGATGGCTGCTTGCTCTTTCGATTAGTTAGTTTGATGTATTGTGTAGTGATAAAGTATTGGCTATCCTTGGGAAACACGTGAATTTCTCTTGTCATATGGTTATAAACCTTATGGAATGAATGGGGTCAAAACCTACTCCAAAACGTAAGCGGAGTGCATGCGTGAACAAATTTGACTTGGTTGAAAAGAAGCTTATACTGAGTTATAGTATTTCAGAATGCGTTTTGGTCTTACTTTTTTTTTGGTTCATCCTTCCACAGGGTGTAGGAGGTCACTGTGGTCGATTCATATCATGAGTTAGCGAGGCCGATTTGGTCAGGAGATTTTATTTATCGCCTCAATGGTATATTATATGAAGAAGCGAGGGGTTTCATTTCTCAAATATGTTTTTACTGGCTCCAGGGGTAGGATCAACTCCAAGTGGTAATGCAGCAAACTGAACTATAAATGGAAGTTCGATAATGAAATCGTGTCAAATAATTCTTTGAAATGTTGCGTTATAATCCGTTCATTTTGATATAATTTTAGTTCATTTTAGTTAAACTCTTTCATTAGGAATTATTTGCATGAGTTGTGTGCAAAATTATCAATTTTGTTCTCGGTTCCATGACTATTAACTGAACTATTTGGCGCAGCATTTTGACGAGGAGATGGTAGTGAATGTTGTAAGCCCAGAAAAGGATGTCGACGGTTTTCATCCCCAAAATATGGGGAACCTAGCGCTGAAGGGAAGGGAGCCGTATTTCATTCCGTCCTTGACCAAGGCCTGGTGCATTTATTTGTTCTTTGAGGTCGCATAGAACTCACTGGAAAAAAGGTCGTCGTGGTTGGGACAAGTAAGATTGTCGCATTACCTACTTCGTTGTTATTCACAGTGCACCGCAGGCATACTCGTATTTTCGGTTTATACACCGTGATCTCGTATTTTTACATCTTGTTTTTCTCACGAAAATTAATGTTATTTTTATTCTCATGTGAAGCGACATAACGTGACTGTATTTCACGTGAACTCGTTCACCAAGAATCCGCAAGAGATCACACGGGAAGCAGATATCGTCATTGTTGATGTAGGCGTGCCAAACATGATCCGAGGCGATTGTTTAAAACCAGGCTCATTTGTAATTGACGCAGGAACAACTGCAGTTAAGGTAAAACTTGGATTTACGTCTCACCTTCAGGCATCACTGGTGTCTAAATGGAAGTAAAATCACGCCAGATCGAGCAATCGACAAACATAACACTTTCGCATTAATTTTTTTGCGGGACCCGCATGGAAAACACGGGTTCCATCTAACGGCGATGTATGCTTCAAGGAAGCGATTAAGGTAAGATCTGCAATAACGCTTGATTCAGGAGGTTTAGGACCCGTCACAATCCCCATGCTGCTTTGCAATACACTCGACACAGCTAAACGCGCTTATGAGTTTGCTTGAATTCCATCCTTACACGTATTTCAATATGCCTCAGAGTTTTTTCTTTTTCCGGCATCTTTGACAACATCGAGTTCGCGGCAAAATATTTTTGAATATCCAGGACTTTTTGTATGTATCCACAACACATTTGCATCTTTGTCTTACATTGCATGCTATTGTCTCTGCTGACGGTTGCTACTTTTCCCAGCCGCATGTTGTTGTCTTCTACATGCTGCTGTCCTGCTGTTGCATGTTGCTTTCTACTGATGCATTCGATTTATGCTATTGTGTCTTTCTTTCCGCTCTTTGTGTGATGTCGTTTGTCGTGCTTCTTTTTGCCGCCTTGTTCTGCTCCTTGTTGTTGCACGCTATTTTCTGTGCCGTATTCTTTGCATCTTTGTCATCTTCTGCTCATTTTTGTCCTGTCCTGTGTGTTGTCGTCCGCTACTATGTGATGTCGTCCTTGTTATTGTTCGTGTCGTTTTTGCACTTTTGATTTGGTTGTGCATCTGTACCTTTCAAATATTCTTTGTATTAGTGTAACTGAGTTAGAAAATAGGCATTAGTTATTTTTTTCACGTAATAAGTTTAATAAAGGCTATTAGCTCAACGGTAGAGCAATGTGCAATGCACATAAGGTATGGGTTCAATTCCCATATAGCCTACATATTACTGTAACTAGAAGGGAAATTACTGTAACTAGAGGGGAAATTCATGTAACCAGAGAGAAAATTATCAGAACTAGAGGAAATTATCAGAACTAGAGGGGAAACTCATGTAACTAGAACAAAATAAAGTGTAACTGGAAAATGTGATGCTTATTTCAACATAGTACAAGGGAAAAGTGATGCTTGACTCATAATAAGTGTAACCACAAAGGGAAAAACAATGTAACTAGGACGATAAAACCTGTAGCTACTCATAATAAGCGTAACCACAAAGGGGAAACAATTCATAATTACTAGAGGGAAAATAACTGTAATTAGAGGGGAAATTCATGTAACTAGAGGGAAATTATCAGAACTAGAGGAAAATTATCAGAACTAGAGGGGAAATTCATGTAACTAGAGGGAAAATTCATGTAACAAGAGGGAAAATAACTGTAACTAGAGGGGAAATTCATGTAACTAGAGAGGAAATTACTATAACTAGAGGGAAAATTACTGTAACTAGAGAGAAAATTCATGTAACTAGAGGGAAAAATTCATGTAACTAGAGGGAAAATAACTGTAGTAGAGGGGAAATTCATGTAACTAGAGGGGAAATTCATGTAACTAGAGGGAAAATAACTGTAATTAGAGGGGAAATTCATGTAACTAGAGAGGAAATTATCAGAACTAGTGGGAAAATTCATCAGAATTCAGAGGGAAAAATTCATGTAACTAGAGAGAAAATTACTGTAACTAGAGGGGAAATTCATGTAACTAGAGGGAAAATTACTGTAACTAGAGGAAAAATTCATGTAACTAGAGGGAAAATAACTGTAACTAGAGGGAAAATTACTGTAACTAGAGGGGAAATTACTATAACTAGAGGGAAAATTACTGTAACTAGAGGGGAAATTCATGTAACTAGAGGGAAAATTATCAGAACTAGAGGAAAATAATCAGAACTAGAGGGGAAATTCATGTAACTAGAGGGGAAATTACTATAACTAGAGGGAAAATTACTGTAACTAGAGGGAAAATTCATGTAACTAGAGGGAAAATTCATGTAACTAGAGGGAAAATAACTGTAGTAGAGGGGAAATTCATGTAACTAGAGGGGAAATTCATGTAACTAGAGGGAAAATAACTGTAACTAGAGGGAAAATAACTGTAATTAGAGGGGAAATTACTGTAACTAGTGGGAAAATAAACTAACATGTGTACCTCAAGCCTCTTTGTTTTGATTCACGGTCTCAGCTACCATCTTTATAAACTCCATTTTCTCGTGAAAGCACATCAAGCACATAGATAAGACCACACAAGTCAATAACAAATACGATGATGATGACGATAAAATCAAACATCATGAAGGGATTACATATACGCATTTGATGTCAAAGTCAAAACAATCGAAAAAAATGCTCGTTTAAACTGACGATGCCTACAGTGAACTTGACAGTAGTATTGAAATCTATAAGCACATTAGTGTTAGCAGGGTGGGTATATTATAAAATGTAAAAATGTAAATGTAGTGTAGTAATTATTTGAGAAGTGTACCTTGAACTACTACTGGAGAATCCCCTCATCAAACTTCCACAGGAAATCAAAGCTCTTGACAACAACCGCATTTGACAAGAAAGAGGGAGGAGAAGGGTATGACTCACCGTGGTGGTTAAATCCAACGAACGCTTTGGTGCTCGGAGGTGGAATAGAGCAGAAACTCCACGAGATTGGTAAGCTCCGCGGTCGGCGACAAAAAGCTCGAGGGTGAAGGAGGATGGCGAGCGTAGAGGAAAAAGATAAAATGAAAACAAAAGAGAGGAAGAGTGGGGAGGGGTTTCCTGGTGGTGGTCTCCGGCGGTCTCCGGCGAGGTCACGGTGGCCTGAACTCCGGCGTCGTCAGGTCGTGGTGGTGATGTGTAGGTAGGTTGGGTAATGGTGAAGGTAAGTTGGAGTGGTGAAGGGTAATGCTCAGTGATTTTCTGATTTAGGGTTTAGGTAAGTTGGAGGGGTGAAGGGGAGGGGGTTCGTAGAGTTCGTATCGTAAATAAGTTCGCACGGGATCCTGCCTCTATATATATATATATATATATATATATATATATATATATATAAGATCTTTTAAGCCCAACTTATTAGAGAAAATCATTGAGTCCTGAATCCGCTTTGAGATTTTAACACAAAAATTTGAGATTTTAACACAAAAATTTGAAACTGCAAAATTCCAGAATATTTGAGATTTTAACATTGTTAAAATCTCAAATATTCTGAAATTTTACAGTTCTAAATTTTTGTGTTAAAATCTCAAATTTTTGTGTTAAAATCTCAAATTTTTGTGTTAAAATCTCAAAGCGGATGTCTGGACTCAATGACTTTCCCAAAACTTAGGGCTTGAAAGATCTTATCTCTCTCTCTCTCTCTCTCTATACATATATATATATATATATATATATATATATATATATATATATATATATAGGGTTAAGATCCCGTCTAAAGATTGCATTTGCAGTCTGTGTAAATCTGTACCTACTAGGTACACAAATTTGTGTATTGGGTACACAAACCTGTATGTTAGGTACACAACTATATATATTAGATACACAAATTTGGGCATTAGGTACACAGAAAAACAAGTTAAATACACACAAATTACTAATAAATCCAGTGTTTTTATTTATATTTTTTCATAGTTATTTACAAAGACGATAAATTGGATACACAAAAATTTAACTCGGATACACAAAAAACGAGTTTAGGTACACAATACGTATACGTCCCCTACTGTTTCTACCATCACTACCACTGCCACCTCACCGCCGCCGTCACCATCGTAATTATTACTCATTATTCTTTTAAAATGAAAATTAAATAGTAGATCTGAAAAAATGAAAATTTAAAAATGAAAAAAAGTAGATCTGAAAAAATAACACAAAATAGGAGAGAAATAGAGGAGGTCGAGGACGACGGTCGTCGAGTTAGTAGCTCCGGTGGCTGGTGGTGGTGTTGTACACGGTGGGGCCAACGACATTAGTGGTAGAGCAGGGTGGTGGCAGTCGTGGTGAACATCGGTGGTACTGTGGTAGGCAGAGAAGGAAAAAACGGACGTGGGTGGTGGTGATGGCCAACTCCGGTGGAGGGTCGACGGTGGTGCACCAACGATGTGGTTGATGTTGTCGTCTTTACGTTGTATGTTGTTGTTTTCGTTATTGTTGTTGTTATTGAGTTTTAATAGAGGGAGGACGACGGTGACAGAGGGACGATAACGGCGGTGGTATTTGTGGACGGTAGTGATGGCAGAAGATAGATTGAAGTTGATGTGGTAAGTGGTGATTTGTTTAATTAGGTACGGAGTATAAGGAAGTGGAGGGGATGTGCCTTGTTTTCATTTAAGTGTAGTGGGCTTTTGTGGGTATGAGGGAGTTGGGCTTTTATTTTTTGTTTTGTGGGAGTTAGTTTTGTTTGGTGCGTACGGTGCGCACCGTAAGGTTGGTGCGCACGGGATCCGCATTCTATATATATATATATATATATATATATATAGAATTCGGATCTGGTACGCACCCTTCATTCGGTGCGCACCCTACGCACCAAATAACTCAACGTGCAAAACACAACATAAAAAACAAGCAGTAACCCTAATTTCACTCTCATCCCCAAATCAATTAACCTGCCTTCTTCTTCCCTATCTCTTATTCTCTTATGCACTTCAAATAATCAATCATATCCATAAATAATCCCATCATTATCATCATCATCAATCACGACCTTCATCATTCAAGCACAAATCATCATAATCATCATCATCATCATCAATCATAGCCTTTATCGAATCATTGATGGCACCACTAAAGTCGACGCCTCGCGCTGCTTTATCTTCATTGTCTTTCTCTCCACCGGAGGTCCGACGACCACATTACCGCCACAAACTTACCGGCAAGCTACTCCGTTCGAGTTGGCGTGGTTAGTTTTGAAATTATACTTCGTTTTATTGTAGATCTACAATTTAATTTTAAAAGATTGTAGATCTACGGAGTTATTGGCTGTTTCAAGGTGGTGGAGGCGGCGGTACATGAACACGGAGTTGGGCAGAGATTTAGGTTGTTTCAAGGTTGTAGATCCACAATTTAATTGTACATCTTGTGTATCTAAATCGTAATGTTGTGTACCTAGGTCAAAATTTTGTGTACCTAGTATTATTTAAGTCTCAGTTTTAGATCTACTATTATTTAAATCTCAGTTTTAGATCTACCTGTTGTGTATCCAAACTCGTTTTTTGTGTATCCGAGTTATAGTTTTGTGTATTCAATTTATTGTCATCATAAATAACTATGAGAACAACAAAAATTAAAACACTGAATTTATTAGTAATTTGTGTGTATTTAACCCGCTTTTTCTGTGTATCTAATGCCCAAATTTGTGTATCCAATATATATATTTGTGTACCTAACATACAGACTTGTGTACCCAATACACAAATTTGTGTATCTATTGGTGCGTACGGTGCGCACCGTAAGGTGGTGCGCACGGGATCTTAACCCTATATATATATATATATATATATATATATATATATATATATATATATATATATATATATATAGATAAGATCTTTCAAGCCCTAAGTTTTGGGAAAGTCATTGAGTCCAGACATCCGCTTTGAGATTTTAACACAAAAATTTGAGATTTTAACACAAAAATTTAGAACTGCAAAATTCCAGAATATTTGAGATTTTAACAATGTTAAAATCTCAAATATTCTGGAATTTTGCAGTCTCAAATTTTTGTGTTAAAATCTCAAATTTTTGTGTTAAATTCTCAAAGCGGATTCAGGACTTAATGACTTTCTCTAATAAGTTGGGCTTAAAAGATCTTATCTTTATATATATATATATATATATATATATAGAGTTAGGATCCGGTACATCCTAACATCTTTGTACATCCTACATCCTAATCTAAGCCCTTAGATCAAAGGAATGGAGGGCCAAGATTGAGCCAAAAAAAAAAAAAAAAAAAAGCGCGCGGCCTAACTATTAGTTATAAAGTTACTATGATTTGTTTTGATACTTTTAGTTCTAAATAGTGATACTTTCAGTTATCGTAAGTGATACTTTTTGTAGGATGTAAGACATAAATATTTTGCTATAGATTTACAAAGATCGTGATACTTTTAGTGTAACACTGTGAAACTTTTAGTGTAAATTAGTGATACTTTTAACATAATATTGTGACATAATATAAAATAAAGTGATACTTCCACATAATGTTTTGTTACTTTTAACATAATATTGTGATATTTCTTATATTAACATTTGATACTTCTTACAATAAATTCATATATATATATTGAGTAATGAAACATTGTAGAATTTAAATCATAATGAATTCAACAAAGATCGTGATACTTCTTGTGTAATAATATGATACTTTCAGTTTAAATTAGTGATACTTCTATTTAAAAATAATATTACAAGCAACTCATCGAGACATTTCAACAAACACTTATTGTACAACAGAAAAATACACAATAATATCTTAATTAAACATAGTAGTTCCACCACACCAAAGTGAGATGACAATGAACGATCACGATCACGATGAACATCAAATTGAACGATGCCGATAATGATGACGCGTTGAACGCAAAAGCTTGATTGATGATGAAGATGAATGATGATGAAAAACATAAAATTGAGCGATGACGATATGAAAATTCAACATAAATCGATGCATAAATTGATCGAGGAGAATTATATTTTTATTTAACACAATTAAATGTAGAACTTGGTAGATGAGAATTGAATGACAAAAAAAAAAAAAAAACAAAAAAAAAAAAAAAAGAATTGAAAAAAAAAAAAAAAAAGAAAAAATAAAAAATATGAAAGAAAAAATAATAAAAATAAATCCCCTCATAAAGAAAAAAAATAAAAAAATAAATCCCTCATAAAGATAAAAACAAATAAAAAAATAAATCCCTCATAAAGGGAAAAACAAAAAAAAATAAATTCACCTCATAAAAAAAAATTAAATAAATAAATCTCCTCACCAAAAAAAAAGCTATAAATCTGAGCCATTGGATCATGAGATCACAGAAATTTGAGATTTGGATGTAGGATGTATAATTGTTGGGAGGATGTATAAGATCCTATTTCTATATATATAAATAAATATATATATATATATATATATAAAAGTACGATGTGCCCCCCCTAAGCACAAATCCTGGGTCCGCCACTGATTGTGAGATTGAGGTTTTTTAGTTAAGTTAATTATAATAGTAATTTGAGTTGAAATTAGTATTTTTTTTTAATTTTTTTTATAATGTGATTGTTATCTGTGAAATCCTCATAGTTTAAATTGGTTGAATTACTTGTTTGAACTCTTGGTTATTGAAGTATTTGTCTTACATTTTTTGGTTAGTTTATAATAAAAAAAAACGACCTATTGAAAAATATGCTAAAGGAGTCACAGAATTTATTGAATTTGCTAAACAACAAGAAGAATATCAGCTTGGAGAAAATAACATTAGGTGTCCTTGTAGGCTAACAAATGTAAAAATCTATATTACGTTGATGAATACTCCGTTGAAGAACATCTTATCTCTAACGGTTTTCTTCCAAATTATTATCAATGGATTTGCCATGGCGAATCTTACTCTTCAAATCGCGAAGAGTTACAAAATTCTCAAAATAATAATACCTATAGAGATATGATCGTTGATGCACGGGAATATAATATTTTTAATAATAGTGAAACAACACATAATAATGAAGAAGATCCACATCCTCAAGCCAAAGCATTTTTTTACATATTAAATTGTGGATACCCGTATCCGTACCATCCCACAACAAACCCTATCATGTAACAACGGACTTTTATTTGCATGCTTTACGTTAACTTAGACGGTACTAACTATGTCGAATTTTGAGTTGAGTCGTTTTAGTGTCAAAATGAGTCGATGAGTCGTCACGCTTAAATAAATGTCCTTTGGTTCATTTAGAGTCTAGCTTGTCTCGCGTATCGCTTCGACCAGCATGAGCATCCCCTTTGCAATTTAATTGGCCCTTTTACACTAATTAGGCCCAATTAAGTTATCCTAAATTCCTAAATTTAGGCCCGGTGGCTAAAACTACTATTTAGCATTTTCATTTCCACAATACGACCTTGCGGGTCTTCTCATTTCAAAATATACATCCAAACGCACCCTTTTTACATTTTTCGGGTCTCGGCCCAAAACCGAGCCCGACCCGTTCTTGGCCCGTTTCCCAAGGCCGAGCTTTACCAAAATATCTTGTATACCTGCTAATACATTATACTCGGTATTCTTGGAGCACAAGTAAGAGATTTCCAAGATACGTTAATCCGTATTTACGAAATACGAGCTTCAACCCGACCTACAAATCGTAAAGCACTTTCCACTTTACGGTTTGCTGGGTAAACCATAAAATACTTTACGGTTTCCCTGCCTGATTTTTACAGGATTTTTTCTAATTTCTTCGAATTCTCTACTATAAATATCCCTACACCCCAACACACTTAAATCACAAATTCACAAGTTTTTTTTATAGCAAATACACAATTCTCTCTCAAAGCCTCATGCACCCAAATCTTCAATTTTTCACACATCACGTGTTGAATTCACCCCTTTTGTTCAAGCGAAGCTCTGCTGGTTTCGAAGCTCGAGATAGGTATGTCTTGGTCCTAATTTGGATTAAGTCTTTTTCTTTGCTTTTAGAATAACAAAGGGACTACACACTAGTGCCCAACCCGACTTTGGTAATGAGCCCGTTTTCACGTTAAGATGGATTTGTATCTTGAATGCACATCACATTCGTAACACACCTCGCCACAGTCGTATAAGAACGCCTCCTTAGAATGAACCAAACGGACTTTATTTTAAGTTTATGCATCTGCATTAGTCAACTTAACAATGAATTCGACATTAACTGTACCGTTTTCGTTAACAAGTTTTAGCATGCATTAACTGAGGGTTTTAAACAATCTTTTACATATGCATTGTAACAACCCGGATTCTTTAACAGTATAAAATAGGCTTTAGAAAGGTTTTAAAAGAGAAAATGACAATGAAAATGAAAACCACGGTGGCGGAAACACCGTGAATCCGGATCGTCACTCACAAACGACTAAAACAAACCAAACTAAAAGTAAAGTAGACCTCAAGGTCTAACCATGGGGAATAAATACCTCTTACATCCAAATCTCAAAACATAAACAAAAGTATAAAGAAAGTCTAATCGTTCAAGTCTAAACAAGCCATCTAGTGAATACAAGGTTAGCTACGGGTCCAATCCTTTCATTTCCTCACACAAACCATCCCCGCGCATACCTGCCACAAAACATGTAACAGCCACAATCAGTGAGGAGTAACTAGGTGCTCCCTAGTCGTATTTCAACATCATAAACATAATAAACTACGTATACAAGCTCACCTGGCCTACGGCCTATTATCAGAGTACCAAAACAAGCGACAATACTAGGGACAACAACAACAATCAACACGGCTCAACAATAACAACACACACGACTCACCACCAACCTCCCCGAACCAACCAAACTCGTAACCAATCAACACAAGCGCAAGAGTAAGCGCAGAGCACTAGGTGAGCAACAAGAATCACCTCGAGTGAAGCAACAAGAATCACTCAACCCTATGGCGGAACAGCAACAAGAAGTTCCTCAATCTTATAGTCTAAATTTGGCCAAATCCCACCGACCAACAAGAACGGTGACGACATTATATAAACCATAGTCTCTAACCAACATGGTTGAGAACCCATAATAGCTCTAACTAAGCAACAAGAATAGCCGAGGGGACTATGGGCGGTATCCGTCCAAACTAGGACGTCGTAGCTCCTCACATACGTGCCAAACAATACACGCATGCAAACTTAACTCAAGCATACGAACAATATCAAACCAACCACTCATACCGTCTCCAACACCATCAACACAATCCATAGTAACCTCGTGACCAAACCAACAATCGAATTCACAACCTAACTCATCACAATGTAATCAAAACTACTAATAGCATGCTTAACCATCACAATATGTAACCAACCATCATTAGGGCATGCATTAAATGATCAAAATTCAACCAAGACATCAACTTTAACCATAGTAAAACATTAATATCATCATTCTATGTGAGAAAACAACCTAGCATGCTTCTATACTCAATGTAGTATGAGGCCGACCCTTAATTGAACTCATAAGATCATAGTTCAACCAAACATTGCAAAGATCATAACTTTACAACATACAATCATAGCCAAGGACATAAACAACAACAAGGCCTCACACTAGTCAAAATACAACCAAGGCTACACCTAGTTACCTTGTTCAATTGGTAGAATAAGCCCTAGTCTTCCTCCTCTTCAATAAGTATGGTGTCTTCTTCTCCCAAGTCTTCTTCTCCTTTAATGAGGGCACAATAATACATATAAATATATAAGAACACAACAATAGCACATATGATAACAAAATAGTTAGAAAACTACAACAAAAGATAAAGATTACCGAAGGAATTAGCAAGGAATGAAAGTAGGGCTGATTAGGGTTTACTAGAGAATGAATTGAATGAAGTTTAAGAGAGAATTAATGAGGATTTTATGAGAGAGAAGAGAGAATTATAATGTATTGAATGAAAAACAGCTTTAAAATGATATTTAGAGTTTAGAGGGTCTTGGGGTTATAAGGGATTTCGTGCCAAACAATTTTAAACAAACACGGAAATCTGATCCGATCGAAAAGAGCAGCCGAACCGGCCGGTTTGGGACCTGAACCGGTCGGTTCCACACTGAACCGGTCGGTTCCAAAGTGAACCGGGCGGTTCCAAAGTGAACCGGGCGGTTTGCTTTGCACTTCTTCGTCCAGAAATTCTAGGCTTCAAAAATCAACTTTCTAACTTAGTTGTTCACACATACTCCCCTACAAACTCCTCCTAGCTCCTCCTTAGCTACTCACACACCCTCAACTCGGAAACCACCTAATTTAGAGCCACCAAGACTCGACAAAACGACACGTGATCAAGCGAAATGACTTTCTCGAGTCAAAAATGAGAAAGATCAAGAGAAATGAATGACGAATTAAACAATATGATTAATATAAAATGTAGAATAAGTCGGGGTGTTACATGCATTCATACAACTTTTCTTGCATTCAAGATCGCACTTGTACGTAGCGAATTAGTTTAGCTCAAATATCATCAATGGATTGTTCTTCGGCTAGTAGTGGCTATTTTTCAAAATAGCCTTTTCTAAAAGGTTTTCATAATACAAATTGAATTAATCTTTAGAAGAGCACCGTCACCCCAGATTCAATCTGGTTTCATAAACCTAGATCTAGGAGTGTCGACGTGCTCCGAAATCTAGGACGTGTTCTACAGCTTAGGACATGTTTTCAGTAGGAGTGAGCACGGATCGGATATCCGATCCAAACTGATAGTTCGGATCGGATATCCAAACTCGAAATTTCTAAATTTTAATATCCATATCCGATCCAAATATTTCGGATATCCAATGTTCGGATATCCAAGATATTTCGGATCAGAGGCGGATATCCATATAGCGCCATTGCACAAACAAAAATGTTGATTTATCGTTAAATTTATCGTTACACTCGTTCATTCTTCCTTTTTTTTCCTTTTAAATTTGATAATGAACTTTTAAGTATGATTGTATTAATAGCAACACATATCACATTATATTGTTTATATATATTATTAGTTCTTTGCATTTTAGATTTAGCTAAATAAAAAATTATATATTTGAAATAGTACATTATATTCAAAGATACGGAAAAATTGAAAATTGTAGTATAGGACATTGGATGCTATTGAAATTACAACTATATTTAATAAAATTCAATTTTTAGTAACCAATAAAAAAAAAATATTAAAAATAATCAAAATATCAAGACAATTTTCGGATATTTTTCGGATATCGGATATCTAAAATTTCAAAACTAAATATCCACGGATATCCAATATCCAAAACTTTCGGATACGGATATCCAAAATTTTCAAAAATTCGGATCGGATATCCAAAAAAATCGGATCGAATATCGGATCACAATTTTCCGATTTCGGATATTCGGATATTTTGCTCAGCCCTAGTTTGCAGGTTCCTAGTTACCGCGTTAATTAGGTGGCGACTCCAAAACAGTTTTAAAGGTTTTTCTAACTTAATCTTTTTAACTTTAAACGCCTTTAAGCAAGACGTCGAGTTGGGTCCCGGCACCCCGGGTTCCACATAAATGCTTCTGAAAAACCGTTGTACGAGGGAAGCAGAATGTCTTTGTTAGAAGCCGCCTCTAGAGTTGTCACGTTGAAATCTGAGTTCAATATGCCATTTTAAGCTGCTGATGATATTGCTTCCTTGTTGGAGGATTCTGCACCCGAAGGCGATGTTATGACTCGATCGTATTACAATATAAAAAAGGTTCTCAAAGGCCCTTAACTTCCTCATAAAAAAATTCATGCATGTAAAGAAGGATGAATGTTGTTTTGTAAGAATGATGCCTTAGTAGACAAGTGTAAGGATTGTGGAAGAGATAAATATGAAAAATGTGAGGGAGAAGTCGTTTTGAAGGGTAATAAAAAGGGTGGAAAAGGGAAGAAACGCCAAGCAAAGAAGCCGGTTCCACAGAGTGAGTTAACTTATTTTCCCCTTTCAGCTCGATTGCAAAGATTGTATGCCACAAAAAATGTCGCTGAACAAATGAGGTGTCATAAAGAAAATCCGCGAAAATCAAGAAAGATGTGTCATCCGAGTAATGGGGAAGAGTGGAAGCGTTTCGATGAAATCTATCTTCAGTTTTCTCAAGAACCTCGCAATGTTCGACTTGGACTGTGTACTGACGGATTTGCACCATTCAAGAAGAGGTTGTATCAAACGGTACTACTTTGTGTGAAGTTGATGACATTGTTTACACTGTCAATGAGATTGAATACGACGACGAAGAAGGCGTTGAGGAGGCTAATCTCGACGAACTCTTAGAGGTCAATGAGGACGACGACGAATTAGAGGAACGTGAAGAGGAAGACGATGAAATGGTTCGTACTGATGATAGTGATGATGATGAAGACGAGTACAATTGCGATACTGACGATGGTGAAGAGGACGACAATAATGATGCTGAAGACGAAGATGAGGATGACAACATCTTCGATAATTAGATTTTAATGCAATTTTTTTTCGTATGTATGTACAACAACATTTTAGACAGTTTATATTTAATTTTAAATTGTTTTAATTTATGTTACTAACTTGTCTCACTTAATGATATACTACTTTGTTATTTTTTTAGTTTGAATTATGTCAGGGCGAAGTAAAAGAAGAACGAATGCAAGCGTCGCGCCCACTAAGAACGAAACGCGGCAAGGAGACAGAACTGCAGGATGACAATTGCAATAAGGCTGCAGTGGCCCTGATACCTCTAGGGAAATATGGGGATCAACCCTAGTCTAATATGCATATTCTAATATTCACTTTAAGTGTAGGCTATGCTATTCATAGAGCACCTTAACTATGAATAAAGCGAATATTTCCTAGAGACAGACCCAAAAGAGTTGGCATATTCATTATCTTGTACGGCTTAGGCAGCGCGACTTAAGGCGCAAAGGCATGGGCAAGATGACAAAGCAATAAGGCCGCCAACTTGAGAGACCACACTATTCGGGATGACTAAACGCAATAAGGCCGAGATAGTGGTATCCATACAAGACTATCTTAACCCCACTTCATTCACGATTTGACATTTTCATAACAGAGGCCCAAGCTTCTGACCTGTTCTTTAACTTACTTACGTTTTATTATTTTGTTTGATATTTTAATCACATGTTACTAGACTCTCCTAGTCATATCGTCAAACGTTTTAAATGTAATTTTGGTTTCATATGATCACATAACATGTTCGTTCATTATTTGAAGTGTTGATTCTTAACGCTTTTAAGCTTCTAAGTTGATACGTTTATTAATATGTCCAATTTTATTTAAGTGTTTTTCAAAACACTTTAGTCACTACTACAAATATGACAAAAGAGGACGGTTGAAAACCGTCCTCAATAACCAAAAGAACCGTCCTTTAGCGAGGCGTCCTCTTAAATCAAAGATTGAGGACGGTTCTAAATAAAGTCAAAACGTCCTGAAAAATAATCTCAGAGGACAGTTTCACAAACACACCGTCCTTATATGTGAAATTAAGCGCGCAAAAGCTAAACTAAAAAGGACAGTTCCAGACTTAAACCGTCCTCTTACGTATATCTTCCAGCACGGTTTCTAGACAAAACCGTCCTCTATCTTTGATTGATCTTTTAGGACGGTTAATTTAGACAACCGTCTTCTTAGGGATTGCATAGTATGATTTTGTACACATTTTCAAGAGGCCTTTAAGGACGGTTTTAATGTAAAACCGTCCTCTTAGACACATCTTTTAGGACGTTTCATTTTTACAACTGTCTTCTTAGGGCTAGCATAGTATGATTTTGTACACATTTTCAAGAGGCCTTTAAGGACGGTATTGCTACAACCGTATTACAACTTTAGTACTATTTAAATTATTCATTTTCAGTTTTGTATACTTTGGTAAATTTTCAATTATTTACAAGATTTCAAATTTTGAAATTTGAAGTATCCTTGAATTTTGAGACGTAACTTGTTTAACAAGTTTCGTGAATTTTTCACTATTCACGTCTCGGGATTTTAAAAGATAACTTGTTCAACAAGTTACCTCTAATTCTCCTTATAATAAGTTTTTAAACTTTTGGTACGTTACTTGTTTAACAAGTTTCATCCCAGGTTACTATTCATGACGGTTACGTACTATTCATGTCGATTACTATTCATGACTAAGCATTATTCATGACTAAGCATTATTCATAGCAGATCTTATTCAAAGCGGCATTAATCATGTTTGCTACTATTTAAATTAGTTACTATTCATCTGTCACTATTCATATCAATTACTATTCATCGGTCACTATTCATATCAGTGGAGTACTATTCATCGGTCACTATTCATATCAGCCACTATTTATCGGTCACTATTCATTTTAGTCACTATTTATCGGTCACTATTCATAGCAGTCACTATTCATCTTTAGACTTAGCAACTAAGTTAAATTCGAATTTCAAAGTCGTTAAATTCGATTTATAAAAAGTGATATACGATATTTATTTAAAAGTGATACTCGGTTTAATTTAGTCATCTATTAAGAACTATGACGGTTTTCATTTTAGTGACAGTGTCGTGGTTTGTTCATTTAGTCCGTTTAGTCCAAATTTTAACAGTCCAATATTTTGCAAAGGTAGTAACACACGATTTAATTCATTTTCATATCGGTTACACATTTTAATCAGTTTATAATATTTCTTTTATAACTATATCGATTTGTACTAAAATTCAATTCTAATAACTATTTAGTTTTAGTGACTTAGTGAATAAATTAATTTTGATAAAATTAGGTCCATATTTAATAGAAATTTTGTGTGGTACATATGTATATTAAAATTCATTTGTTTCTTTTAACTTTTATTTCTAATTCGTTACTTAACTAATTAAATTATTTTAGCGATAAACTAAAAAGTGATAAAAATTATTTTGACCCTAAAAATATACCTAAATGTCGTGGCCCCTTAAGGTAGGTGGTCTAATTTCGTTTTTCGATTTTTATCGGTTTTTGACTTAAAGTTTTTATATTCTATTTATTTTAACTAAACTAAAATGATTTAAGCTAAGTTGTAAATTTTCAATAAAAGTGTTATTATAATTATGAATAGTGTTTTAGCGCACTTTAAATTTCTAAGTATACTTTCCTAATGATTTTAGTTTGTTTAATTGATATTATTAGTAAGGATTTATTGCCAAACACCACCTTTAAAAAAAACTTGCAAATTCATACCTTTAAATTTTTTTTTTGCCAACTACGACCTTTTTGGGTTAAATTGACTAAAGTCAATAAAATTCCGATAAGTCCTCTCCCCTTTAACAGCTCTCACTAGGGATGTCATTGGGGCGGGGCGGGGGCGGGGGAAGCATCTCCACCACCGCATCCACCAACAAAAACCCACCTCCACCTCCGCCCCATCACCCATGGCGGGTGACAACTTGTCCTCCACCACCCGCCTGACAGGGAATTTTTTAGACCCACCAACGCCCCACCAACCGCCCCAGACCCGCCCCACCCGCCTCAGACCTGCCCCACCCGCCTCAAACCCGCCCCAGACCCGCCCCACCCGCCCATGAAATCGAATTATCGCTACGTAAATTTTAATATTTTTTTACCGAAAATTTTCTAATTAAGACATAGCTACATAAACACATTTCAAATAACCAATCAAAGTATTGTGAGTACCAAATAAAAATACATACGACACACATTTAAAGTTTATGAAATAAATAAATAAAAATCAATCCGACACCCTACACTAAATATAAACAAAAAAATGTTGTATACTTCATTCATATTTTAAAATATAAAGGAAAGAAAAAGTTAAAGTAAAAGTCTTCTCTAATTTATATTTCTATGAGTATGATTAAATGAACTAGGTGGGTATAGGCAGTGCGGGTAAAAAGCGAGCGGTATAGGCGAGCGAAGCGGGTAAGTAGGCGGGGCGGGGGCGTGGCGGTGTTTCGATGAAATCCACCACCGCTCCACGACCCGCGGCGGGTGTCACTTTTAAGATCCACCACCGCTCCACGACCCACTAAAGGTAGGGGTGAGCAAAAAAAACCGATCCGGTTTTTATATCCGAAACCGAACCGAAACCGATCCGGAAAAACCCGAAAATCCGGGTTTTTTTCAAATTCGGGTTCCGAATCCGAATATCCAGTTTAAAACCGGAGCGGATATGGATATTAAAATTTGTAAAACGGATAACCGATTTTAAACCGGTTTTTATTAAAACTAATATTAAAATTTTAAAAATTACTTTAAAAAAATTATCAAAAAAATTAAATTAATTACGGTATACATTGTTTGTGGTGATGTATAATTATACATTGTACTTACTACTTAGATGGTAGACTAATCTACAACTCACTCTGAATTAAGTAATTTCCTACGTCTACTCACCCTTGGCCTCTACTCTTGTAGAGGCATTTTTATTTTCCCAATTCCATCTATATTTAGACATTGTTTGTCAATTAGATTGTGAACAATTTTTTTTTTAACTTTTGGTGTACTATGGACGATATATAAGAATATTTAAAAGCGCAATTTTTTTGTAAATTTGACCAAAAAAATCATATTTGACAATAAAGTGGATATATGGTTAACCGAATTTTGGATACCGAATTTTTTTGGATACCGAAAACCGGATAACCGAATTAACCGGGTTGGATATGGATTGACAATTTCACTCATTTTAAAACCGGGTAACCGAACCGAACTTGAAAACCGGAGCGGGTAACCAGTTTTGCTCACCCCTAACTAAAGGGTCTTCTACCTCCACCCTAACTGGGGCGGGTGCGGGGCGGTATCCGCGTTGACCCGCCCCACTGACATCCCTAGCTCTCACGTGCCAAATTTTTGGCTCCAACTTTTCCCTCCTTTTTTGGTTTCCCTCATTGACTTTATAACTTTCCCTCCATTATATTTTCCCTCTTATTTTCCCTCATTTACTTTTCTTTTTATTTTTCTATTAATTTCTCTATCATAACTTTCTTCCTTTTCTTCCTCTTTCTTTTTCCTTGTACTTCCGTTAAAGCAAAGTTCAAATGTCGTCCATCATCCATATCAAGTTTAACCCCACCACCCAGATAGTCAACATTCCCCTTTTTATCAACGATAAATTTCCCATCATATCTAATCCTTAACTTAACAGTAGACCTATTTGCATGCGACATTTTCACTACAATCATATGAAACAAACATGAGTTATGATCCGTTCAAAATTGGCAAAACAAAATCCGCAAATTTAAATTAAACCCTAACTAATTTCAACAATTAAGGGGAAAAACATGAGTTATATATCAAGTAAAAAATCATACCTTGAAGTAAATTCAAATGTGCCAAAATTAGGGAAATTAAACACTAATTATGAACACAACACAGCACAGACTTGATGATTACAAACTCCATATTATCATATTCAAATGGCGATGAAGATGAAGCAATCTGATGAAGATGAGTGCAAAATCGGTCGATGGAAATTGAAGATGAAATATGTGTGGAAGATGAAGAAGTGTGTTGGAGAAGAAGGGTTTAAAATTAAAATGAATTATTAAAGGAGGGAAAGAGAGTTGTTAAAGAGGAGCCAAAAATTTGGCACGTGAGAGCTATTAAAGGGGAGGGGACTTATCGGAATTTTATTGACTTTAGTCAATTTAACCCAAAAAGGTCGTAGTTGGCAAAAAAAAACATTTAAAGGTATGAATTTGTAAGTTTTTTTTTAAAGGTGGTGTTTCGCAAAACTTGTTTTTTAAAGGTGGTATTTGGCAATAAATCCTATTAGTAATATAACTACTCAATAGTGAATTAAAACAATAAATAACAACAAACATAAAAACATTATGAATCAAAGTAAGCTAACATATAAAAAACAACATGAACATCATCATGAACATTTCAAGAACAATTAGAACACCAAATAAATTCAAGAACACATATGAACATTTATACTTAATAATTTATTTTCTTAATTAACTTTCACTAACATAATAACAATAATTTTTAACATGATTAACATAACATATCATTTACAAAAATTAAAAATAAAAATTGATCAAAATTTAAAAGGGTAGGTCGTGACCTTTTAACAACATGTACAATGTTTTTATTTTCGATTTTCTTCACTTTAAACTCGAAGTTAATAAATTCACATAATTTTTATATATACTTATAATGAATTTAAAACTCTTAAAACATAAACAAAATATACAACAACAATTAAAGTGCACAAATAAAATGAAATAACAACATGATGCAAAAATGAAACATATTAAGTATACTATCATTATTATTACTCCGTAGTTATTATCATCTGATTGTTTATTATCATATTATTAAACATCACATAAACACACAAGAACAAAAATAATAACTTAGCATATAATCAAAATATATATTTTATAAGAACATATTATTTTTCACACATAATCAAAATCATAATACATTAAAATAAACTAGTGTGTGAGGGCACCTTAATTTAGAGGATTAACGTCGGGGGATCTAAAATAAATTTTAGACCCGAAAATTTCTTCACCCCAAAACCCATGTTCTTCAACCAATTAACCCAAGAATGTTAGCTTCAAAGACCCACTAGTTAACTAAGAATACTTAGGAATTATTAGAATAATATTAAGGTTTTTATTAGGATTGTTTCTGGAAGAAAAAAGAAGAAAATATAATGGGAGAAAAAGGGAGTATAAGTCACGGCAATTATGGAATATTTTTGGTGATGTTTTTGCTCTTAGAAAACTTGTGATGTAAGTTGTACAAATTAGTTTACTTAACTTAGATTTTTAATTAAACAAAATTTAATTAAAAGAAATTAAAAGTCATCATCACCTTTGAAATTAATGGCCACTTTACTATTTGGTTAAGAAAATGTCCCCTTGATGTTTTTAAATATCTCGTCCTCGAAAAACGTGTTCCGAAAAAGTTTGGGTATTAAAAACGGTAAAAGTTAAAGTTCGCGGTTTTGGCGATTTTCTGAAAAATATCTATTTTGGAATTGTAAGACTAAAATATTTTAGGGTTATTCTATATGGTAACCCTGTGTTTTTTCATATTCTACGTGGTAACCTTACATTCAGAAAGATTCACGTGGTAACCCTCTACTTTATTAATATCTATCAGCGTGACCCTAAACTTGTATTCCGTCAATTTTTCCATTAAGTAATAACGGAAAGTGTTGTGGCGGATTTAATTTTGTATTTTTCTATATGGTAACCCCGTGATTTAAAAAAATTCTACATGATAACCTTATATTTGTACATAACACTCATGCTTGAAAAAATACTCATTAAATTAATTATTTCTCTTATTCATCATTGTATAATATGTAATATTTATTTTTTACATCCTTGTGATTGAGGGCATGTTAACGAATTGTTTCCACGTCCACCCTCTCGATGTTATAGATTAAAGGGAAATTCTACGGTGTACCCTCCAACTTTTTCATTTTCTACTGTGTACCCCTCTTTTTTTAGCCTTACACAGTGTACCCCTTAACTTCATTAGTAACTATAAACCGTGACCTAATTACAATTTAATGTTAAGTAGACGCTAATTTAAGAGGTTTTGTTGCTGGGTTCAAAATAAATTAAACAGCTTCATTTTAATTGGAAATTTACACGTCATTTTCCAAGTCAGCAAAAAGGTGCCATGTCACCTCTTAAACGTTCAAAATTAGCGCCTACTTAACGTTAAATTGTAATTAGGTCACGGTTTATAGTTACTAATGAAGTTAAGGGGTACACTGTGTAAAACTAAAAAAAGAGGGGTACACGGTAGAAAATGAAAAAGTTGGAGGGTACACCGTAGAATTTCCCTAGATTAAATTATTAATTATTTTCAACGCCCAAACAATACATCCGCCTCTTCCTGATTGAGGTGTACTTGTTCATTCAAAGTCTGCTAACCAGCGAATTAACGAACTTCTAGGTTGGAAACTAAGTTAATCACATTATAGACAAAAGAAGATGTGAGAGTGAGTCGTCTGAAGAAAATTAATTCTATCAAACACATTATATCAATGTCTTTCACATAAACGAGATTAAAACACCTCCTTAACAACTAAAATTTCAATTCAAAATAAAAGTAAGAGAAAAAAAAGCAGATGTGACTCAATGTGCAAAATTTGAAAACTTATGGTGTAATCAAGTGAAAACGAGAAAAATTAATTAACTTAATGAGTGTGTTCCATGCATGTTTTTTTTTTAAAAAAAAAAAAAATTAAGGGTTTTTCTACGGTGTACCCTCCAAGTTTTTGGTTTTCTATCGTGTACCCCTATTTTTTTTCCTTATACCGTGTACCCTTGAACTTCATTACTCATTCTATAAGATGACCTAAAGTCACTAAACTGTTAACTAAATACTAACACCGTTAGAATAAACTCCTATTTTTTTCTATTTTTTATGTTTTCCCTTCAAAATTATGAAATATCCTTTTTTTTTTTTTCTAATTTTCCACTATTTTTCATCCTTATTCATTTTTTTTTCTATAGTATATAATTTTTTTTTTTAAATTGTTGTTAAAAGTCATAAACTTTATTGATTTACTTTATCGTAAAATAATCATGAATATTTGAAATTCATAAATTTAGAAGGAAATACTCCTAAAAAGAGGGAGAAATGAGAGCTTAATGTAACGGTGTTAGTGTTTAATTAACGGTTAACTAACTTTAGGTCACGGTTGAAAATGGATAATGAAGTTTGAGGGTACACCGTGTAAGTGAAAAAAAATAGGGGTATACGATAGAAAACAAAAAAGTTGGAGGGTACACCGTAGAAAAATAAGGTTACCATGTAGAATTTTGTAAAACACGAGGTTACCACATAGAAAAAACCATAATCAATTCTGCCACATCACTTTCCGTTAACTATTTAACGGAAAAACTAACAGAATACAAGTTTAGGGTCATGTTGATGTGTATTAATAAAGTACAGGGTTACCATGTATACCTTCCTAAAAGTAGGGTTACCACGTAGAATTTGAAAAAACACAGGGTTACCGTGTAGAAAAACCCAATATTTATTTACTACTTTCGAAAATTTTTAAAAGTGAGGGAACGTCGATAAAATTTTCAAAACGAAATTTTTAGCTAAAAGTGATTTTAATTGGTCGAAAGGTACAGTTAATGTTTAATCGTATAAAAATTGAGTTATACTACTTAATTATATTTTGTTTTAAATATGAAGTTTAAAAATGATTTTATAAAATATTTATAAGTGTAAAAGTAAGAATGGTTTAATATAATTTTATTAAAATAAGGATTGGCTAAAGATTTATAAAATCGAATAGTTAATGAAATTAATCGATTTGAAATTTGATAATGGTTTATAAAACTGAATACTTGAAACATATTGTTTTTCAGAAATATTTAGCAAGAAAAGAAACTCGAGAAAGATAAGAAAAGTTAAAGGATAAATATTGATAAATTTGATATTTGAATTAATAAGGATTAAATTTTATTTTTATTTAAGTAACATAATGATGAAAATCAATTATGTTGAAATGACATAAAGTAGTTGAATTTTCCTCAACACACTTCACCTTGGTTTGCGTGTTTTGAATCGTTGTTTTGAATTTCAAAGACGAGAGAAGTAAAAGGGTCCATTTTTATTCAAAAATTAAAAATGTTCGAAATTGAATTTTATGAACAAAAGGTTTTACTTTTATTTTTATGAATAGTTGACATAACTTGACCTTTTTCGAAATTTGAAAGGCGACATTAGTTTAAGGGTCGATTTTTATAAAAATTTGCAATGTGTTTTATTTTGAATTCTAAGGATAATATATTTTATTTTATTTTTTAAAAATTTTAAATCTAAACACAAGAAAGATAGTGTTATTTCAATTTAGACGCATTTTTATTTTAAGGAAAAGGATGAATTTAATTTAAGGAATTAAATTCTTTTATAATATTGTATTAAAATAACACGGGGTGTTACAATACTTAAGTGCAATAGGCGCACTAATGTATCTTGCTAGTTATACTAGGCCTGATATATCATTTGCCATTAATTTATTGGCAAGGTTTAGTTCATGTCCAACGCGAAGGCATTGGAACGGCGTTAAACATGTATTTCGATACTTGCGAGGAACAAAAAATATGGGTTTATTTTTCCCTAAACTGTCAAAACAAGATTTGGTTGGCTATTCAGATGCAAGTTATTTATCAGATCCTCACAATGGTCGATCACAAACGGGATATGTTTTCACGCACGGAGGTACCGCTATTTCATGGCGATCGATGAAGCAAACTATTGCAGCGACTTCTTCTAATCGTTCAGAAATTCTAGCTGATGAAGGCATGACCAAGACGGCCGCCGTGCTAACCAAATATGGGTCTGTTAGGTTTGGAGACACGTCCCACTGCCGGCCTCACACCAGCGGCCGGCCACTTGAGAAGATCAAGGGTAGGGTAGAAGTGACAGGTGTGTCAGATCTTGTCTCCTCCGTACCATAAGAAACCCTATAAAAGGAAGAAACCCTAATTCGAATGCACAATAACACAAAAGGTATCACTTAAAACTTTCTCTCTCTACATTATAAACAAAAACACCTTCATATCAACTTACTTAGGCATCGGAGGAGTTATCCTCGGAAGCTCCCGAGGCTAGGTTTGTCACCTGTGCAGGTCAACTGAGGAAAGAACGTCAGGCCAAGCCGTATTCCAAAGAATTCAACTACAACTATTTAGCTTCGAGTTATAAATTATTTTCTAGTAATTGTGACCCGAAACAATAGCAATTCTCGAAACCAGTCGTGAATGTGTCTGGTTGCGATTTGTAATTCAACATATACAGGAAAATTGTGGTTTATTTTCAGGAAAATTAGCACCGACAACTTTATACGAAGATAATGCAGCATGTATAGCACAGCTGAAAGAAGGATATATCAAAGGCGATAGAACAAAGCATATCTCTCCGAAATTCTTTTTCACTCATGATCTTCAGCAGAATGGTGATATTAATGTTATGCAGATTCGGTCATCTGAAAATATACCAGATATATTCACCAAGGCTCTTCCGACTTGTACATTCAAGAGGCTAGTTTATCAACTTGGTTTGCGTCATCTCAAAGACATTCGGTGATGTAATCATGAGGGGGAGTTAATGTTGTACTCTTTTTCCTTAAACATGGTTTTTTTCCCATAGGGTTTTTCCTGGTAAGGTTTTAACGAGGCAGCAACCCATTCACATTGTATGATACTGTATATATTATAAATAATGGTCATTTAAGGGGGAATGTTATAAATGTATTTGTAATATATATAAATATGTAAATGACCATTATGTTCTTGTACATTTCTATAAATACCCCTCATATGTTAATAATACATATCTATGTATTTTCACTCTCATTCTCATATATTTATCACTCTCTCTCTTATTACTATTGTGTTATATATTATTCCATAGTTTACATCATACTCTAATATATACATTGCATTATATTCTAATAATTTAAAATATTTTCATTCTTAGTTTAGTTTAATTTAAAAATTAATTCTAACTTAGTGTATTCTAATTTATGTACCGATGATCCAAAGAAAAGGAGCAAGGAACGGGTTAGATTTGGGTTCTTGGACAACAAAATGGATCCCGATGAGCTTTAGAAATTCATACCGAGCTAACATAAGGTGCCCCCGCACAAACTGTTGGAGTTAGTGTCCTCCACAGTTAGTGCAATAACATAAATAAATCTCTAAAGGTACACAGGGTACATTTTGTATTTAATCAGTTGATTAACGTTTATCGATAACGGTTGGCTTGCTAGATAAGTTTGATGTTATTGTCATACAGATGGCGGTGATCAACTGGTCCCTAAGAGTCACACCTAAAGGATGTGTTTGAGAGATGTGATTATTTGAGAAAATAATCATATCGATGCCTTATTTATGACTAATCGGTTAGTCAGTGTTGTTGACTGACACAGCTAAGTCGTATCGCCAATATCAAAATAACCTAACAAACAACTAACAGGGTAGCTAGTGGCAAGCAGGATCGAATCCACAGGGAAACGTAGTAATTATAAGTTAAAGTCGGTGAAACAGGTCAAACTCAAGGTGTGAAAAGGGGGTTTGTTTATAACTATAACTAAAGCAATAATAAAGCAGATGAACAAATATCAATAAGGAGGAAGATTAGGGCATCAGGATCATTATGACAAAGATTCAGAACTCAACTCAAAAGCAAATAACACCCAATCAAGCTATGCAAGTGGCTAGGTTTAGGAATACGCCTCTCGAGTCAATATTAACCTTAAGCAAATTTAGCGGGCTCTCAACTTACTAAATTCAACTTATCAAATACGCGTGAGTCTAGTTTCAATTAGGCTTTCGATCTTAAACTGAAACAACCTAAATTCAATTCAATAAAGGCGTCCCTAAATTCAATTGATAGTAAAACGCGTAGGAAGAAACCAACTTGCACAAGTTCAATCAAAATAGCAATTAAAACATGTCCTGAATCAACTATCACAAATCACCCTCAAACCCTAATTATGAAAATTAGCTATGCATAATTGAGATTAACACAAAACAATAATAAGAAGTCATGATAAATAAAACAATAGCAATTAAATAAAAACCTGAAGTCTTACGGAGTAATCGACGGTCAGAATCGGATCAATCTTCAAACTAAACTAAAGTTGGGAGTTTTTGAAAGGGAGAAAGTAAAGCAGTAAACCTAACTTAGAAAACTAATGTAAAAATAAAGCATGAGGTTTATTTTCGACCTAAGTAACCTATTTATATGTTGCCAAAACTAATTACCATAAATTAAAACAAAACCGTCAAAATAAGCGTCGAGGCCGGCCACGATCCACCACTGCATCGCCGGCTTGCTCGCTTCGGGCTAAGTCTTTCTCTTGGGCTTCCTTTGGCTTTGGGCCTTGATCCTTCTTGGGCCATTATTTCCTTCGTGGCCTTAGTCTTTTTAGTCCTTGGCTCGCTCTCGAGCTCCGTAAGGCCTTTCGAACTTGGTCTTATCGGCTTGGTTCTCGAAATGCTCCAATCGTCCCGGGTTTTGGCTCAAAACCACCAAAACCTGCAAAATGTAAATAAACGGCAGCAGTATCGAGGAATATAACATATAGCTCATAAAATCATAATAAATACGAATAAATGCAAGCTAAATGCGACTGAACCGGGGGCATAAAATGTATATAAATAACGTGTATCATTGACTAAAATGTTAGTCAGTGAAATGATGATACGGCTATTTAATAAGGATTAAATAATATTAGCTAAGATGAATTAAATGTAATTCGTAAATTGAATATAAAATGTTATATTTAATTATTGTGTATAATGCAAGCTAATTAAACATAAACTGTTATAATTAATTGGCAAATTGTAAATATGAGGATATTTATAATTAATGATATATTACAGTCGGTCCATGCAGATGACACTAGTAATATATGTAGCATTATATTAGAAGCTAAGATGACCAAATAGAAAAGTGTCTAGATACGTTTTCTTGATCATCAAGTCATATTTTGAGGAGAAAATATTCTCCCCAAAATAGTGTGTGAGCCGTGAGAGAGGAGAAGAGTAGGAGTATATTACTCAACTTAATTCTCTCCTCTTCCTAACCCTAATTCATTATTTTTCACACAACACACAAACTCAAAGAAAAAGCAGTTTTTCTCTAAAACTTTTCTAGCAATTCAAAGGGGCATATCTTAGACTCATCTTAGGTGTTTCAATTAGGAGATACCAAAATTTTGGTATTGTTCTTAGGCCAATTTTTTAGGATTAAAAGGTTAATTCTAAATCTTTATATTATGTTATGCAATTTCAATTTTATGACTTTAAATCTTATAAAATTTTTATTATAATCCTGTGATTTTAAAGGACTATATACCGATATAATCCTACAAGTGGTATCAAAGCCTTAGGGCATATGAATTTTTATAAAGTTTTCATAAAAAAAACGATTTTTTATAAGTTTTTTGATTTTGGCCGAATTACTTTAGTGTTTATGCCGTGTGATTTTGCTATGTTTTTGGCTTATTTTGGTCTTTTTGATTCATAATTATTAATATTTTAAGATGTTAAAACCATTACATATGAATTTTGTATAAGTTTTGATTTAATACCGATTAAATTAAAACATAAAAGGACCAAATTTTCGTATGTTAATGAACATATAAGGTTGTTAATCATTAGATCTATAATTTTTAATTTAAAAAGTTAAATTGAATCTCTTAAGTCAATGTTTAATACGGATTAAAATTGAGTTAGTATCGATCTAATTATTAGCATAATTGAATTAAAACAGTTTAATTCACTTTTTGTTGTAGGCCGAATTATATTTTAATTTTTGGTAAATTTGATTTTTTTAATTTTTGGCCATGTGTCTTAGAAAAAAAAAAAAAATTCATCACGGTTTATTTTAAAAAATTGGCCGAAATTTTATTAAAAAAAAATAATAATTTCGGTTTGTGTTATGTTTTGGCCGAAATTTTGTTTGTTTTTGGAATTTTTTTTTGTTATATTTGTTATAAAGATAATAAATATTAAGATATTATGAATAAGTTCATAATATTTGATACCATATACTCCCTCCATTCATATCCAATAGCATCATTCACTATTGGGGTGGTCTTCGAGGCGGTTGTTTGACCGTCAATTTCTCTATGTATACACGGAAATTTCTCGTTAAAAATTTAATTTTGTAAAAGATTATGTTCTAATGTATTCTAATATATTATTTTCATATTTTAATTTTTTGTATTTTACGATATATTTGAGGAGTCAAATTCAATGAAGGTTGACTTAATAAAGCAAACGATGCTTTTGGATTTGAATGGAGGGAGTATTTTAAAACAGTTTAAAATATTTTTGTGACCTAATTTATGTTATACTGATAATATAAATTTTGGATTATGTTTTTGATTATGTTTTATGAACAATTAAGGAATTGTTGTATATTTATAATCATTTAAAAGAGGTGGTTTGGATTTTAATCAATTCGTATGCATTGATTTTTATTTTGTTTAGTTGATGCGTTTTTTGTGATTGAATGTTTTTGAATGGTTTAATTTTGCGCATTAATTTTGTACAAAAGGTTGTAATTTACTAGTGTGGCCTTAGAAGATTGTATTTTCGTAATGAAGGAAACATAATCGTTGGTTGTATTTTTGAGATCTCGAATCTCCTATCTTGTAATTTTATTTTTGGCATATTTTGAATTAAAATGTAAATAGGTTTTTTTTGTAATTCAAAATGTATTTTGAGAAGATTCAAGATGAAGATTCAAGATGGAGATGCCCAACTCCCACTTAAAGCCCAAGATGAACAATGAAGACAAGTTTTAGGGTCCATGGATGGATTCCAATTTGTACTTTGTCTTTATTTTCATAGGGATAGGCCACACTAGGTGTTTTTCGTTTTTGCATTTTCTTTTACTGTTTTTCATTGCATTTACGCGTTAGATAGTAGCATCATATTCCGCCTAAACTAAACCAAACCACCTAATATGCATGAATATGGATCATATAGTTGCATCATATCATGGACATACGGATGTCACTCGTTTAGGGCTATCACCTCAAATTAATCATTCACGTAATGCTAGTTATTTGTTCACTTAAAATGAATTAAAATGAGATGATGGGACCTTCCTCTATTCTAAAATTGAGATTAGTCTTTATAGGAAGAACTGCTATGAGCCCCTTCTTCGTCGGTAGGCATGAGGACCTTACTCTCCCCATGACCCCTTCTACGTTGGGTAAGTAGTACGTGTTGACCTATTTTACCTCAACATTATAGTTCGAGTAATATCTCGTAGTTATGATGGACTAATAGATAGGATTTACTGAAATCTATCGACCAAGAATTCTAACAGTAGAATTAGCCAAGAAGTTGGCTTATTAATTTAAAGAAATTGAGTCTTGGGATCGCTTATATAATTCTCGAGGGAGGTCGATTATATGAGTGCACGAGTCATTGCATTAAAACGTTATTGCTTTTCGACTTAAACCTTTAAAACCATGATTTCTTATCTTCTCTCTTCTTCTATATTTTCACAGTTTCGAATTCGTTATATACAGATATAACTACTATAACAAATGGTCAGACGCGTCGATTTAACCAATGCCAAGTGCCACACTAGCTCGCGAATCATGGCTTAGAATTTTTATGGGCAGCATGAATCAGTCAACTCGACTGAAGAGTGATGGGTCCAACTTTTCTGATTGGGAGGCCACATTACGGAATGTCGCCGTCGCTGACGGTAAGCTCAAGTACTTGACTGAGCCACTGCCGACTAAACCAGCTCCCGATGCAGGAGCAGATGAAGTCTATGCTTATAGTGATATCATGATGGAGGCGGGTGCGATACAGAACGTACTCATCTATTCAATGGAATCAAATTTGCAAAGACGGTTCATAACCCAAGGTGCAAACAAGATTTTCACCACTCTAACTAAGGAGTTCTCGAAAGCACCGAGAATCAAGAGTTACGATTATACCACTCGCTTCTTTGAAGCGAAACTCCAAAAGGGCCAACCGGTTGGTCCACACCTTCTCGACATGATCGAGAATGTTGAAAAACTGGAGGAGCTTGGCTGCAAGATCGATGAGAAGATCATCATTGATCGAGTGCTCCACTCCCTTCATGATGGGTATGCCCTTTTTAGGGCAAACTATTACATGAATGACATACGTAAAAGTTCGCAGATGAGCTTCACTCACTCCTCGCATGCACGAGAGTGATCTGAAGTTGAGTGGGAGCATGAAACAAGATGTTCTCATGATAGGCAACAAGAGTAAGGGTAAGGGTAAGGCTCCGGCTAACCTAACTGTAGGAAAGCCGAAATTTAAGAAGTCGATGATTGCAAAGAGTGGGCCTGGTGAGGCTAGCGGTAGCTCACAAGGCAAGGCAAAAGCGAAGCAAAGCATGAAGTGCCACCATTGCCATAAATCTGGGCATTGGAGGCGGAACTGTCCTGTGTGTGCTGAGGACATAAAAGCAGGCCGCGTCGCTCCTGTTGGTATGTCTTCTTTTATTCATATGATTGAGATTAACCATGCAAGTTTCGGAACTTGGGTACTTGATACTGGTTGTGGTTCTCATCTGTGTAATCATTTGCAGGGCCTAAGAAACATCAAAACTATGGCAAGAGGTGATGTAGACCTGCGAGTGGGGAATGGAGCAAGAGTTGCTGCCGTTTCAGTAGGAACATATGTAATCCAACTCCCGAGCGGATTTGAGTTATTTCTGAATAACTGTTACTATGTACCTAGTTTATCCAAAAACATTATTTCTGTATCCGTTCTTGATAAAGACGGATTTTCGTTTTTAATAAAGAATAATAGCTGTATTTTCTCTTTGAACGAAATGATTTATGGTAAAGCGGTTTCCATGAATGGAATTTATGTTTTAGTTCAAACCTCAGAAATTATGCATGTGAGTAACAAGAAAGCAAAGGTTGGTGACAAAGATCAAACCTATCTATGGCATTACCGTATGGGACACATAAATGAGAAACGCGTGAAAAAGCTCATTGATAATGGGACAATCGCCCATTTGACTATGAAACTTTTGGCACATGTGAATCATGTCTTATAGGCAAAATGTCTCGAATTAACTTCAAAGGTGTTGGAATGCGCGCTGCTGACCTATTAGGACTCATACATACTGATTGTGTGGACCTATGTCAATCAACGCTAGAGACGGCTATAGGTATTTTATCACTTTCACGGACGATTTGAGTAGATATGGATATGTCTACTTAATAAAGCATAAAAGTGAGTCCTTCGACAAGTTCAAGGAATTCCAGAATAAGGTTGAGAACCAACTGGATAGAAAGATAAAAGCACTACGTTCAGATCATGGTGGCGAATATCTTTCAACTGAGTTTGATCAACACCTGAAAGACCGCGGGATAGTACTACAATTAACTCCACCCGGAACACCACAACTGAATAGTGTGTCCGAACGCAGGAATCGAACATTACTTGATATGGTTCGATCCATGATGAGTCACACGGTTGTACCTGACTCATTATGGGGCTATGCTCTTTTGTCAGCTGCTCTTATACTTAACTGAAGTCCGTCTAAAGCTGTTGACAAGACTCCATACGAGTTATGGAAGGAAACGGTCCCTAACTTGTCCTTTATACGGGTTTGGGGGTGCGAGGCTTATGTCAAGTGGAGACACGAGGATAAGCTCAGCCCGCGATCGGTCAAGACATACTTTATTGGTTATCCAAAAGGAATGTTTGGTCATTACTTCTACTCGCCTACCGAACACCGAGTTTTTGTTGCGGCTAGTGCGAAGTTCCTAGAGAAAGAGTTTCTCGAAGACAAGAGAAGTAATAGAACCTTCGATCTGTCGGAGATTCCTGAACCAACAACCGAGCAACCAATGGAGGAAACTGTTCCTTCTTCGTCTGCTGCGGTTAATATTCCCTTGGAACCTAGGAGGTCGGGTAGACTCTCCATTCCTCCGCATGCATACATCGGTATGGTCGAGGAGAATGGGAGAGACGACGTTTTACTCCTTGAGAGTAACGAACCCGTAACCTATAAAGGTGCCATGACATGTTCTGACTCAAAGCTATGGCAAGAAGCCATGCAATCCGAGATGGACTCTATGTATGAGAACAATGTATGGGATCTGGTTGACTTACCTGATAAGGCTCGGCCTCTTCAGTGCAAATGGCTTTACAAGATAAAGCGATCTGTAGAAGGACAACCAGATATATACAAGGCACGACTAGTGGCAAAGGGTTTCACTCAAGTGCAAGGGT
The DNA here is from genome assembly GCA_023091065.1 of Dianthus caryophyllus. Lineage (NCBI taxonomy): Eukaryota > Viridiplantae > Streptophyta > Magnoliopsida > Caryophyllales > Caryophyllaceae > Dianthus > Dianthus caryophyllus. Next base: position 12,507,242 of record JALGRB010000016.1, read on the forward strand.
TGCACTATGATGAGATCTTTGCACCCGTAGTCATGCTTCGTTCTATTCGGATTGTCTTAGCGATTGCCGCCTTTCATGACTATGAAATTTGGCAGATGGACGTGAAAACCGCCTTCTTAAACGGTTATTTGGAGGAGGAGTTGTACATGGTACAATCCGAAGGTTACACAGATCCTGAAAATCCTAAGAAGGTTTGCAAGTTTAAGCGTTTCATCTATGGACTTAAGCAAGCTTCACGGAGTTGGAATCATCGCTTCGACCAAGTGATAAAGGAGAATGGATTCACTCGATCGGTCGAGGAACCATGTCTATATATCAAGTCGAGTGGGAGCAAGATTGTCTTCATAATACTGTATGTCGATGACATACTTTTGGTTGGGAATGACATACCTCTTTTAACTTCGGTAAAAGTTTGGTTAAAGAACCATTTCCAGATGAAAGATCTGGGTGAGGCACAACGAATTTTGGGGCTCCGTATCTATAGAGATAGATCACGACGGATGTTATCCCTCAGTCAGGAGTCTTATATAGATAAGATTCTTGAGAGGTTCAGCATGACCAACTCCAAGAAGGGGAACCTTCCAATGATCTCTGGAGTGCAATTGAGTAAAGCTCAAGCACCAAAGACATCGGAAGAGGTCGAGCGCATGAGTAGGATTCCTTATGCATCAGCTATAGGATCGATCATGTATGCCATGATATGCACACGTCCGGACGTGGCATATGCATTGAGTATGACGAGCCGATACCAAGGCAATCCAGGTGAAGCACACTGGATGGCGCTAATGAACATTCTTAAGTACCTCACTAAGACTAAAGATTGGGTATTGACTTATAGAGGAGACAATCGAGCTATGCGCTTGATCTGCTACGCAGATGCTAGTTTCCAAACGGATCGAGATGACTCAAGTCTCAACTGGATTCGTGTTTACTCTAAATGGCGCCGCTGATCACCGAAAAGCTCCAAACAAACAGTTATAGCAGATTCCACGACTGAGTCCGAGTACTATGCTGCTTCAGAGGCTGCGAAGTAAGCTATATGGATGCGTCAGTTCATACAAGGACTAACTGTAGTTCCAAGTTCGAATGACCCGATCACCATCTATTGCGACAATAGTGGTGCCATATTCCAAGCGAAGGAGCCGAACTCCAGCAACAAGTCTCGGCACGTGCAAAGGAAGGCTCACATGATCCGAGATTACGTGGAGCAGAAGGAGATAATGATTGACAAGATTGCTACGGATGATAACGTAGCCGATCCTCTCACTAAACCGTTGAGACATGATAAGCATGAAGGGCACGTTATTTCCATGGGAATTAAGCGTGTTCCTGAGTTGTATTAGTTGTTTGTATGGATTAGACACTTGTTATTCCTAAAACTTCTAATAAAATCATCGTTTTGCTTTATAGATTGTTTTTCATGAGGGTTGTGCAGACAACGTTGAACACCTCAAAGTGAACTGAATTACCTTATATTTTGTTTTGGTCCGTGATCGCCTACACGAGCTGATAACTCAGGCAATCATTTTGTGACGTCGATTGATGGTGGGTTCAACGAGCCATAAGTCAAGCTGTTGACTGATCGATCACAGATGCGGGCTCACTGAAATCGCGCAGGACAATTTTTGTGACGACTACATGGAGTCCTAAATGTTTCAGAACATTGGGTGTCGGGTCGTGGATAGGACATCCATAGTGTTCCTAGAGTCGATTCTTTTGACTATCGACTGTCTCTTGAGATTAAGACAGATTTTGGGTGACTTTGGTTTCTTTCTCACGGTCGACCGTAACAGGAGGCTAAGTAGATTTTCACTGGGTCATTTCATGCTGCGCTTACATCTGCAGGATTCGAGTTGAGAAAAATATCCAACTTCTATCGAGTTATAATACTTTTCTCAGGGCCACTCGAGGAGCTGTAACTGAAAATGCATGGCCATGCTCGAATAATGATTCGTTTATCAGTTAAGTTACTCTTTAGTCGGGGAAACCACTCTTGATTCTGATCACTTGTAAACTACGACCTTTGCGGATGCAGATTTTGCAAATTGTTTTACATTGAGTGGGAGAAATTTATTATGGATATGAGAATCGGTTATCGCACATACACTTGTACGGACAAGTGGGAGATTGTTGGAGTTAGTGTCCTCCACAGTTAGTGCAATAACATAAATAAATCTCTAAAGGTACACAGGGTACATTTTGTATTTAATCAGTTGATTAACGTTTATCGATAACGATTGGCTTGCTAGATAAGTTTGACGTTATTGTCATACAGATGGCGGTGATCAACTGGTCCCTAAGAGTCACACCTAAAGGATGTGTTTGAGAGATGTGATTATTTGAGAAAATAATCATATCGATGCCTTACTTATGACTAATCGGTTAGTCAGTGTTGTTGACTAAAATATTAGTCAGTGAAATGATGATACAGCTATTTAATAAGGATTAAATAATATTAGCTAAGACGAATTAACTGTAATTCGTAAATTGAATATAAAATGTTATATTTAATTATTGTGTATAATGCAAGCTAATTAAACATAAACTGTTATAATTAATTGGCAAATTATAAATATGAGGATATTTATAATTAATGATATATTACAGTCGGTCCATGCAGATGACACTAGTAATATATGTAGCATTATATTAGAAGCTAAGATGACCAAATAGAAAAGTGTCTAGATACGTTTTCTTGATCATTAAGTCATATTTTGAGGAGAAAATATTCTTCCCAAAATAGTGTGTATGTGAGCCGTGAGAGAGGAGAAGAGTAGGAGTATATTACTCAACTTAATTCTCTCCTCTTCCTAACCCTAATTCATTATTTTTCACACAACACACAAACTCAAAGAAAAAGCAGTTTTTCTCTAAAACTTTTCTAGCAATTCAAAGGGGCATATCTTAGACTCATCTTGGGTGTTTCAATTAGGAGATACCATAATTTTGGTATTGTTCTTAGGCCAATTCTTTAGGATTAAAAGGTTAATTCTAAATCTTTATATTATGTTATGCAATTTCAATTTTATGACTTTAAATCTTTTAAAATTTTCATTATAATCCTGTGATTTTAAAGGACTATATACCGATATAATCCTACACAAACCCAATTTTGTGTTATTTAATTAGGCTTATATTTGTGTGTGAATAATAAATATGTTCTTATAATATGTACGTTTGATTTATGTGCTAAAATAAGATATATCACTTGTGTTTTTATGTGTGAATTAATAATATGTTAATAAATAATAAAATGATAATACCTAAAAATAATGGTAGTATATTTAATGTGTTTCATATTTTTTATGATGTTGTTATTCCATTTTATTTATGCACTTTATTTTTTTTTTTGTATATTTAGTTTATATTTTTATGAGTTTTATATTTATTATAATTATATATAAAAATATGTGAATATAAAAACAATGAGTATAAATTTAAGAAAATTGAAAATGAATTTAAGTGTGTATTTAAAGACCCACAGTTTTTTCCTTCTATTTTGGACCAATTTTTATTTTCAATTTTTGTAAATAATATGTGTATGTTAGTTTAAGTAAATTAGGCTTATAAATATTTTTTTTGTGAAATTTAAATGTTAATATAAATTATTGAGTATTTAATGTTCATATGGTGTTCATGGTGTTCTTGGTGTTCTTGATAAGGTTCATGTGTTCTTCAAATGTTAGCATATTTTGATTCATAATGTTTTTATATTTTTAGTTATTTATTATTTTATTTCACTAGTAAGTATTTAGAATACTAATAACATGAATTAAACAAACTAAATTCAATGGGAAATTATAGTTAGAAATTTAAAGTGTGCTAAAACACTATTCATAATTATAACAAAACCTTAAATGAAAATTACAACTTAGTTTAAATCATTTTAGTGTAATTTGAATAATTAGGATATAAAAATTTTAAGTCAAAAACCGATAAAAAAATTGGAAAACAAAAATAAATCACCCCACTTAAATTGCCACGGCACTTAGGGTATTTTAGCATTCAAAATAATTTTCATCACTTTTTATTTTTATCCCTAAAATAATTTAATTAGTTAAGTAGCGAATTAGAAATAAAAATGAAAAGAAATAAATTGTTTAAAATGAATATATATGCCACGGCATTTCACTAATTAAATGGGTCTATTTTGATCAAAATGAATTTATCACTAATTCACTCAATTTAAATAGTTGTTAGAATTTAATTTAAATGTAAATTGAATTAGTTACGAAAATAATATAAGAAACTGATAAAATTAAGTAATCAATATAAAAATGAATGAAATCGAGTATTACTGCCTTTGCATAAATTCTGGACTATTAGATTTGGACAATACGGACTAAATGAACAAGCCACGATACTACCATTAAAATGGAAACCGCTATATTTAGTTAAGTAGATGACTAAATGAAACCGAGTTTCACTTTTAAATAATGGTTCTATATTGCTAAACAAAATCCAAACTTAACGATTTTAAAACTAGAAATTAACTTAGTTGTTAAGTTTGAGAATGGATAGTGACCGATGTGAATAGTGATTGAGGTGAATAGAAACTGAGGTGAATAGTGACTGACGTAAATAGTGACTGAAGTGAATAGTAATTGAGATGACTAGTGACCTAGGTGAATGACGTCAATGAATAGTAACCCGGGCCGAAACTTGTCGAACAAGTTACGTCCCAAAAGTTTTAAAACTTATTATAAGAGGAATCGGAGGAAACTTGTTGAACAAATTACCTTTTTGAAATCCCGATACGTGAATAGTGAAAATTTACGAAACTTGTTAAACAAGTTACATCTCAAAATTTTAAAGACACTTCAACTTAAAATTTCAAATCTTGTAAGTAATTGGAAATTTACCTAAGTATAGAAAGCGGAAAATAAAAAAATTAAATAACTTAAGTGTTTCGAAAAACACTTAAGTCGAAAATTGGACATATTAACTAACGTATCAACATAGAAGCTTTAACACGTTAATAACCACCAACACTTTGAAATATTATACGAATATGTTATGTGACCTGTGAGTACAATTCTACATTTAAAACGTTTGACGATGAGACTAGGAGAGTCTAGTAACATGAGATTAAAATATCAAATAAAATAAGAAATCATAAGTAAGTTAAAAAAAAAAAAAAAAAAAAAAAAGGTCAAAGCTTGGGCCTCTGTTATGAGAACGTCAATTTGTGAGTGAAGTAAGGTTAAGATAGTCTTGTACGGATACCACTATCATCGCCTTATTGCGATTGTCATCCCGTATAGTGTGGTTTTCAAGCTAACAGCTTTATTGCTAAGCATCATGTCCATGCCTTTGCGCCTTAAGTCGCACTGCCAAATCCTTACAAGATAATTGAATATGTCAACTCTTTTGGGTCTATCCCTAGGAAATAGTAATTTTGTTCATAATTAATGTGCTTTATGAATAGCATAACCTACTCTTAAAGTGAACACTAGTATATGTATATATAGATAAGAGTTTGATCTCCCTATTTTGCTAGGGGTAACAGGGCCACCGCGGTTTTATTGCGATTGTCATCCCGCGGTTCTGTCTTCTTGCCACGTTTTGTTCTTAGTGGGCGCGTGATAGGATTTAGTCGCGTCTCCTAATCAAAAATAAGTCCAAACTCACTCTACAAGGTAGCAAGGGTAAGTCGGGTCGATATCCACAGGGAGATGGTCGTTTAAGTTGGTTATTTTTAGTGATTCTAATCTCGGTTCGAGGGATTGAGGTTACTAGAGCTATAGCGGAGGATAAGGGTTTAAAACTTATAAGGAAAAGGTCTAGGGAATCGGGTTAGGCACGGGGAATGCTAGGTCAAAGGATGGTGACTGAAATGAGTAGGAAAACGCTCTCGCTAAGGGTAAGCTGGGCCTCTCGGTCTTAAGCTCCTCTAGGTCTCAAATGCGGGCTCTCGCGACTTACAAGTGAGGGTCCTAATGATTGGTCTCGTGTCCTACCCTAAACTAGGCTTTCGGTCTTAAGTTTAAGGGTGACAAACGCTCACAAACCCTTGGCCAAAGGATCAACAAACGCATACAAAACGAGACAATCAAAACGAGCGCGAAAACCTAACTCAAAACATCATCAAAAACAGACCAAGCAATCACCCATGATTCACCCTACTTCCCTAGAAAAGGAACTACTCACACATGATAATAACGACGATCAAAGCAAAGGAGAATGAAGAAAACATGATTAAGAACAATATATAATGAATTGACAAACAAAAGGGAGAAGAAAATACCAAAACCAATCAGAAAATCCAATAGCAAAAGGATGAATTCAAACAACAAAACCGAAATAGATGATCAAACTAATGTTTACCGAGTCGGGAATTGAAATTGCAAGAGATGAAAAGTATAAACCCTAAGTATTTGAGAGAGTAAACTTCAAAGTGTTCTCAAAATGCTGTAGAAAGTGTAAGACGAAATTATAATGTTTTGGCCTTCAAATAGACGAAGTATTCAAAGCATACGAAGAGGCAAAGTTGGTCCCGTCCGGGATGGGCCTGTCCCGGCCTGTTCAGGCTTTTTCAGCTTTGGAAGCCGATTTTGTAAAGGCCATATCTCACTCGTTTCTTGGCGGAATTAAGCGTGTGACCTGCCGTTGGAAAGCTATCGAGACGAACTATCATCTCCACTTGGTCTTGAATCCATTGGAGGTCTAAAACTTGAGATATAACCATTTGAAGTTGACCTTGCGTCGGCTTTAGTTCACCTTGACTTGACTATGACCTTGATCTTGGTCCTAACTTGTCGTATGTTGACCCAAGGCCTAGGGACAAGGCATGGTTCATCCCAAAGGGTAGGGACGGGGTCTAAAGTGAATAATTGAGCTCCGTGCTCCGTCCCATGGTCCCGGGACACCTTCAAACGTCAAAACGCGGCCAGACGCAGTCGACCCAAGACGAAACCAACTCGGAACTTCACGAAACTTTATGAAACTTCACGAATCCTCTCGAATAGCATCCTAAACTCCAAATATGCGCTTGTACCTGCAAAATGGACACAAAAACGCAGCAGTGCCAAATCGGAGAGAAATAGGAGCTGAAACGCATGTAAAAGCACAAGAAACGTGAAGAAACGCTATGGAAACGGGGGCTATAAATATATAAATATAGGACATATCAAACTCCCCCAAACCGAACCGTTGCTTGTCCTCAAGCAACCAAGCATGACAGAAAATAGAGGACAAGGCGAGCGAAAGAGAACTTCCCAAACAATCACCAAACCGCAAGTAGCATGAGCAAATGGCAATCTATCTCGAAGCAGCATGGGACGCAAGGAAATAGCAAGCTAACGGCTGAGAATTACAAGACGGCGCAGAATGAATAGCATGGCTTAAACATAGGCTCTCTAGCAATCAAATCATGGACCTCTCGCGGTTTCCACTCTAGCACACATGATGAACAGGGCGATATATGTGATGACACTCACCTACTCGACTAGTAGAAGCACGCCCGCAATCTAATGTGGACCAAATCTCGCATTCCCGTACACAATAATGTCACAAAAACGAACCAAACATGAGGACTTACATAGGAAAAGAGGGTGCAAAGGCCAAAGAGAGGATAAGGGTGATAAGGTGGACCAAACGATTATGGATTCGTGGAGCTAAGCCACTAGAAACCACTAATACTACTCAAGTGCTCATCCAACCAAAACGGAACCAAACTCTCATGAAACATGGACCGAAAGCAGCATATCGGTCGCCTTTACACATCAACGCAACATGACAACAAATCACAAGTGCTCACTCATGTAAAACAACAACAACTTTTCCATTTTTGCACACATTTTCTTTGTATTGATTTTATTTGTATTTTGTGTTGTGTTTGATTTTTTTACATTTTTGTTTTTTTTTTCTTGAGCAAAAGAGCACACTCACATATTGTTGCGGAAATACCTCATAAACGGTCGGGGAAACAGCAATCCCGACGCAAATTCACCAAACTCTCAAAGCACACGACGTCAGCAAGTCGTAGCCATGATCAAAACCCGAGGACAAGCACAAGAGTAAGCAAAGCGGTAACTAGCAAGGCTAGGGTAGGCTATATGGCAATGTAGCTTAAAACTCATGTGTGTAAGGGGATTAGGATCGAGTATGAGAGGATAAAAGCAATGCAAAAACATGGTGAATAATATGAAATCAACTAAAGCCTCATATGCATAAACAAGTGACAAAATCGTGGGAAACACGGGATAGGGGCCACACTTATGCGTGTTGATATTACGTACCCCACGAGGAGAACTACTCTCAAAATAAGCACGGGGACCGGGATAGATGTACCGGCCGCAGGAGGCTAAAAACCTCACAAAATAGTAGCTCAAGTCCATGAAATGATAAAGCCAACAGTAAAAACACATGCCATCATCTGCAACACGTCTCAACATCCCCGAAAGTGCTAAACCAACAATGAAAAATCATGCCAAAGATCAAAGCATACAAGGGAAGGGATGTCGGGAAAAATCAAGGTAAAAAGAGCTCGCAAACAACAGAACGGGATACGTATTTTTGGTATTTTTGTAAATTTTTCTGATTTTTAGAGATTCTTTTGTGATTTTTCAGATTTTTTGGATTTTTGGGATTTTTTGAAAAATGAAAAACGGGAAGGATAATGCAAAAATAAAGCAAAACGGAAAGCAAAGCGTTTCTCCTCCCAAACCGAACGACACATTGTCCCCAATGTGTCCTAAAGCACATCAACACGGGGACCCATAAAATAAGGGGGATAAACGATAAAAGAAGTCTCAAAAGAAAGCAAAGTACATACAATTTATTTACAAGCAAAACATTCCCCCAAACCAGCTTCAAACTAGGGGCGCAGCAGGGTACGGGAAGTACCACCAACCATGGGTCTCGTCGTAGACGAACCCACTTCCGTCATCCTCATAATCATCATCATAACCATCGTCTGCATGGCCTACACGGCCCAAATCAGCTCGGCCAAAATCAGCATAACAAACTCCATCAACATGCGCAGCAGCGTCTTTGAGCACATCTTTACCCGCGTCCTTCCTCCCTAGCTCACCTGCAAGCATGTCACAACAGAGCACGGCCTCAAGAGGATCCCTCTCAAGGACTTGCGGTAAGTACTCGTCCACGCAATCATCAATAACGTCAACAGAAAAGACAGTCTCCTCTAACATGGGACGCTTTAAAGCGTTTGACAGATTAAAAGTTATTGAATCACCTCCGACATCCAAAGTCAATTTGCCGTTCTTGACGTCAATGACTGCACCAGCAGTGTGCAAGAAAGGTCGACCCAATATAATAGGAATTTGGGAGTCTTCGACCATGTCAAGAACGACAAAATCGACAGGGATGAAAAATTTACCGACCTTGACGGGAACGTCCTCTAGAACACCCAAAGGGCGTTTAACAGAACGATCCGCCATTTGGAAAGTGATGTTCGTTACTGTCAAAGGCCCCATGTTAAGTTTCTCGCATACGGAGTAAGGCGGGACACTTACACTTGCACCTAAATCGCAAAGAGCGTTAGAAATGTAAACACTAATCGTGCAAGGTATGGAGAAACTACCCGGTCCTTTAGCTTAGAGGAGACTGGTTTTGTAAAAGAGCTGCGCATTCAAAGAAGAAAAGCAACGCCTCAACCTCGCTAAACGACCTCTTTACTGTAAGGATGTCTTTTAAAAATTTAGCGTAAGCAGGAACTTGAGTAACGAGTTCAGTGAAAGGTACCGTTACCTTGAGGTCCTTGACAACCTCCATAAACTTACCGAACTGCGAGTCAAGCTTTGATTTTACCACTCGGCTCGGGAATGGTAGTTTGATTTGAATCGGAGGCTCGGCGGGCTTGTCCTTGCTCTGCTGCGTCTCCTTCTCCTTGGCTTTGGCATGCTCGGCCTCCTTTATCTCCACGCCCACGTGCACACCACCTTGCTCACCACTCACGGCTGCCCCTCCTTGGGGTTCCACGGCCAGCTCTCCTTGCTTGGCTCCATTCATGCTCGCTCCTGCAAAACCATTACTAGAAGCACTAAAATCGTTAGGAGAAAGGGGAGGGTCTACCTCACTTACCACCGTAGGCATTGGAGGACCATCGTAGCTTGTTCCGCTACGTAAAGAAATGGCATTGACCGACTCATGTTGTTGCGGTTGAGTGCCTTGCGATGGGAGGTTACCCGGCTTCCTTTGAGAACTTGAGGAAGCAAGTTGAGCCATTTGCGTTTCAAGCATTTTAATGGCCGAGTCTTTCGCTTGATCGCTCTTTTGAATGTGAGCCATCATCGTTTCTTGAGTCTTGGCCATTTGCATCATCATGGCTTGCATGGCATCCATTCGATCAGGAACCGGAGCGGCTTGTACCGGTGGCGGAGCATTTTGAGCTTGAAAATTAGGGCGATTGAAGCCCGGAGGGTTGTATGGTCGTGGAGGATTATTGTAGCTGAAATTTTGTGGACTGTTTTGGTATTGTGGTTGTTGTGGGCTGAAATTTTGTTGTTGGGGAGGTGGATTCAAGACATTTTGGCTCTTGTAAGACAAGTTCGGATGGTTCTTGTAGCCTTCGTTATAATGGTTCGAGTAGGGGCTGTTTTGAGAATGTAAAGCATGCACATAATGAGTTTGAGTGTTCATACCTCGGCATTCCATGGATGAATGTCCGGATGCTCCACATGACCCACAAGTCGGATCATTAGAAGTATGCATAGCCGCTACCGTTTGACCACTAGCACCCGAGGAACTACTACCCGCTTGCATTTGACTCATAATCATAGCGGTCATAGCATCCATTTTTGCATTGAGCATGGCTACCATATCACCATCGGTCTTGCCTCCAATTCTAGGCACATTCCTAGAGCTACCATATTGAGCATTATGGATGGCCATAGCTTCTATCGTGTCAATCGCCTCCTCCACATCAATATTATCGAATCTACCATTAGCGGCGGAGTCAAGGACTTGGCGTGACTCGTTGTACAACCCATTATAGAATTGCATGACGATAAACCATTGGTCCATGCCATGGTGAGGGCATTGACGTTGGAGGTCTTTGTAACGTTCCCATGCATCAAAGAGAGACTCATCTCCCCTTTGCCTAAAGCTCGTGATTTGGCTACGTAACATAGCGGTCTTCTCCGGCGGGAAGTACTTTTGGTAGAACGCGAGCACAAGAGAGTTCCAATCGGTGATAGCAAGTGCAACTCGATTCAATGAATTCAACCACAACTTTGCCTTGTCTCGGAGGGAAAACGGGAAGAGCATCTCCCGTATTTGATCTTGAGTGACCCCCGTTTGCTTGATCGTAGAGCAATAGTCACAAAAGTTTTGAATGTGCAAGTTAGGGTCCTCACCGGGACTCCCTCCAAATTGAGTGCGCTCGATCAAGTTTATGAACGCCGGCTTAACTTCAAAGTTGTTAGCCGCTATGGTGGGCATAGCATTGCCCGTTGGAACTTGAGCCGCGGTCGGCCTTGAGTGATCCGATAGCTTAACCATTCTCTTTGCTTCCGGTACGGGTTCAATGTGAGTAGATGAAGTGGAAGGAGAAACAGCCTCCAAGTCTTTAAGCAAGTTCTTGCGCCTATGCAATGTACGCTCCGGCTCCGGATCAAACTGAATTGCCAAACCTTTTTGAGACGTACGCGTGTTCCTGGGCATTCACAAGCACTAGTGTAGACGTAAGTAACGGCCTCAAGGAATTGAGGTTCCTTGAGACAAGAGTAACAAGTGAGAAAAGAACCAAATAAACAACGAAAAACAAAGCCGTCTCCCCGGCAACGGCGCCAAAATTTGATAGGATTTAGTCGCGTCTCCTAATCAAAAATAAGTCCAAACTCACTCTACAAGGTAGCAAGGGTAAGTCGGGTCGATATCCACAGGGAGATGGTCGTTTAAGTTGGTTATTTTTAGTGATTCTAATCTCGGTTCGAGGGATTGAGGTTACTAGAGCTATAGCGGAGGATAAGGGTTTAAAACTTATAAGGAAAAGGTCTAGGGAATCGGGTTAGGCATGGGGAATGCTAGGTCAAAGGATGGTGACAGAAATGAGTAGGAAAACGCTCTCGCTAAGGGTAAGCTAGGCCTCTCGGTCTTAAGCTCCTCTAGGTCTCAAATGCGGGCTCTCGCAACTTACAAGAGAGGGTCCTAATGATTGGTCTCGTGTCCTACCCCAAACTAGGCTTTCGATCTTAAGTTTAAGGGTGACAAACGCTCACAAACCCTTGGCCAAAGGATCAACAAACGCATACAAAACGAGACAATCAAAACGAGCGCGAAAACCTAACTCAAGTCATCATCAAAAACAGACCAAGCAAACACCCATGATTCACCCTACTTCCCTAGAATAAGTACTACTCACACATGATAATAACGACGATCAAAGCAAAGGAGAATGATGAAAACATGATTAAAAACAATATAAAATGAAATCACAAACAAAAGGGAGAAGAAAATACCAAAACCAATCAGAAAATCCAATAGCAAAAGGATGAATTCAAACAACAAAACCGAAATAGATGATCAAACTAATGTTTACCTAGCCTGAATTCAAATTCAAAGAGATGAAAAGTATAAACCCTAAGTATTTGAGAGAGTAAACTTCAAAGTGTTCTCAAAATGTCAGAGAAAGTGTAAGACTAAATTATAATGTTTTGGCCTTCAAATAGACGAAGTATTCAAAGCATACGAAGAGGCAAAGTTGGTCCCGTCCGGATGGGCCTGTCCCACTGTTCAGTGCTTTTTCACTTTGAAGCCGATTTTGTAAAGGCCATATCTCACTCGTTTCTTGGCGGAATTAAGCGTGTGACCTGCCGTTGGAAAGCTATCGAGACGAACTATCATCTCCACTTGGTCTTGAATCCATTGGAGGTCTAAAACTTGAGATATAACCATTTGAAGTTGACCTTGCGTCGGCTTTAGTTCACCTTGACTTGACTATGACCTTGATCTTGGTCCTAACTTGTCGTATGTTGACCCAAGGCCTAGGGACAAGGCATGGTTCATCCCAAAGGGTAGGGACGGGGTCTAAAGTGAATAATTGAGCTCCGTGCTCCGTCCCATGGTCCCGGGACACCTTCACACGTCAAAACGCTCGTCAGACGCGAATCCAAGACGAAACCAACTCGGAACTTCACGAAACTTTATGAAACTTCACGAATCCTCTCGAATAGCATCCTAAACTCCAAATATGCGCTTGTACCTGCAAAATGGACACAAAAACGCAGCAATGCCAAATCGGAGAGAAATAGGAGCTGAAACGCATGTAAAAGCACAAGAAACGTGAAGAAACGCTATGGAAACGGGGGCTATAAATATATAAATATAGGACATATCAGCGCGACGCTAGCATTCGCTCTTGCCACATTTAAAAATCACTTGACGGGATCATAATAGAAGTTCAGATCATTTCGAATACTAGGAGATGAGATGCAAGTAATCTAGTATTCGGCGTGGTTTACGAGTCAAGTAAATCGCTGCACCATTTTAGTGAGATGCAAGCGATCAGGGTACAAAGGTTTACTCAGTGGTCAGGCTCGTATGCAGTATGTGTTGTTTGATTGAATGAAAGTGAGTCAAAACGTTTATCAAAACTAAAGACTACAAATTTCTGAAGTGAATCGAGTATGCATGATGTGATTGGTATAGTACGTCTGATAGCTTGCGATCTGATATCGCACCGTAACTCTGTTGTATGTTTATGATACTATGGATATGATTTTCCTTGTTAATTAAATTATAACTGTATATCTTGTTTTATATGATTTTCCGTTTTAAATCGCATGCTTATTGTAACTTGAATTATAACTTGAGAAATGTTATTATTTGCTATATGCAACATTCACGTATTTTATAAGATGTACTGTTTATTATGCACATTTGATATGAGCCTAATGATGGCTAAGGAGCAACTACGATTATGTGCGGGATGAAGAAGGCTAATACGGTTCACTGTAGGTACCCCGAGCTCATTGCCGAGGAGAATGGGGGATTGCATATTTTGTTTCGACTTTTTGAGAGAATTTTATATGACTCTATTTATATAATATTGAGTTGTAATAAAATAACATCTGATTTTATAATACTTTTACTTCTTAATTAATATTCCGCCTTAGTTTAATTAAGTCAAATAAAAACCGGATTGTTATACTTATATCCCTCCTTAACCGAATAGGGACCAAAACCCCAACGACCACCATTGAATGCCTTCATCATCGTATCCGTAACTGAGCAGATCGTCCTCCAACTCCAACTAGAAGCAGCAGGAGCTGAATATGATTCCCAACATTGGCCTTTCAGATACACATGATCAATCCATTTAATCCATGACCTATCAGCCTTCCTAGCCATCCACCAAACAAGTTTCCCAACAGAAGCAATATTCCAAGCTTTAAGATCAAACAAACCTAAACCACCAGCCTTTTTCTCCGAGGACACCTGTTTCCAGTTAACTCCCGCGATTCCAACATAGTGCTCACAACCACTCCATAAATAGTTCCTGCAAATTTCCTCAATCTTCCTAATTACACAATTAGGTAAGATAAACATGATATGGAAGCCCAGTAAGAATGTAAGGTAGACAAAACAGACTTAACAAGAGTAAGCCTTCCCGCAAAGAATAGTTTTCTACTCCCGTACCCTCTGATTCTAGCCACCATCTTTTTAGTCAACACATGGCACTCTAAGACTCATAACTTCTTATACGTGATCGGCACCCTCAAATATCTGAATGGTAACGACCCTCTAACCATACTAGTATTCTCAAGAAACTTATTGACAATCATATTATGCATACCATTGAAGTAACAGGCTGACTTGTGCACATTCATACATAAACCCGAGGCATCAGAAAAGAATAACATATCCCTGTATAACATCATCATGGATGCCCTTTGCCCTTTTATAGAATATCAACAAATCATCGACAAAGCATAAATGATTCAACTTCAAGGGCTTGCAAAGAGGATGAAATTGAAACTCCTTTTTGTTGTGCCACAACATTGCAGATTCTACTCAAATACTCCATGCATAGGGTAAACAACAAGGGCGACAAAGGATCGCCCTGCCTTAATCCCCTCATACCTTTAAAAAAACCAAAAGATAGACCATTCAAACTCAAGGAATAACTCGTGGTAGATACACAAGTCATAATTAAATGGATGAAATGTCGTGGAAATGCCAAAGCAGTCAATATATCTTTCAAAAAAGACCATTCCACAGAATCGTACGCCTTTCACAAATCAATTTTCATTAGGCAACGGGGCAAACACGCCTTTCGATTGTATAAACGCACTATATCCTGGCAAACGAGGATGTTATCCATAATAGACCTACCTCTCACAAATGCACTTTGATTGATGTTAAGAATCTCGGGCAGGATAGCAACTACACGAGCACAAAGGACCTTCAATATTGCCTTATACAAAACATTACAGCAAGCGATCGGCCGAAAATCAGCCACTGATTTGGGGTTAGCCATTTTCGGGACCAAGGTAATTTGCGTGACATTCAATTGTTTCAATAACTTCCCCGTAGAGTAGAACTCTTGAATAATTTATATTTATAGTTACATTTACAAAACGTTACTGTTTCAAAAAATAGTAATAAGAGTTTCAGTGGACCTAAGGACTTAATTTATTTAGTGGACTTATTTGAAACTACTTCATCTTCATAATTAAAAAGTAAAATAACTCAATCAAAATATCCGCAATTTTCCCCAAAAAACCCAAACTTTTATCCTCAAAATTTCGGGGCTACCATCAACCTTCATCGTTGGTAAGCCCCAAAACTTAATTAATTTTTAATATTGGTATGCTTTTCTATTCGCTTAATAAAAGTGTCTCTTTTGTTGGGAGTTTTCAGTTTCTTTTCGTTAGATTTTTACAGTACCAAAGCGGTTTCTCTACTGCAACTGAACCGTCGGCTTTGATACCAATTGTTAGGACTACCGCCACCACCTTATCAGTAAGATATTGTCCGCTTTGGGCCAAGCCCGCACAGATTTGATTTTAGCAGGGCCGGCCCATAGGGCGTTCAATTAGGTTCTCAGAACAGGGCCTCACAAAAATAAGGGGCCCAATTTATTAAAATTGACAATATGTAAAGGTTAAATAGCAATTTGGAAAATAAATAGGACAATAAATATAGTTGTATAGTTGGCAAGAATATCCATTATTACACAAGTCACTGCCTGCCTCTACTAAGACATTTTTTTAAATTACCTTAAATGACCATATTCAAATAATTAAATATATTTTTTGGAACAAATAAATTGAGGCCCCATTTTACAAATTAGAACAGGGCCTCTAATTTTTTTGGGCCGGGCCTGGATTTTAGGACCTTCCAAAATCCCTCTTACTAATTAGGTAGGTAGTATCTTTATAAGATAGGTAAAACTTTCCTACCTCGCTGATGTGACACTTAAATTGTAGTACCCAACAGTAAGAAATTACATATGACCAGTTGGCGATACGAGTTAATAAGAAATTCTTGGCACAATAAGCCCAAGAGAGTGGGTGTATATAATCAATTGACTCATCAGATACTCATCGTAATATATAAACTTGAAATAATCATAGGTAGGTATTATATCTGACTAACATAGTACAAGGTACATGATCCAAGCAAAGGAAATGAAAATAGAAGGGTGAATAACGCAATAATTACCAATTTGCATGCAGGAGGAGTAGCTCAGTGAGAGTTAGAGTAAATAATAATGATAAAGGTAGCAGAGATAAATAAAAATAAAAATGGGGTGAAACCCGAAAAGCAAGAAAATGAAAGAAAGAAAAGAAAAGAAAAGAAAAGAAAAGAAGAGTGGTCCTTTTCTTTGAAATTGTTCACTAGAAATGGGTGCAAAAGTTAATTGGATGAATACAATACTGAATACACACAACACAAAAACAAAAATTGAAATGATAAACACACACATAACTCACAGTGTCACCACCATATAGTAATAGTAATAGTAATAGTAATAGTAATAGTAGAGTAGAGTACAGTACAGTAGTTTAACACTATTACTATCACTGCTACTGTTACACTGCTTGCATGCCTTGAGATCACTTATGCTTTTTTACTTTCCTGTCTATTTCTTCTGCTAATACTCACTCACTCTTCTTCTACTTCTTCTATTACTACTACTACTATCACTGCTCTCTCTCTGCTTTATTTGAGTATTGACAGTGACTCACTCCCACTCTTCCTTCGTCTTTTACTATTCTCACTCTTAGCTTACTTGTTCATTACAAAACTGTATGTAATGGTTCATCTGTTTCATTCAATTGTTTACATTTATATGATTTTTTTCTCTAATAAATAAAAGAAAAAAGTGTAAACAATTCATTGAAACATGCAGAAGATGTACAATTTTTTACTACTAATAAGAAGATTTTTCAAATTGAAATGAGAGATATAATTGGTGGAGTAAAGTGTAGTACTCCGTATAACCTAAATAGTCTGTAGAATAGTGGAAGACCGTGTATACCGTTTTGCTTATCACTTTCCTCCCATTTTACAGAGTGCATTGTGTACAAACTTCTAAAATTGGAATAATTAACACTATCCCTATTGATTAAGGATTTCCTTCACTTGTGTAAGATAAGTTTACTGGTAGGGCTAAATAGGGATAGAGCTTGAATATGGACAAAATAAGAATAATTAAATATGAACACTTAAACCAGCTGGTCCTAATTATAGCTCTAGTTATTGAATGTTTGTATAATGTATGTAGGTTAAAGTAAGTTTGTTAGACACTTTATTTCATAAATATATTAATAATGTCTTAACCTAAGTTTGTTAGACACTTTATTTCATAAATATATTAATAATGTCTTAAAAGTAGGTTAAAGTAAAAAAAAAAATATTTGAATAGAAAAACTAGGGCTAACTAAATATAGAAGACCAACTAATAAAACATGGTCTAATCTACCATATACTCCGTGTTATAGACAGACTTATTTAATAAACCTCCCGATACTAAGTTTTTCCTTATATCGGGTACGTACAATACATCATATAAAACTATAGTTTTTCCTGAACTAAATACTAAATTAATAGTTCCTCGGCCTTGTATCTTTGTGGTTGATTCGTTGCCCATATGAAGAATAGAACCGTCATTCACTGGCACAAAGTTCTTGAACAAATTACGATTCTTGCATACATGTTTTGTAGCTCCGGAATCAACCCACCACATGCAATCGTCATCCTTATCCTGTACATGAAATGTATCAGAATTTTGTGTAACATAATTTCCATTGAAATTTAACTCTTTACACAGATTTGCATAATACTTATTGAATTTTAATTCATAATGACCGGTAGATGTAAGTATACCTTGTTTTTGAGGACCTTGATCCTCGGTGCTTTGTAACGGTTTCTTTTTGAACGAGCCCTTGTTCTTTCTCACGCGGCAATCGGCCTTGAAATGACCTTCCTTTCCACATATCCAACATGCACCCTTGGGTTTCTTGTTGGGTCCATTATTATTATTTTCATTGGGTCGTTTTTTACCCTTCCCTTTGAACTTAGTCTTAGACGACTCCCCTTGCTCGATCACATTGATCGAGTTGCCTTTGGGCTTGCCAGATTCTTCGGTCCTTAGACCTTCCTCCACTTGTAGATGACGACCAAGTTGAGACAAAGTCATTGTCTCCTTGTCATGCTTTAGGACATGTTTATAGTCCTTCCATGATGGAGGTAACTTCTCAATGATGCTTGAGACCGACATGTTTTCATTCATAGGCATGTCGTATTGAGCAAACCGGTTAATCATGTGAACAAGTTCATTAAATTGTTCCGAGACGGAACGAGAGTCCACCATTTTAAAGTTCATGAACCGACTCACCAAAAACTTGCTGCTCGTTGCGTCCTCCTCCATGTATCTTGACTCTAGTTTATCCCATAGTTCTTTGGATGATTCAACTAATTGGTACATGTCAAAGAGCGGGTTTGACATTCCATTTAAAATATGGCCACGACAAATGTAGTCGTCGTTCTCCCACTTTGCCCTCTTACGTATGATGTCAAGATTGTCATCGTCTCCGAGAGTTTGTGGGCAAGGAGTAGTTAAGACATATGCAACCTTCAAATGCGACAACTTGAAATGCATTTTCTTTTGCCACCTACGAAAGTCAATGCCCTCGAACTTCTCAAGTATCTCGAACTTGCCTTTTCCTTTCATTTCATCCATAATTTACTGTAAACACAAAGTTGAATGTTAAATACTTTCTAAGAATGTTATTTACAGAGCAACAAAGTAAGAACAGAATGCGTTCGTGCGGAAACGAAACAAGTGCAATGAAATGAATAAAAGTAAATAGTTTGCTTGGATTCGTGTTGAGTCACGTTAGTCGGTTTTCCTTAGAAAGTATTTCACTCTATTAATGCCTTGGGTTACCGCAAAATCAATCGTAGGATAAAACAACACGTTTATACCTTTGTTTCTTAGGCTTAGAATAACAAAGACGGAAATTTATGTTTTTTAGAGAATGTAGGATTATGTAATAATGATTTTTCTGTGTGTTTTCCTTTGCACACTCATGTTCTATTTATAGAGAACGATGTACCATTTCGTTTGAGTTGTATCCCTTGGTTTAATCACCAAAAACGATGTACCATTCCGAAGAGGTGGCTCCTCTTCACTCAACCGATCGGTTGAGTTTTGGTGGGTTGGTTTTTCCCGCTGTTTTGCTCAAACTTGGTTCCTACGTATGTTCATGTATGCTTATATGTAAACGCATCTGCACTCGATTTACATTTTAGCATTTGAAAACTACGTTCTCATTTTTACAACGATATCCAATTATGATTTAAATGGCCTTGATGATACTTAAATCACCAACACTCCGTATACTCCACCAACAAGGTTCTTATAGGCGATGCAACTTTTTAACTACTCATATGTACTCCCTCCGTTTCAGTGAATTGTTTACAGTTTCATTTTCTTGTGAGGGGAAAACAGTTAAACTGTAAACAAATGACTGAGACAGAGAGAGTATTAAATTTAAGCTTTATTTAGTAGGTTGTAAGTATGATTTAGAATCTTATACAACTAATAATTAAAATACTCTTTTTCACAACTGACAGGAAAAAATTTAGTTTCACTATTTAATATTTACCGAAAATAAGATAAGAAGACACCGAATTGCCACCTATATGTAGAAAATTGTTACAATCATAAATTAAATATGACACTCCATTTCAATCCATCACTTTTCTCAAGTAAATAAATAATATATGTGTAGTTGAATAGATAGGCCAAATAAAATGTAACAATATTCTGTCTGAATGACATTTTGAAAAATTTTACGTCTTTTTTAACACGTTAAAATTAACTTTTCTTGCGTAGTTGTAATAAGCAAATGATAAATTTAAGGCTTCTATGAACATAGTCGCAAAATAATCGTCCCACTGTGTTACATATATAAGGCAGATATTATATTGTGTGATTGTTCGATTTTCGGCAATTTTCTCCATCCCTCGGTGTAAATAACTTAACCCAATATTGGTTCACAGTCAATAACATATATATATCATCACCGTCTAAAGTAACAATAACTCGGAGAAAGCCATGCATTGATAGGTGGTGAGGGCCCATACCCATGATTATCATGAGGTCTTTCTTCGTAGTTGGTAGAGTAATAGGTTTTGTCCTGATTCATTCTTTCATTAAGTCATATCACCTTACACAATTTACAGTGATATCGATTGTGTAAGCATACAACACATTATTTATAACCATGGAACATCATTACTACGCAGGCCCGGTTCTGAGGGTAGTCCGGAGGGACGGGGAACTAGGGCCCAAGTTTGAAGGGGGGCCAATATTCTAACTTTTTGCATATTAACAAACTTATATATAAATAAATCACTATTAATTAATCTCAATAAGATTCTTTGTATTTGGTGGTTTAATACCTTCACTTCTATTCCCACCACCCAAGTTCAAACCCCTTAAAAATAACATTTTTTTTCTTTTTTCTTCCTTTTTTTTCCCTTAAATGAATAAAACTTTAATTGAGAATGGTAAGGGAATAAATTGATTTCCCTTTCCTTATTTCCCTTTTTCTAGATGTTGTATTACATTTTAATTAACAAATTATTATTTTTCCTATTTAATTTACCATATACTTCGTAATTATTTTAGTAAACACATAATCTTAGTTAATTGTCACTAATTCTTATTTTGTTCTTTATTAGGCATGCCAATTTTTTTAGGGGTGTGTTAGGTACTTGTATCGTCAAAATATTTTTGATGCAATAATTTCACGTCTTTCCGTTAAGAATTTTTTGAGATTCTAAGGTTTTAGTTTAATTTATTATTAATTTTCATGAATTAACATAAGTTTTTGTTTAATAAGTGAATCTATTTTTGTTGTTAAAATATTTACAATAATTCTTATGTGAGATATGACTCACAATAAGTTTATGTGAATCCCTCTCAAATAAGAGATAGTTATTTTTATTTAACTTTTTTTTTTTTTTTTTTTTTTAAATTTTTTAGAGGGTTGAGAGATTGTCTCACACTAAATTAGCGTGAGGTCGGTCTCTCATAAGAATTACTCAAATATTTAATGTCTTTTGTATTGCTATGTTGGAAAACAAAATTTGTGCGTGTGTATAATTTTCTTCATGATAAGCTTGTGTAAAAATAATTTTTATTTTCCGACATGAAGGTACAAATAAATTGATATCGTTCTTTGCGATTTTTTTAGTTACACTTGATTCACTTTAAAGGGGCCCCAAATTCGTATTTTGCCTAGGGCCCCAGGAAACTCAGAAACAGTCCTGTTACTACGTTTTGTTATAACTTATAACTAACTATATATTATATATTGTAATTATCATTTCTTGACTTAGCTAGAGTTGTAATGAAAAGAAATTCACATAAATACATGGACAAAGTACATATGATGAAAATGTCATATCTCAAAAAAAAAAACCTTTTAGATGGAATATAGAAGTGAGTCCTTACTCCTTATATTGCAAAACCCTAGACCACAAAATGAAGCTAATGTTAGTAAGAAAGAGGAGAGACTACTCTTGAAACTTGATGTATGAACTTTTAAGTTGAGACGTAATATAGTGTAAGAGGCATTAAATGCAAAGAACTGAAAAAGAAGAGCGTCGTATATGAAAAACACAGATTCATAAATAGACAACTGCCACTTAAAACCTTGAATAAAGCTGCTTTATCCATCTCCTCTCGCTCTATTTCACCCGGACAATGACTTGCCGTCACCTTGTGTCACGCTATGTCTACCCCTTGTACCCCCCTAACCTTATTACAAAGTCTTTTTAAAAAAAATATACCTTCTTTTACTGAGAAATTAATAAAAGACGATTTTATAATCCATAAAATATGATCACTTTTAAACTTACTTTAGTACTCCGTATATATACGTGATCCTATTGCTGCTGAGATTAATCAAGACAAGAAGACATGTAAATAAATAATAAAAGTGTGCTAGGTAAATAAGGTTAATGTAAAAATAAGTGTAATTACCACTAAGGTAATTATGAAGTTGCTAGGTGTAAGATAACTAGAGTACATGATGTGTAATAATACTAGACTAGATAAGTGTCTTTGTAAAGTATGTACACAAGTGTCTTTGTAGTAGATGTTACGTGTAAAAGCAAGCATGACTAAGCTCATGTGGAAACTCCTATAAATAGATCAGCTTGGTACCTCATAAAATCCAAGCTAAGTTCAATAAAAAAAAATAATACTTCCTTACTTAATATTGTCATATAAAAGTGATCAAAATTTAGTTAATAATAATCACAATTCAATCAGTTTAAATGTGGTCACACTCTATATGTATTAGAACCCGTCTTTTACTTTGAAGTGAAACATTGTCTTTCAGAACACTTACTCATTACTCCATATATCATTCCCTCATTTCTTATTATTTTAAATTAATATACTTAAATAACTTTTCCGTAAGAAGATCTCACGACAAATTAATGTGTGTTTTTTTTTTCTCTAGCTGTACAAATATGAAAATATAAAAAAGATCTGGTAGTGCAATTACCATGGTTACTAAAAAAGTAGTTATAATTATTGATAAAATTAATTCAAGGAATATAAAAATAATTACGATACGATAGTGTTATAATTATCATTAAAAATATAACAAAACCAAATACGATGCATATTACTCCGTACTACAAATAAAATGATATCATAAATTACATAAATTGGAAGGAATACTCCATGCTTTAACAAAATAAATAAAATTCGTGGACAACCAAAGATATAAAGAAATTATAAATTGGAAGGAATAGATACCCGAAATCATAACTTAGGTTCTTCATTTAATAGGTTGTTGAGAATAAATAATAATCATTAATTCATTATAAAGCTTAATTTGATACGAGTAGATTGTAAACATTTTTAATTTATCTCCTTAAAACAATTAGACTCTATCTTGTAATAATCACAAATAATAACCATTATAGTATCGTATGTGTATAAGCGTCTTGTTAGAATTGTACTTGCCAAAAGTAAAATACTCCATGTGGAAAAATATGAAGGAATAATGGTACTTCAAGAAATCATGTGGGTGATTTAACTAGAATTCAATTTGACATTTTGCATTCTTATTCATTGAAGATTGAACTAATTTCATGTGCACTAAGAAGATTATTTATTTGATGTGTTTTTTTTTTCATGATAAAAGAGTGATCATTTTATTAAATACATGGATTATAATTTAACCAAAAATTTTAAAAGTTGAATGAAATTGAGCTAAAAGTAGTGGATTTAGTTTTTTTATTATTATTATTATTATTATTATTATTATTATTATTATTATTATTATTAAAATGCGCTTCAATCATAAACTTGTGACATTATCAACAAGTAAATAGATATGTCAAACAACCACAAGTCCACAATTATCTATATGACCTACCCTAGTCAGCTAAACATTATTGCCAAATTTCTTTTTGCTAGACGAAGTGATTATAAAAGGATGTTTTAAAATTTAACTCTATCCAATTCAGTGGCGTAGCCACGTTTACTCTAGTGGGGTCTCAAGACCCCACAGAAATTATATGAGTTAATTTTGTTATAGGAGAAACGACATATGGATTAGTGGTGTAATGGAAAGTTAGTCACCAATTCACACAAATGGCAGGGGTTCGAGTCCCCTTTCAAACAATTTTTATTTTTCCGACCCCACTTCACATTTTTCCTAGCTACGCCACTGATCCAATTTCAATTTAAAGATGGCCACTCCGGCAAACCTAAACTTAGCACAATGCGCAGTATATAATAACATGAGTGGATAGATAAATCGACAAAAAATAATATATAGTAACATGACTGATTGATAAATCCACAAAAATTATCATAAATAAATAATTCCAATGAAATTGATTTTGACTTAAGGTTAAGTTTAAAAAAAAAAAAAAAAACAGTGGTATTAGTAGAAAATATGTAAATATTTTATACCGTGTAATTAGTAAAGCATATATAGTGAAACCCAAACCTATTTGTAATTATGTATATATACTCGAGAAATAATGAAACCCAACTCAGGGGATTAATTCATTTACATGGTATCGATCCAGGTATACACCAAACCCTAAAAATCTCGTCTTCCCGCTGCTCTCTTTCGTGCTGTCTGCCCCTGTTTTCGGTCCACCTCTGCCTCCATTAATGGCTGCCGAAAACTCCACCAAGCAGACACCCAAGCAACTCCTCCACCCTGTGTACACCGTCTCCAACATCCTTCACAAGGTACGTGTTCTCGATGGTGTTAAAGTTACATACGCGTGTTTGGTCGATCTTTATACGCTTCACGGAAGCGGGTATCATTTCCTCTCACACATCGATGGCACGGCCCCACCGCCTTCAACTGACCCTGACTGCGCGGAGTGGCGCAAAATCGATGCCCACGTTCTCCAATGGATATACGACAGGATGAGTGATGACCTTCTCCCTCGTGTCCTTCACCGTTGCTTGTGGTTGTTTCGACATAAATTCAACAGCGACGACACTGTACAGAGGTATAAGGCTCGCCTAGTGGATAACGGTAAGACTCAGCAGGTTGGTATTGATTGTGATGAGACATTTAGCCCTGTTGTCAAATCGACCACGATTCGCACGGTCCTCAGTTTGGTCGTCTCCCGTTCTTGACCGATTCTCCAGCTTGACGTTAAAAATGCCTTTCTTCATGGTGATTTGGCGGAAACTGTTTATATGCATCAGCCCCTGGCTTTGTTGACCCTGCTGCTCCTTTTCACGTCTGTCGCCTGCGCAAATCCTTATATGGCCTCAAGCAGTCTCCTTGCGCCTGGTTTCAGCGTTCTGCGACGTTCGTTCTGTCACAAGGCTTTCAGTAGTGTGTGTGACACCTCTCTTTTCATTTATCGACGTGGTCCTGACACTGCTTATCTATTATTATATGTTGATGACATTATACTCACTGCATCTAATTCGACACTCTTGCGTTGTATTATTGATTCTTTGTCACAGGAGTTTGCTATGTTAGATCTGGGCACCCTGCATCATTTCTTGGGCATCACTGTTGATCGCATTGTCTCCGGTCTTTTCCTATCACAGCGGATATATGCAGAGGACATTCTTGGTCGCGCATCCATGTTATCTTGCAACGCCACTTCCACCCCCGTGGATGTCGGTGCTAAGCTTAGTGACGCGGCCGGCCCACTCATCTCAGATCCTACGCTGTATCGCAGCCTTGCTGGTGCACTTCAGTACCTCACGATCACTCGTCCTGATATTTCTTATGTTGTGCAGCAGGTTTGCCAGTTTATGCAAGCGCCGCGGGAGCCTCATATGCAGTTTCTAAAGCGTATTATTCGCTATCTCAAAGGTACGCTTTCTTACGGTTTATCGCTCAGTCCGTCCCGGTCCCTTTCTCTTACTGCCTATTCGGATGCCGACTGGGCCGGTTGTCCTGACTCCCGACGCTCCACGTCAGGCTATTGTGTATTTTTGGGCGATAATCTTGTGTCCTGGTCCTCGAAACGCCATGCGACTGTTTCCCGGTCTAGCGCCGAGGCCGAATACAAGGGTGTTGGCAACGCCGTGGCCGAGACTAGTTGGCTACGAAATCTTTTGTTTGAGCTTCATGTGCCGGTGAAGCAGGCTATGGTTATTTACTGTGATAATATTTCAGCGGTTTACCTCGCCGGCAACCCTGTTCAACATCAGCGAACTAAACATATTGAGCTCGACATTCATTTTGTTCACGAGAAGGTTCAGGTTGGATCTGTTCGTGTTCTGCATGTCCCTCGTCAGCTCTTCACTCGTTTTCGATCCAGCTTGAGCGTTCGGCCTCCTCCCGCTCCAACTGCGGGGGTGTATTAGTAAAAAATATGTAAATATTTTATACCGTGTAATTAGTAAAGCGTATATAGCGAAATCCGAACCTATTTGTAATTATGTATATATACTCGAGAAATAATGAAACCCGACTCAGGGGATTAATTCATTTACAAGTGGTTATAAAGCACATAGTATAAGAACTAAAATCACAGCTCAAAATGTAGTACGGAGTATATATAACTAATAAAAGCATGACCTAGGTAGCTCGGATCTGAAATGAAATAATACCAATTCATGTGAAATAAATTTGATTTAAAATAGTCAACCCGTGCTAGACTATTTGAAATAGATAACTTATAATGTTGATGATCCAACCTGTCACATTGCGGCCTCTAATAGGCTATAACCTAAACCAAGATCCAAGTATTTATTCCCTCCAACTCAAATATTGTATATCAATTTTTATTTAGGGTTGAAGTAAGAAGTGGTACCCTTTCAGTTTCAGTCATTTGTTTACAATTCTTTCATTTTTCACTCACAAAAAAGTTAAAATATAAACAATTTATTAGAACGAAGGAAGTAATATACGGAGTAATAAGTAGGTTGATATTTAGAAACTATGATTAATATTTACGAAGTATAATAAATAAATAAAAAACACTTAATTAAAGAAAAATAAGCGAAAAAATAATGAAACTTAATTTAAGATAGCAGGAATATCTCATTTTCCTTTCACCAAAC
Source organism: Dianthus caryophyllus (assembly GCA_023091065.1). NCBI lineage: Eukaryota > Viridiplantae > Streptophyta > Magnoliopsida > Caryophyllales > Caryophyllaceae > Dianthus > Dianthus caryophyllus. The sequence goes on from JALGRB010000016.1 coordinate 12,534,243, forward strand.
ACATATATTATTCTCTTCTCTTTATCAATATAATGCATTGCACAAACTATACTACTACAACTACTACTACTTATTAAACCACCTACACTTTCCCTTCCTCTAAACAACTTTAATTTACTTTACAAATCAATCAACATAAAAAAAATGAAAAATCCATGGTGTGTAGAATCTAAAGAAGAATATGACAAACATTGCAACTTCTCTTTATCTCTTGCTCCTCCTGGTCAAAACCCTAATTATAAAACCCTAACTAATAATCCTACTTCTACTACTACTAACCCTACTAACAATCACTACACTAATTACAATTTCATGCATTTATTCTCACCACCCTCTTCTTTTACTACTACTAAACCTACAATATCTTCTTCATTATCTTCATCCCAAACCAAAATTAGCATTAACATAAACAATAACAATAACAATAACAATAATATTATTAAAAGTAATTATAATAATGGTGGTAGTAGTAGTAGTGGTGAGCAAGTGAATGATGAGAAAGTGACTATAGCACTACAATTGAGTGCAACTACTCAAGAGTATTCAACAACAACAACAACACAATGTAGAAAAGGTAGTTCACTATCAAGCTATGGCGGTGGCGGTGGCGGTGGTGGTGGGCTAATTGATGGCCAATATTGGATCCCGTCTCCGGCCCAAATCCTTATCGGTCCCACCCAGTTCTCTTGCTCCGTATGCAACAAATCCTTCAACCGTTACAACAACATGCAGGTTCTCTTTTACTATGTATTATAATTTTGTTGTTGTTGTTTTTTTTTTTTTTTTTTTTTTTTTTTTTCATGGAACTCATGAATGTTTAGCTAGCTTAGGTTGTTTTAGGGGAAGTATTTATTGCATACCGTTTAAAGGTAGATTGCTCATCGACGGAGAAAGCAAGATATTGGCAAAGGTTGTCAAAACAGCTAGTATAATTTGACTACTATTTTAAAATATATTTTGGATCATAATAATCCAACAGTATTTTCTAAATATAGTTGTGTAAGATTGTAAGAACATTATTTAATTTAGTCTAATATAAATTTTATTAAAATTGGATTATTACTATTATTATTATTATTAGTTTGCCATGAAATTACATTAGCTAAATATTAAGGTAATATATTAGTTTTGTGGGAATTATTCTACAAGTCGAACTTAAACGAAAAATAAACCGTCATAATCTTCTAAAAATGCAAAGAGGGAGTAACAATTTGGTGAGAATGTTGATGCAATATAGCCAATACCGCCATTCTCACAAAAAGAAAATTAATGAGTAATATTCCCATCATCTAAATCCAAACAACGCATTTCACTTTGAGGTAATAACTTTTTTGAAATTTAACCTCAAAAATAAATCGCAAAGTCATACTTTTAACAAAAAAAAAATAAAAAAATCAAGCACTCATAAAAAATTTAAGGTCAGAGGACCACCTTGTAGACTGTGCAAATAGTCGGTAGTTATTTTTTTTGGATGTATATGAAGGGAATAATAAATACTTCGTATGTACAAGCACATTTTATATGCTTTCTTCATTATAATGAAGTGTATACATTTTTGTATTTATGTGAGGTGTTGTTCAAATTGTCTTAACAATAGATAGTAAATATCGAATTTTTGGAAGTTTTGGTAATATGTAAATAAAGAAATGCACAAAATAAAATGAACATCGATATACATGTATAAAATAAATGTACAAAATTAATTGGAGTATACAACGTAAAAATTCAATGTAATTATAGCGGTAAGAAATTTGTTATCATGAGGCTTCTCTATCTCATTTACTTCATACCTTGGTACTGTTCGAGGATGAACTATGCCCTATTATGGCATAGTTAATGTCACTTTTTTTAGCATTTATAAACGTTTGTGATTATACATGAAGTAAAAATATATGTATCCAAATTTTAAGCGTGTATATTTTATGAGCAATAAAAATTAAATTGAACTCTATAAGACTAGATCATGAATTCGTGACTAGTGGCTATAGTACTAACGCAGTCATGTGGTGAAAATATAAGTTCTGAATTTCCACTAATTTAATCAGTAACGTTATACGGAGTAAAAATTACTCCCTCCGCCCCAGTGAATTGTTAGCGTTTACTTTATTTTGTGAGGGGAAAATAAAACAAACGTTAACCATTGACTGGAACAAAGGAAGTAGTACGGAGTCACTTACAATTTCAAACAATTTCATACATGTGAATTAATGAAATAATCTAGTGTATTTCGTACATGTGAATTAATGAAATAATATAGTGTATTCCTTAATTTGTCCCAAGAAATTGTCTATACCGTTCTTTATTTTATGCATGAATCACTTACAATTTCAAACAATTCTCAAAGATCACACAAAATGTGAACAGATGCATATGTGGGGCCACGGATCACAATACCGAAGAGGACCGGAATCCTTACGAGCAAGTACCAGAACAAGCTCGACAACTTCCTCGTCATTATCACCAACATCGGCAAACATGCTAAGAATGCCGTGCTATTGTTGCGCGGAAGGGTGTAGGAACAACATAGGGCACCCAAAAGCGAAGCCATTGAAGGACTTTAGGACACTCCAAACCCACTACAAGCGTAAACACGGCACAAAATGCTTCGATTGTCGTAAATGTGGTAAGGGTTTCGCCGTTAGAGGTGACTGGAGGACACATGAGAAGAATTGTGGCAAGTTGTGGTTTTGTGTTTGTGGGTCAGATTTTAAGCATAAGAGGTCTTTGAAGGACCATGTTAGGTCCTTTGGTCATGGACATGAGCCCGATTCACATGTCGAGTTGTGCGATGAGGAGGCTTACGATGATGAAGATGACGATATTGATGGTGATGATGATGATGGAGATTCTTGTGTTGTTTGTTATGATGATAATGATCATGATGATAGGGTTCTTGATTTTCTTAAGTAGTATAAATATGTTTGTTGTGGCTAGCTATCTAGGATTAATGATTAGGAATAACATTTAGGGTTAGTTTTATTATTCTGTTTTATCTAAATTATCAGAATTGAGTGAATTTCAATTAGGGTTAGATTTTAAATATGATAAAGCTGTCCGAGATGAGATTATAATACTACTATTATAATCTTGGAGCTTGATTTCATCTCAATCGTGTGCAAAGTATTGTTCAGTAGTACTCGTGGAATTGAAAATGATACGAAGATTAGTTAGTTAATAACTTAATTAGTGTGACTAAAAAGTGTTGGCTAAATAAATGGGTTCAACTGAGCAGTATAATTTCAGTCAACTAATGTGCAAGACATAATTTGGACTATCATTTACAAAGATGGCCATAAGTTGGATCATAGACTAAAGCGAAATACGATTATACAGGAGCTAAAACTTAACATGAAAATATATTTGACCGACTTTTCTAAAGTATGAAATTAATAAACGTGTGTAGATAATTTGATGTTGTATTGAGGACGTAGATTAATCTAATACGGAGGTCATCGTTTATAAAAGAGATATTCGAAAATATGTGTCGAAAATATTTGTGAGCTTTATAGCACCCGATTCCTGAGTACATCATCTTTGATAAATATATAGACGAAGTCTTCACTTAGCAAGAGCTTCAAATATAGGCGCAGTGGCATACGAATAAGTCGTTAGCTCAGAATTTATCGCTAGTTCATAATCTCTATCATGTACTCCACATATCAACACAACAACACCGCTCTACGCTGATCAATGTCAACTTCTGATATCCGACCTCTTTTGATCTATTTCTAGGTGTTATCGAAGACCAAAGCTCCCAATTTACTGAAATGAAGCCAGCCGATTGCATTGCTTTCCCAAGTAGTAGATGCCTTTATCACTAGAAGGGCATTTAGGCTTCCAAAAATGAATTTTGAAACAGCAATCTCAAAAGCGATGACGTCCTAATTTGATACACAATTTCTTAAAAGAGTAAATGTCAAAAACGGCAATCACTTGAAATTCAGGTAAGCAAATTTTAGTTTCTGACCATAAGCAAATTCATACAAATATCTTAAAACCAACAGAAACGAACGTAAACCTGGAAATAACGAAAAACCCGAAAATCGAGAATCAGCTCCAGCTTAGCATCCATAAATCTGAACAAAAACAGCAAATGCAACAGTGTACGCATCGAGACCAATATTCAACACGGAAACTAGACAGTCATGCTTAAAATCTTAACTATCTAACGCTGTTTAAAGAGAAACTCAAGTGAAGTCCAGAACATACAGAAGAGACTTACAGAATGAAACAAGAAAAGTACAAGCGGCTCAAAACTACTTTAACAAGGATCAATCGCTCTCGCTGTTGTCTCCAGGAATTGCCTCTTTGACGTCAATAGAGAACTCCTCCTCCTGGTCACATCCCATGTATGAATCACTCATAAGGTACAGAGTAAGGTTCTTCTTACCGGTTTCTGAAGGAGCAGTAAACGACAGCTTCGTCCTCGTAGGTTTTGTGATGGTAACCCTCTTAATAGCAAGCAACTGATTGCTTCTAGTATCGCCCACGACAAGATACCAACCCTCTTCTTTGGCCTTGGGGTATCTAAGCGCATCAACAGGTCCCACTTCAGTGCTCCCGTCATCTCGTCCAAGGGATACTTCCAGCAAAACCTTTTTCTCTGCCCTAATGTCGTCGATATTGCGCACCACGTATTCCATGTCGATGTTAGGAAAACGATTGCAGAATCTGGCAATGTCGAGAAGCTGCGAATCAGACATCTGCAACAGCTCCTTCCTCTCATCGTCCTCCATTCCAGCCAAGTCAAAGACAGACTCGATGGGTTTTCCAGGGTTTTCATGGCATCGCTTAGCCAACTCTTTCGTGAAATGCGGGAGTTGCAAGAGCACGGAATCACGCTCCCACATGCCCTGTGTCACCATTTGGCTTACTTCCATGGCGAGAAGAGCAAGATTTAACCAACTGTTGCTCGAAATCACATCTACCAAGGCCTGAAGCAATTTAGAAGCAGAAAGGAGCACTTTCTGTTGGTCAGACGCTAGATTGCCACCAACTGGATGCCTCGAAAAGTGGGCTTGGAGCAGAGCATTAGCTTTTACATGTGGGTCAGTATACTTGGGGTCTCAAAGAAACCCTCTGGTGATGAACCAACTTCCGAATCAGCTCTTCTTCTCCAGGTCGCACTGGTAGTTCTCCATACTCAGAGGCCGAAGCCAGGATCTCCAAGAGAGCCTTTAATTTCGTTTTGGGGGTCAACGAAGAACTAAACCGTTCAATGGTGGTGTAGCTGACGTAATAATATGAAGCAATCATACCAAGGTTACCAGGACCAAGATCCATATCCTCTGCAATAGTAATACATTTACTTGCTTCCAAATCGCTGAGTGTGTTTTCAACAAGCTCAGATAGGTAATCTGACAAATGCCTATGACTGACCCCCTGAAGATTGTAGTAATTAGGATTCTGAGTGAGCCTCCTGTACATAAAAGTCCATGTCAAATAATCGACTGCATCCTGCTTAGTTTCAACAACTCCAACAACTATTTCCGCATTTAAATTATCATGTAGATAATGGTGCAAATGACTTTCGACAGGAACGCCGTGATAAGAACTTTTTGTAGTACTCCGTACGAGGAGCATGGCAGAGAATAACACACTTCCCAGACTTGTCTAATAAAGGCCGACTGGCATGGCCCATCATCTGCAGCAAATCAGTAACTGGGTAATCAGTATGAGCATTTTCACGTCCATCATAATGTTGAGTTCCCATGACGACCACCAAATGCGCCAACGAAGGCACTCCCCAGCACATTGAACTTGTCATAACACAGACTTGAATCCAACCAGCTTCAAACAGGTGCGAAACAATCTCCTGGTCAGTGCTACTTAACCCTTCGTGACGAAAACCCACACCATAACTTAGGGTTGTTCTAAGAGTTGAATCCTTGATCTTATCAGTAAAAGGCTGCAACTCCTCTGGAAAATGCAACAAGAATATTGGGTTTTCTCCACTGTCTCCACTAGAGTATGTAACGAGATCCATCGCAGTCAGTGAGGCATGCTTCCTAGTAGGAACATACACAATAGCTGGTTTCCCGTTCTTTGCATGTTGGACAATGGCAGTGTATGTAGGCTTAGTCATAGCTTGCATTCTAGCCTCAAAATTAGCGATATCGACCCCCTGAATGTGAATTTCCAAAGGCACGGGACGAACTCCTGGTGGGAAATTGAAAAGACCGTGTGAGGTGGCACCAATCCACTCACCTAGATCCTTGGCATTTGCAAGAGAAGTTGATAAGGCCACGATACGAATTTTGTTCTCCACTTGGCTTGCCATATATCTCATCCTTGATACAATCACCTCCAAAACAGGGCCGCCTTGACCACCAATCAAGTGAAGCTCATCAATGATGAAAAGGCTAACCTGCTGAACGTGCTTTCTCTGCTTCCAACGCCTCGATAAAGCATCCCATCTCTCAGGAGTGCTTATGATTATGTTCCCTTTCTCAAGTAGTTTCAAGTCAGTTGCTGTCTCACCAGAAAGCTCCACCACCTTCAAACCAAGACCTCTTGCAAACTTCCTCTCCCAATCACGGAATCGTTCCTTTGCGAGTGCTTCCATCGGAGCTATATAGACAACACGCATTGTGCTTCCAGGAGTCTTCTGATGATTGCGCAAGATAGCAAACTCTGCACATATAGTCTTCCCACTGCCAGTCGGTGCAGCGACCAACACATTATCATCCGTGTTGTACAAAACCGTAAAAACTTGTGTCTGAACAGGATTGAAATGCTTGAATTCCTGATATAGAGCTTCATATGATGGGTTTCTTAAAGCAGTTACTGGCAGTGGTTGCAGATCCAGCAACTCCGTAGGGGGAGGATATTTCTCAGGCAAAATCAGGTGCCTGAAAGAAACAGCCAAAACAGTTTCCGATCTCAACCATTTATCAGAAACAACATGGATGAAGTATTGAGGTGGTAGAGGCTCAGATATTGGCACGGTGAAATTCAGAGTGTGGTCTTCATCAATATACTGCTTCTTCAACATGAAGTATTCATGATGGAGAATGAATTCACCGTCATTATCCTCCACAAGAACCCAAAATGGTTCCACATATCCATGAATCTTGTCATCCCACTGAAAATCAGGTGTAATAGTGAGTTCTACCTGAAGAACAGATCGAGTAATCGGCTGCACATGCGCAGCAAGGTTAAGCTTTGGAAACTGGTGGATAAACTTATGCAGTGTTTTTCCCAACTTAGGAATTCTTATAAGCTCCCCCAGCTCTTGTGAAGACAAATCATAGTATCTCTCCCAAGCCAAATCCTTCTTCTCCAGCCTCATAAGCACATCATTCGGGATCCCAGTGAACTGACGGAGAGGTGTTTGCACGCTCCACATTCTCTTTTGAACCATTTTGCATAAATTCAAAGCTTTTTCAGCCAACTGAGCCCATCCTCTCTTCAAGACAATCTCAAATAGTGCTCGTAATAGACGAGCAGCACTCTGCAAACATGGAAATGAAACTAGTAAATTCACTGGTAGATTAGCAGATTACTCCTTACATAATTTTAAGGTGAAGAATCAGACATGCAAACTTTTTAATAATAAAAAAGTCTTTGGCAGAATGCATTATTGCTAAATTCTAATAAAAATATTTTCTAAATGTAGTCCTAATAGGTGAAATCAGAGGAGAAACAGGTGTCTTGCGGATTACTGACCATGACTAAAACAATGCACATCCGCCCATGCTCAACAAAAAATAAACATGCAAATCCTAAAAAAAACCTGGCAACTGAAAAGCAACATACCTGAGTTATATAAACCATGTCTGATGTTAGCGACAAGCCTTCAAGCTTCAACTGAGAAATATATGCTTGAAGTAAAACATTAATCTTGGCACTGGGCTCTTCCAAACTCTCTTTGATGGGAATCGGAACACGATCCAAAAGCTTGGCCAATTCCATCTTCTCGTCTTGCCTGACGCTAACATATCTGAACTCCTCACTGAGTGAGAACAGCCGGCAAAGCTCAATGTCACCCATAGTTGGCTTCAAGTGCTCATTGTATGTGGAGATGGTTCCATGAGTTATATAGTAGTAACTGGCAATCCGACCCAAATCAGTCACCTGGAAATATCCGCTCTTCCTATCATATTTTATCAAGTTGTTCTTATCCAACACAGTTGCAGCAGAATGGATCTGAAAAACACAAAAAAGTGAGATATGTGAGACGACAATTCTTTTATTGAATGGATAATTTGTAATAAAGCAGCAGATAAAGTCAGCAACATATCACATATACTGGACAAAAGTTTTGTAATAAAGCAGCACAGAAATTCAGCAACATATCACCATATAACTGGACAAAACGTACTGCTGCTAAGAAAGCTGGAGAAGTGGTCCAATGTTTGCACGAAATTCTGAATCGTTAGTTACTTTTTTAAACATAACTAACATCAAAAGAGAGGATGTTTTAAAACTCGAGGTGACACAGAAGCCAGATAAACTACAACTACAACCGCTGGAGAAGGTTTGTCTAACTTGGGATAAAAATTAAATGGAAAAGGCATAATTGTTTTTCAGCCATGAACAAACAATCCATAGCTAACTTTCGGTTTACAGATAACATTATTATGCCTCAAGCAAGATATGTTTGCTCTGAGGAAATTATCAGGATCTATAGAAATTGACATTGTTGTCCAAATATCAGAAATAATGAAGATCAGTCACACTATTAATCACTCTTTAAGAAAATTGGTCAATAAGTGAATATGCTCGTCATATCCACCCCAAAACAGAGGGAGCTGACTAATTTTATTTATTATTTATTGTCAGTTTCATCTACAAATTCAAAAAGCATTTTTGGCACCGTGATTGAGGTTGTCTGTCCAAAAAACCTTTTTAAGTTCAGAATTTAGATGAGTTATAGGATCCGTTCTTTCTCAATGTAAATACAATACGCCATATATCATCTAAGAATGTACTTTTCAGGGAACTAAATGATCAATTCAGCTTAGTAGCTATGCTACAATACCACTATCTAGAACCTAAAATGTTCCTACCATTTACTTTGGATGTGGTCTTCAATGCAACACTACAACCATGTTTGTCTATTTATATATGTTTTCGAAGTAAATATTTTAGTATCGTATCATAAATTCACAATTGATCATAAATTTTAAATTTATATATGGTCTACCTTCAATATAAAAAATGAGAGGACCGTTTAGAAAGGAGTCAGATACAACTCAAGCATTGACAAGTACAAGTAAGCAAATAAACAAAGAACAGCAAAATATTTAATAAAAAAGGACAAGAAGCTTACCAGGTCCGCTCTTCTTTCTTCCAATGTCAGATCACTGTCAAGCACGTCAGCTGCTAAGCCATATAGTGTAGGATTACGCAGCATCCGAATGTACAGATACGTGTAGCCGATCCAATTGCAGGCTTCCCTAGCATTTTGCACAGTCCCAAGAACAATTTCCGCATTCAACTGATCAGCCAATTTTGAGATGAACTGGCTTTCAATTGGAAGTTGTTGGTTCATCAATGAAAGATAGAACTGCAACTCAGTATGCCCAGTAATGATAATCCCCTCACCATAAGTATCGTATTGCGGCCTACCAGCTCGACCGAGCATCTGCATGACATCCAAAGGACTCAATTCCGTCCACGCTCCTTTCTCGGGATTGTATATCTGTGTGCCCTTAATAATCACAGTGTGCGCAGGCAGGTTAACACCCCAAGCAAGGGTGGCAGTAGATACAAGGACTTGCACGTGGCCATCAGCAAAGAGATCCTCCACAAGCTGACGATCAGCCCTCGCCATCCCAGCATGATGAATCGCAAAGCCATAAGGTAGAAGGTCCTTTAGGTCATTGCTTTTCACAAGATCGGTGTGAGTATGAAGAATCTCACGACTCGCACTATCCTCTTTTAGGAACATGCCAAGGGTGTCATTTGCCAATGCAGTGTCCCTTATCGCTCGAGCGGTCTTCGCTGTCTCTTTCCTGGAGTGGACGAAAACAAGCACCTGCTGTTTTCCCGCTGAAGCCATCACCTTCTCGTAGCAAACATCATTCATCAGCTGGAATCTTTGCAACGGCTTCTTCACGTTGATTCCGATATACTGTTGAGCAAGGGGGCAAGGTCGGTAGCTGTTATCAAAGTGAAACAAGCCCTTGTTGACATCAACCCTCAAAAACAACGCCACGTCCTCATAATTCGGAAGGGTAGCTGATAAGCCAACAAGCCGGATATTCTCCTTTGTAGTTTCAATTTGTCTGACGGTCCTAGCCACAATACTCTCTAGCACAGGACCTCTGTTATCGTGAAGCAGATGAATCTCGTCAATGATAAGAAGTTTGACAAGCTGTGTGTATGTCCGATCCCCCGACTTCCTCGTGATAATATCCCATTTCTCAGGAGTTGTGACGATTATCTGAGTTTCATCAATTTGTTGCTTAGTTAAAGATTGATCTCCACTCAACTCCTTCACGCTCACACCGTAATGTTGCAACCTATGAGATAGGTTACCAACGACTTCGGCCACAAGCGCCTTCATTGGGGCCACATACACAATTTTATAGCTGTTGTTATTAAAAGATCCATCAGGCGCTCTATTCAACGCAATCTGCTGTAATATAGTGAGGACAGCAACGTTGGTCTTCCCAGCACCAGTTGGAGCACAGAGAAGAATGTTGTCAGCAGAAAACAAAGCTGTTTCGTAGACTTTACTCTGTACTCGATTGAGTTGGGTCATACCCTGAAAAGCAGGCTGTGCCCAATCAGGCATAGCCGATATCTTCATCATTTGTTCGCCCGGAGCAAGCGGTTTCGCTTTCAAAGCAGGAATATGAACTTCCTCATATCCTTTGAGCTGATGACGGAAAGATCCATCTGGCAGTGTAGTTTTTTTATTTGCCATAAAACGGCCGCCCTGTTCAAACGCAATGCCATCTAAATCGAGCAACTGACGCTGCCCATTCAACCAACCACTGTCGGAATCTTTATCAGCTAACCCCCTACGACCACGGTCTCCACTCGCAACACTCTCATCTTTCAAACGACGAGCCTCTTCTCTTATACTCTTCTCCAAATTCTTCTGCCTCTCTTTCGCAGTCGCCCTTGTAGCATGCAGCTGCTCTAGAATCGCAGCGAGCTCCGAACCAGACCCCATCATCTCTTCTTCAATCCGCTGTCTCTCCTCCTGATTCTCGGCTCTCGCTAGACGAGTGCACCACACAATCTTCCGCCTGTTTCGCAAGAGATACTTAACAAGATCAAACTTATCGTAATGAAGGTGCTCCAAAAGTTCACTCTCGGCCTCCCTGTCATCCCCGCCAGCAAGGGCCTTAAGAACCTCCCCAGCAAGTTCCTGGCACTGCTGCGGATCTTTCTTCTGATCAAACGCCTGTGAAATCTTCCTCTGAAGCCAATACGCATCAATATCCTGAACACTCAACGTCATCCCCTCCTCTGCGTCCTGCATATCCTCGTCATCAACCCCCGAACCCATCTGCATAGCACTCGACCCACCACCACCATCTTCCGCCAAATCTTCATCATCTTCATCATCCTCCTGCACCATATCAAGATCACTCTCCTCGTCATCATCCTCATTCTCCTCAAACTCCACAGCAACACCTCCTTCATCAACCGCATCTCCATTCACCGCAGTCTGCGCAGCATCACCACCCTCCTGATAATCCGTAATCTTCTTCCCCAAGGCCGCCAACGAATCAAACACCTCCCCCGTACCCAACAGCTTCTCAATCACCTTCTTCTTATCAGGCCCCTTAATCGTGTCGTCCTTCAACGTCGCCAAAATCTCATCAGCAGCGCCCTGCAAAATACCCGGTTCCTGCCCACCAAGCGCCCCCTGAACAATATTCAACATCGCCTCAAAGGCAGCACTAGTCTCCTTCGTCTTAGGCCTATAAACCCCCTCATCGACAACAGTCAAAACACTCTCCTCCTTAACTCGTCGTCTCTTAGCCTGCCTCGCAGCCCCAGCATCGGCCGCAGCCTCCCTCTCCCTCGACTTTTTCTTTGATTTTTTAAGCTTCTCGTCTAATTCCGGCGGCCTCCCACGGGCCGCTCTATCCCCAAACGACTTGGGGTCAATTTTACCGTATAGCGACTCGGGTTCACCCGTAGGTTCATGGGTATCCCTCGGGCGAGTATCGGAGGTTAAAACCAAACTCGCATTCGATTTGTACTCAAATTGCTTAAACCTAGCGCGCTCTTCCGCCATCTCTCTACACAAATCAAACCAAAAAAAAAAAACAAAACAATAAACGAACTAATTCTACACAATCAAATATTAATTCCTCCAAGGTTTAAGCTTACGAAAACTAGGGTTTATAGCACTAAAAATCACAAAACAATTAAAAAAAGATACAAAACCCTAAAATTGAAAATATAATGGTAATAATACAAATAAACAATGGTGAAAGAGCGTAGAATAGAGTGAAAAACTTACAGATAATTAGGGGTTTAGAGAAGAGAAATCTGGAGATGTAGAAGTATGAATCTACAGTAAGAAATAAACGATGAATATGAAAAGTTGTGGTTTGTGCGAACAAATTGGTTTGTATAGGCTTGGGAGTGATAAATAGACAAGTCGTCACTTTAAACCGACCTTTGTTGGCGGTTTAGTGATTCACGTCTACCCAACTTCAATTGGGCCTAAAAAGCTACCCCGTACTCCCATCATACGGAAAATTATCTTGTACTCCCTTTGTTTCGTTGATTTGTTTACGTTTATTTTATATACATTTAGGGCGTATTTGGTTCAAATACAAAAGGAATGAAGTATGGGTTTGAAATAAATCAAACTCATACTTTGTGTTTGTTTGAAAATTATAAGGATTTCATACCCATACCTCAAACCCATAAGGTATGAGTTTTCCATACGACCATACCCATGGAGGGGGTGAGTATGAGATTCATACCTTGAGTATCTAACTAAAGAAATTAAAACGCGCTCAGGTCCATTAGCTTTTTCATCTCTTCAAGCCAGTTCGTGAGATCGATAGGGTTATTTGAACCCGAGTATTCTTGTGGTCGATGACGTGAAACACGATCAAACGCGCTTGGATGATGTTGGCGGTTTGCGTTGTCCGTGGCTATTTCCGCCAAACGGATCAAAGATTCTTCTGCCAGGAGGTGTCTTTCCTCGTCTGTCATAGGAGGTGCAGCCATTCTGAAAGAATTAAGACGTGAAGGAATTTATTAGTATTACGAGAGGTTAGAAGACATGCTTATCATTGATAGCTTTTACTTGAAAGTAAATGCAATAACGGCAGTTATGCAAGTAAAGCAAGTTAGGTATTTTATTTCATTGAGATGTAATTTTTGGTTACATCGGTTTTAGGATTTTAAAATGTATCTAGTACATTTTCATAGGAAGGATATAAAAGTAGGAGAGAGGGAGAATGTATCTTTGTGGAATTGGTTACGAATTTAACAGATGTCTTCACTCCGTCTTGCCTGGTACTCCTTTGACGCTTGATCCTCGGGAGTTGAATTATTATTTAAATTTTATATCCGAGGATAGTTGTTAGTTTAGTCAAATACTTCAAACAAGTAGCAAGCATACGATAGTTAGTGTATTTTATTTTGAGGTAAGTAGTTAGTTATTTAAAAGTCCTTAGTCTATGGTCACCCCAAGATTTCTACCCATCCTCACACTTTAAAGCGATTTGAAGTTTATTATTTAAGTGATCTAATAAAAGAAAAATCTAATTTATTATTTGATCCTATTAGTCTATGCCTGACATACAATATGAATGTCTGCCTGTGTGTCTCTCGTTAGGTAAGCATAAATCGACATTAGGCCATTTATGTTACGGTCCACGAGTCACTCGATACTAATCAGAATAACCTGGTTTTAGTCGACTTTAATTACTAAGGCGAAATTAATTAAGTCTTAAACCAAATAAGTATTAATTATACAAATAACCCAAATATTACATCATCGTTTAAGAGTTGAATGGATCAACTCTAAATACGGAAGTTAAAAGAGTAAAGTGTTGTATATATTACATATCTCTCAAAAGCAACAAAAGTAAAGCGTAAAAACGTCTCGCGGCCCCTTCCAAAATCCAGCTCCTAGTGCACGATCGTCTGCACAATAAACTATTTGGGAATGCTACTGAGCTTGACAAAGGACTAGCTATGCTCATACTTACCCTCGATTTCAATTATTTTGGTTTAATATTATCGCTTTATAAACATAACATTATGATAAAAACATAAACATGCTTAATACAATTAGCATGTAAAGACATATAAGTCATAATAAGCATGCGGTTTAAAGCGATAAATCATATAAGCATGATATTCAAATATGAAGGCAAATAGCATGTAATAGCATATCAATAGTATCACAATAATTCAATAGCATTACAAGGCGATATCGAATCGCAATCAAACATACGTATCTTATCATTCCCCTCATGCAGACTCGATTCAATTCAGAAAGTTGTGGTCTTTAATTTTCGAAGATGGTACACACTCGTTCTCAATTAATCATACAACAAACAACACATACTGCTTACGAGCCTGACCACTGAGTAGGCCTTTGTACTCTGATCGATTGCATCTCACTTCCATAGTGCAGAGACTTACTCGACTCGTAAACCACGCCGAATACTATAGTACTTGCATCTCATCTTCTAGTGTTCGAAATGATTCGAACTTCAGATACAATCTCGTCAAGTAATCTTTACGCAGGGTAAGAACGAATGCAAGTGTCGCGCCCACTAAGAACGAAACACGGCAAGGAGACCACCGCTATAATCGCCAACCAATCGGCACGGATGCCCCCGATAACTTTAGCGAAATAGGAATAAAACCCTAGTCTAGTATGCATACACTAATATCCACTTTAAGAATAAGGCTATGCTAATCATGAAGACCTTAACTCCTGGATAAAACGACTATTTCCAAAGCCCGACCCACTAAGAGTTGAATTTTTCATTATCTTCAGACGCGTAAGCAATACGACTTAAGGCGTAAGGCATGGGCAGGATGCTAAGCAATAAAGTCTGCTACTTCAACCACACACTAACCGATGACCCATGTCGAGAGGCCGAGATAGTGGTATCCGCTACAAGACTATCTTAACCCCACTTCACTTACGATTGACGCTTTCATACTCGGAGGCCCAAGCTTGACCTTTTATTTAACTTACTCAATATTCATTATTTATTTGATATTCCATATCACATGTTACTAGACTCTCCTAGTCTCACACAAACGTTTTATTTGAATGGTAGGTTTCATATGATCACATAACACATTCGTTTATTATTTGAAGTGTTGTTAATTATTAACGTTTTCAAGTTTCTAAATTGAAACGTTTATTAGTATGTCCAATTTTATTTATGTGTTTTTCAAACACTTTAGGTTATTTACTTCTTCATTTTAAATTTTCTATACTTAGTAAAATCTTCAATTATTTTCAGTATTTCACTATTCACTTTTTACTATTCATAAATCACTATTCACTTGACACTATTCATTGGTCACTATTCATCGTATTTTATACGTATTCGTATTTTTATACTTCGTATTTTATACGTATTTTTATACTTATACGTATTTTTATACGTATTCATATATATTAATATATTTCCTAAGTATAAACTAAAATTTCATTTTATTTGCTAAGTACAAAATTCTAGTTTCAAAGTCGTTAGGTTCGTTTTGTACTTAGTGATTTTTGAAAATATTTCCAAAAGTTTAGTTTTAAAAACGTTAAGTTCGGTTTGTATTTAGTGATTTTTGAAAATATCTAAAAGTCTAGTTTCAAAAACGTTAAGTTCATTTTGTATAAAGTGATAATGATTTTCATTTTAAAATATTAGTTTTAAAAATGTTAAGTTCAATTTGTATAAAGTGGTAATGATATTTATTTTAAAATGAGACTTAGTTAAATTTAGTCGTCTATTAACTAAATTTAGCGATTTTTATTTTAAAAATAATAGTATCGTGGATGATTCATTTAGGTCCGTAAGTCCAATATCAACAGTCCAAATAGCAAAGGCAGTAACATACGATTTAGTTCATTTTTATACTATATTCTTTTTATCGGTTTAACATAATTCCTTTATAACTAAAACGATTTATACAAAAATTCAATTCTAATTACTATTTAACTTTAGTGACTTAGTGATAATTTCATTTTGGTCAAATTTAGTCAAATTAAATAGCAATGTCGTGTGGTATATCTATATGTTACAAAATTGGTTTATTTCTTTTAATTTCTTAATTCTATTTATTAACTACTAATTAAATTATTTTAACAATTAAACTAAAAAGTGATAAAAGCAAAATTTAACCTAAAAATGAAGAAGATGCCGTGAGCAAGCTTAGGTAGTCCTAAATTTTCATTTTTTCGATTTTATCGGTTTTTAGCTTAAAGTCTTTATATTTTAATTATTCTAATTATACTAAAACGATTTAAACTAAAATGAAATTTACTAACAATTTCATTTATATTTATGAATAGTGTTTTTCAACACTTTAATTTTCTAACTTTTTAATCTAAATGATTTATAATGTTTTAGTTGATTTATAGTATAATACTAAGTGATATATAAAACAATAACTAAACATAAACATAAATTATTAACAAACATAAATAAAATAAGATCAAAATGAGCAAGAATGATGAACATCAACATGAATAATCAAGAACACACATGAAGATCATATTAAAGCTCAAGAACACCATTTTCGATTTTAATAACTTATAATTTATTTTCCTAATTTAATTCTTTTCACATAGTAACATCCATTTTAACTAACTTAATCTAACATATTATTTACAAAAATTAAAAGTGAAAATTTATTTAAAAAATTAAAGAAAACCGTGTGTATGTATATATATTTATAAATTTTCATTTTTCGATTTTAATCACTTTAAACTCATTTTTAATATTTCACATAATTTTTATATAACATTACTACTTAAATAAAACATAACTAAACATAAAAATCATATGAACATAAATTAAAAATGCTCAAAATTAATTTAACTAAATATATGAACATGATACTACAATAATCTATTTAACATATTATTTAGTTATTATCATTTTATTATACAACACATAAACATACAAGTTCATATAAGTGATGTTAAACATATTTAACATAAAAATCATAATCATAAAATTATAATAACAAAACAAATTAATTTACTAAAAGGATAATACAAGACATAGTTAGTCACCTTAGTCGGTAAGTTTATTGGTTGTCCGGATCTACGATGTTATCAAGGTCTAAGTCTTCACCCAAATACCCGTCTTCACCTTCAAAAATAAACCCGAAATAGTAAGCTTCAATCACCCACTAAATAGCTAAATAAGACTAGGAATTAATAGAGTAATATTTAGTGTTTTATTTAGTGTGTTTTAGTAATAAAATGGAAGAAAATGAAAGGAGAAATGGAGGGAGTATACTCGGCTGGTTTCTATGCTCAAAGGATTGATTTTTACACTTATGAAATATGGGAACAAGTTAGAATGCTTTAGGTTAAAGACTTTAGGTGTTTAAGTTTGATTTTAATTTAGAATTTAATGTTTAATTAAACTAAATAATACCTCATCCTCTCCATCATCCACACACTAAGTCCACATTACTATTTTGGTGAAGAAATTGTCTATTTTGTGTTTTAAAATGTTTTTCACGAATTTGGTCAGTTTTAAAAAGTCGGGCGTCAAAAGCGATAAAAGTTAATGTGTGCGCGTTTGACGATTTTTCGAAATATTTCTACTTTTAAATTCTAAGACTAAATTATTTATTTCATTATTCAAAAATTTTGAAAAGTGTTAAAGAAGTCGATAAATTTTACAAAACAAAAGTTTAGCAAAAATTGTGATTTTGAAGGCTAAAAGGCTTAGGATTTGATTTAGGCTTTGAAATTAGAAATTGATGGCTAATTAATAATGAATTAAATTAACACGGGGTGTTACAAACCTCCCCCCTTAGAAAAGTTTCGTCCCGAAACTTGAATGAAGAATAGGATTTTCACCTGAGGTAAACAATGGATATTTCTCCTTCATGGAGGCTTCTGGCCTCCCAAGTTGTTGCTCACCAATTGACCTTCCATAGCACTTTCACTAAGGGAACCGCCTTCCGCCTCAACACTTTGGTTTCTCGTGCTAGAATCTTGACAGCCTTTCTCGAGTATAGCGAGGTTAGGCTCAATCAAGCGATTACGTCAGAGTAATGATATGACTTGGGTCACCTGTATCTCCTTAGTTGCGAAACATGAAACACGTTGTGCACCTTCGACAAATTGGGTGGTAATGCTAGGCGATAGGCTACCTCACCAATCGCTTGCTATCTCATATGGTCCCAATGATTTAGGACTCAATTTTCCTTCAAACCGAATCGCTTGACCCCCTTCATGGGTGATACTTTCAAGAACACATGATCGCCGACTTCGAACTCAATAGGTCGGCGATGTTTGTTGGCATACATCTTCTGACGGTCTTGGGCCGCTTGTAGCCGTTCACGAATGATTTTGATGTGCTCGATCTGGTCTTGAATAACTTGTGGTCCGGTTCCCACGTTGTCACTAGCATCGTCCCAACAGACTGGGCTACGACACTTTCTCCCGTATAGGGCTTCAAATGGAGCACAACCCAGACTAGCATGGAAGCTATTGTTGTAAGAGAATTCAATCAAAGGTAGACTTTTCTCCCAATTCTCGTTAAATTCTAGGGCACATGCCCTGAGCATGTCCTCGACTGTCTGGATAGTTCGTTCAGTTTGACCATCAGTCGCAGGGTGGAAAGCGGTGCTCATCTTCAGTTGGCTTCCCAATGATGCTTGGAGCTTGTCCCAAAAATGAGAGGTGAATCTCGGATCCCTATCCGATATAATGTCCACACTACTACAAAAAACATGATAGACATCGAACATTTTTACTAATAGACATTAGATTTACCTCTGATGTTAAGTTGAGTGATGTCTATTATAAGATCATTAGACATCAGATTTAAATATGATGTATATAATTTTAATAGATATCTGTCTTTTAAGAAATCCGATGTCTATTTGTTGAATAGACATCAAAGTCTTCTACAATGTCAGATGTCTATTTGAAAACATAGACATTAATTTTGTATAAGTCTGATGTCCATTTAAAAACATAGACATTGATTTTGTATAAGTCTGATGTCTATTATTTTTCTATTTATAAAAAAAATTAAATTTACAATGTAATATTGTTGGCTCATATTAGTCCTACGATGATCTCAAATTCATGATGAGTCCATAATCAATAACACATATCGTTATTCGATCAATCAATTACTTAATGTCAATTAACAAAAAAGATTTCACATACATTATGTGCAAATTTATATCGACAACAAATCTATCTACAAAATAGTAGCTGATTACAAATAAATAGGTCCCAAAGATGATTTTACTTGCGCCACCAACTTCTTGTCAGACCCAATTCTTTTGATCACCAATTGAACACGACTTGCCTAAATGACAAAAGTATACCAATACAGAACATCAGATACACATATAAGATGAAAAAAAAAAAAAAAAGACGTGAACATTCGACTAAATAAAAAGAATCACACGACGCAAACTAGCAGATGAAGCTGCTACAAACCATTAACATATATGTACTATAAGAGTAGTTAAGGAATAAAAATTCAATGGATCATTGTATTTCTTTTACTCTGTATTTTATACATGGGCCACATGATTATAAAAATCACTTCATTGAGATTACTTTACATAAGTGAGAGCATGAGACATATCAAAGCTAGAGTTAACAACATTTAATCCCATTCACGTACAAAACTATCTCATACTATAAGTTCACACCGTAAATTGATCGTTGACATATCAGAAGCTACCATGATGTATACTAGTTATCACTAACACACACCTTACGTAGCTATCTAAAATCTAAATAGTTGAGCAAGAAAGCAATATCGAAGAAACAAGTTAACTTACTTAATTCTACAAAGAATTACCTATGAGTCAGCAAATAGAGCCTCGGTCAAGAATTAATAATAGCAAGATACACTACAATATGCAATAACATCCATAATTAATTTGATTTCTAATCGAATAATTTCTAGCATTTACTATTTGAACAAAAGTACTACAAATGCACAAACATCAACAACAACGCAATGACAACAGCGCGCGATGATGGCAACAGCAACGCAAAAACAACACTACAAAGAACAACGATGACGATAACATAAAGTGAAACAACCCACCGCGACAACAAAAGTAACGTGCAATGAGGACATCAAGAATGCACCACAATAACAATACGAGGCAACATCAACAACATTTGACGCAAAGAAGACAAAGAAATATTAAAGTGACAACATCAGCAACACGCAGCGACATAAAAAACATACAACGTGCGTAGTAGCACAACAACCACAGCGAATCAGAATGACAACAATAGCAGAAAACAGCACAACAAAAATAAAAACACAGGCTGCATATAACGAAATAACAACATACAGTAATTAATTTGATATATGCATAATCTCACTTATAAGAAGCAAAGTATCATAATCGATCAATCAAGAAAACCTAATTTTATGTTTATCAGAAATTTCAACAACATCAAATTATAATTTTGTATCCAGAATAATCAAACTAACAAACCACGACATCGATATGTGGATGCAATTACATTGAAAAACACATAGGGGTTATTAATTGCAATCAATCTAATTTCATCATAACTTAATAAAATTTAAATTCAAAGGAAAAGATTTAGATGATACCGTAATGTTTCACGGGTGATGCTCTTTGGCGGTTTGAATGATTGGTGGTAGTGAAAGAGGAAATCTGGATTATCAGATCTTGTTATCAAAGCGAGGACGCTATAAGCCGTGGTGTTGCTGTTTCGCGATAGTCCGTGGCCGGCGGTGGTGATGTCCGGTGGTTG
Source organism: Dianthus caryophyllus (assembly GCA_023091065.1). NCBI lineage: Eukaryota > Viridiplantae > Streptophyta > Magnoliopsida > Caryophyllales > Caryophyllaceae > Dianthus > Dianthus caryophyllus. The sequence continues at coordinate 12,555,151 of JALGRB010000016.1, forward strand.
GAGATCAATTTGATCGAGCGCTAGGGTTTTCACTAAGAATTGGGTTTAATTGACGGTAAATTGAATGATGAATACACCTCTGAGAGACAAATGAGGAGTTTTGTACGGAGTAAGTTTCAATTAGGTTTGCCTCAGTAATTTTTTCGTATTTAGAGTGTTTAGTCAATAGACATCTTTTTTTAATAGATATGATATGTAAATATGTAAATATGAATAAGAATATACATCTGTTTTTATTTTGTCTGATATATATATTTATACATTTTTTTTCTCTAAATATCCGATGTTTATAAATTTTATTATACATATCAGTTATTTAAAAAAAATGTTGTATATGTTTACATATCAAAGTTTTAAAAAACATATGATGTCTATTATAATTTAATAGACATCATAGTTTTCAAGGTCTGATGTACATATTTATATACAAGTGTTTTTTGTAGAATCTCATGTCTATAAATTAAAAAAAATATGAATTCATTGATAGATATCAATATTATAAAAATTAGATGTCTATTAGGTGATGTCTATAACAGTTTTTGTAGTAGTGGGCCAGTGGTACACCATGCAGTCGGATCACCTCCTTCTCATAAGCCTTAGCTAGCTCTTCAAGACTCCAAGTGTCTTTGATTGGTAGAAAGTGGGCTGATTTGGTCAGGCGGTCCACTATTACCCAAATTGCATTATTTCCTTTATGAGTCCTTGGTAAACCTGTTATAAAATCCATGGAAATGGAGTCCCACTTTCCCAATGGAATGTCCAAAGGTTGTAGTAGTCCCCCGGGTCGTTGATGTTCAAACTTCACTTTTTGGCAGATTAAACACTTTGCAACATACTCTGCAATCTCTGCTTTCATTCTAACCCACCAAAACTTCAGTTTTAAGTCTTGGTACATTTTATCAGACCCAGGATGTATGGAGTATCGTGTACTATGTGCCTCGTCGAGGATCTTTCTTTTCAACACAGTGCGTCAGGCACACACCACCTTTCTTTGAATCTCAAACTCCCACAGTTTAATCTCAAACCCTACTCGGTTTCTCAAGGAATTTCCTTCCGATTTTCACGAGTTCTTCATCCTCCCATCAGAGCCCTAATCTCGTGATATAACTCCGGCTCTGCGATCATTATGCTCAAATCAAGATCGCCGACCGAACCAACTCTAAGTTCATTCTCTTGAAGTCCCTGACAATACCAGCCGGAATTTCCCAAATGTTGCTAAGGGTATGCGTAGTCTTTCTACTCGGGCGTCGGCCAAGAACGACGTTCGCCTTACCCTCATGGTACAGTAGTTCAATCTTATAGTCCTTGATCAGTTCTAACCACCGGCGTTGTCTCATGTTGAGTTCCTTCTGCGTGAAGATATATTTTAGGCTTTTGTGGTCAGTGTAGAATTTGATACTCACTCCGTAGAGGTAATGACGCCAGATTTTTAAAGCAAACACCACAGCTGCTAATTCAAGGTCATGAGTTGGGTAGTTTCGTTCATGAACCTTTAACTGCCTTGACGCATAAGCAATGACCTTCCCTTGTTGCATCAGTACACAACCCAGGCCATTCAGTGAGGCGTCACTGTAGACTTCATACTCGTCTCCATCTGTAGGGAGAGCTAAGACGGGCGTTGTGGTAAGCCTTGTCTTGAGTTCCTGGAACGCATTCTCGCACTCATCACTCCATATGAATTTGGATTCTTTTTGTAGCAGCTTTGTCATTGGTCGTGCTACCTTAGAGAAATCTGGAACGAACCTCCTGTAGTATCCCCGCCAATCCTGAAGTCGCGTATCTCGCTTATATTTGTGGAGCCTTCCATTCTTTTATCAAGTCGATCTTTGCGGGATCTACCATCACTCCGCCCTTCGAGATGACGCGTGACCCGTAAATGCTACCTTTTCAAGCCAAAACTCGCACTTGGAAAATTTAGCATACCATTTATATTTCCTCAGTATTCCCAGGATGATACGGAGATGTTCCTCGTGTTCTGCTCCAGTCTTTGAGTAGATTAGGATATCGTCAATGAATACAACCACGCAAATGTCAAGGTATTCGTGGAAGGTTCTGTTCATTTGATCCATGAACACTGCTGGTGCATTTGTCAAACCGAAAGGCATGACCTTAAACTCATAATGACCATATCTGCTTCTGAAAGCAGTCTTCTGAATGTCCTGTTCTCTTACCGCAATCTGATGATAACCTGACCTCAGGTCGATCTTAGAAAATACTCCCGCGCCTTTTAGCTGATCAAAAAGGTCGTCAATCCTTGGCAGAGGGTAGCGGTTCTTAATGGTCACCTTGTTTAACTCCCTGTAGTCGATGCAGAGTCTCATACTACCATCCTTCTTTTTCACAAAGAGAACCGGTGCTCCCCAGGGTGAGACACTTGGTCGTATGAAACCCTTTTCAATCATTTCCTCTAGTTGTTTCTTCAATTCCTGTAGTTCTACCGGTGCCATCCTATAGGGTGCCTTTGAGATTGGGGCCGTGCCTGGCACAAGGTCGATAGAGAATTCAACGTCACGAGCAGGTGGCAAGCCTGGTAAGTCGTCTGGGAAAACATCAGGAAATTCCCGTACCACGTGAATATCTTCAATGTTCACGCTCTCCTTTACTTCGCTGATGTCGTAGGTACACTTGATGCCCTTTTCTTTCTAACCGCTGTAGTTGTAACATAGAGATGATTTTCACTCTTTAATTGGCGAAGTCTTCGATATGTGACTCGTTCCCACAGATGCTTCGCCGAATTTTCCTGGTCTCGGCATTCGAATATCGCATGGTATTTAGTCAACCAGTCAATACCAAGTATGACGTCGAACTCCGGCATGTCGAAAAGAATAAGGTCGGAAGGAAAAATTGTTTTGTGTATGGTGATTGGAGTTTCTTTGAACATTTTGGAACATTTGAGAATTTTACCATTAGGTAGGGAAATGTTTGCATTGATTGATTCAAATTTTGTGAGGTTAGCTTTAGAGACAAATTTAGAAGATATAAAGGACAATGATGCCCCAGTGTCAAACAAAACCATAGCGTTCACAGAGTTTACAAGAAATATACCAGTAATGACGTCGGCCTCAGGTGATTCCTCTGCCTCAGCTTCTGTGAGGACATATACTCGCCCCTGTACCACCACTGATTGTGGTACCCCCGCAGTAGGTGTTGAGTTCGAAAGGTTAGGGCATACATTTGCCTTGTGCCCTAGCTTCTTACAATCCGTAGCGAGTAACTCACGCCCATTACACGCCTTCTCTTCCTCATGTTTGCCATGTCACACATACCAAGAACTCCCGGCAAATCTTTGTGGAGGGACTCTTCCCCCAACCATAGTTCGATCGTTGCTCAAAGTAGGAGGCTTGTTCTGAAGTGTAGGCCTCTGAAAATTTGGCCTTTGTTGGTTCGGGCGTTGGTAGTTCGGCTTCTGAATGAAGCTCGACGGTGATACGGAAGGCACAAATACCTTCTTCTTCTTCTTTTCAGCCTCTTCCGATTGTATGGAAGCCCGGACATCTTGACGCACATTCATATGCCGCAAAGAAGGTGGTGTAGGTATTCTTTGCTCATATGAGTCACGCATACTTTGCGGACATATTGCGCAGTACCTGCGTGTCATGGCTCTATCGTTTGGGAGCAATCGCAGCTCCAAATTTGGCCAGCTGTTGAAATTTCTCGGTGTATTCCTGGAGTGTCATGTCTCCCATCTTGAGATTTATGAACTCCTCTTCCTTCTGACATCGGAGCTCATACCCAAAGTACTTCCCCTTGATCTTCTCGACGACGTACCAGGTGAGCGTGGTGTCGAGGTTCATTAGTCTTGATCACGTTCCACGGTCATTAGCCTCGGCCAGGTAATAGGCGGCTATGTTGACCCTATCCTCAGGAGGTGTCCTGCTCAGGTCCATTAGCTTTTTCATCTCTTCAAGCCAGTTCGTGAGATCGATAGGGTTATTTGAACCCGAGTATTCTTGTGGTCGATGACGTGAAACACGATCAAACGCGCTTGGATGATGTTGGCGGTTTGCGTTGTCCGTGGCTATTTCCGCCAAACGGATCAAAGATTCTTCTGCGAGGAGGTGTCTTTCCTCGTCTGTCATAGGAGGTGCAGCCATTCTGAAAGAATTAAGACGTGAAGGAATTTATTAGTATTACGAGAGGTTAGAAGACATGCTTATCATTGATAGCTTTTACTTGAAAGTAAATGCAATAACGGCAGTTATGCAAGTAAGCACAGAAGTTAGGTATTTTATTTCATTGAGATGTAATTTTTGGTTACATCGGTTTTAGGATTTTAAAATGTATCTAGTACATTTTCATAGGAAGGATATAAAAGTAGGAGAGAGGGAGAATGTATCTTTGTGGAATTGGTTACGAATTTAACAGATGTCTTCACTCCGTGCCGTCTGGTACTCCTTTGACGCTTCAATCCTCGGGAGTTGAATTATTATTTAAATTTTATATCCGAGGATAGTTGTTAGTTTAGTCACTACTTGACAAGTAGCAAGCATACGATAGTTAGTGTATTTTATTTTGAGGTAAGTAGTTCGTTATTTAAAAGTCCTTAGTCTATGGTCAGTCCTTAAGATTTCTACCCATCCTCACACTTTAAAGCGATTTGAAGTTTATTATTTAAGTGATCTAATAAAAGAAAAATCTAATTTATTATTTGATCCTATTAGTCTATGCCTGACATACAATATGAATGTACTGCCCAGGTGTCTTCTCGTTAGGTAAGCATAAATCGCATTAGGCCATTTATGTTACGGTCACGAGTCACTCGATAATTAATCAGAATAACCTGGTTTTTAGTCGACTTTAATTACTAAGGCGAAATTAATTAAGTCTTAAACCAAATTATTAATTATACAAATAACCCAAATATTACATCATCGTTTAAGAGTTGAATGGATCAACTCTAAATACGGAAGTTAAAAGAGTAAAGTGTTGTATATATTACATATCTCTCAAAAGCAACAAAAGTAAAGCGTAAAAACGTCTCGTGGCCCCATCCAAAATCCAGCTCCTAGTCCACGATCGTCCTGCACAATAAACTATTGGGGGAATGCCCGCTGAGCGGACAGTGACTAGCTATGCTCATACTTACCCTCGATTTCAATTATTTTGGTTTAATATTATCGCTTTATAAACATAACATTATGATAAAAACATAAACATGCTTAATACAATTAGCATGTAAAGACATATAAGTCATAATAAGCATGCGGTTTAAAGCGATAAATCATATAAGCATGATATTCAAATATGAAGGCAAATAGCATGTAATAGCATATCAATAGTATCACAATAATTCAATAGCATTACAAGGCGATATCGAATCGCAATCAAACATACGTATCTTATCATTCCCCTCATGCAGACTCGATTCAATTCAGAAAGTTGTGGTCTTTAATTTTCGAAGATGGTACACACTCGTTCTCAATTAATCATACAACAAACAACACATACCGCTACGAGCCCGACCATCGAGTAGGCCTTTGTACTGATCGATTGCATCTCACTTCCATAGTGCGAGAGACTTACTCGACACGTAAACCACGCCGAATACTATAGTACTTGCATCTCATCTTCTAGTGTTGAAATGATTCAACTTCGATACAATCTCGCCAAGTAATCTTTACGCAGGTAAGAACGAACGCAAGTGTCGCGCCCACTAAGAACGAAACACGGCAAGGAGACCACCGCTATAATCGCCCAAATCGGCACGGATACCCTGATAACTTTAGCGAAATAGGGGAATAAAACCCTAGTCTAGTATGCATACACTAATATCCACTTTAAGAATAGGCTATGCTAATCATAAAGCACCTTAACTCCTGGATAAAACGACTATTTCCTAAAGCCTGACCCACTAAGAGTTGAATTTTTCATTATCTTGTCTGGCGATAGCAATACGACTTAAGGCGTAAGGCATGGGCGGGATGCTTGCAATAAAGTCGCTACCAACCACACTAACCTGATGACCCATGTCGAGACCGAGATAGTGGTATCCGCTACAAGACTATCTTAACCCCACTTCACTTACGATTGACGCTTTCATCGGAGGCCCAAGCTTGACCTTTTATTTAACTTACTCAATATTCATTATTTATTTGATATTCCATATCACATGTTACTGTGACTCTCCTAGTCTCGCCACAAACGCTTTATTTGAATGGTAGGTTTCATATGATCACATAACACATTCGTTTATTATTTGAAGTGTTGTTAATTATTAACGTTTTCAAGTTTCTAAATTGAAACGTTTATTAGTATGTCCAATTTTATTTATGTGTTTTTCAAACACTTTAGGTTATTTACTTCTTCATTTTAAATTTTCTATACTTAGTAAAATCTTCAATTATTTTCAGTATTTCACTATTCACTTTTTACTATTCATAAATCACTATTCACTTGACACTATTCATTGGTCACTATTCATCGTATTTTATACGTATTCGTATTTTTATACTTCGTATTTTATACGTATTTTTATACTTATACGTATTTTACATTTATACGTATTTTTATACGTATTCATATATATTAATATATTTCCTAAGTATAAACTAAAATTTCATTTTATTTGCTAAGTACAAAAATTCTAGTTTCAAAGTCGTTAGGTTCGTTTTGTACTTAGTGATTTTTGAAAATATTTCCAAAAGTCTAGTTTTAAAAACGTTAAGTTCGGTTTGTATTTAGTGATTTTTGAAAATATCTAAAAGTCTAGTTTCAAAAACGTTAAGTTCATTTTGTATAAAGTGATAATGATTTTCATTTTAAAATATTAGTTTTAAAAATGTTAAGTTCAATTTGTAAAAAGTGGTAATGATATTTATTTTAAAATGAGACTTAGTTAAATTTAGTCGTCTATTAACTAAATTTAGCGATTTTTATTTTAAAAATAATAGTATCGTGGATGATTCATTTAGGTCCGTAAGTCCAATATCAACAGTCCAAATAGCAAAGGCAGTAACATACGATTTAGTTCATTTTTATACGGTTACTCTTTTTTTATCGGTTTAACATAATTCCTTTATAACTAAAACGATTTATACAAAAATTCAATTCTAATTACTATTTAACTTTAGTGACTTAGTGATAATTTCATTTTGGTCAAATTTAGTCAAATTAAATAGCAATGTCGTGTGGTATATCTATATGTTACAAAATTGGTTTATTTCTTTTAATTTCTTAATTCTATTTATTAACTACTAATTAAATTATTTTAACAATTAAACTAAAAAGTGATAAAAGCAAAATTTAACCTAAAAATGAAGAAGATGCCGTGAGCAAGCTTAGGTAGTCCTAAATTTTCATTTTTTCGATTTTATCGGTTTTTAGCTTAAAGTCTTTATATTTTAATTATTCTAATTATACTAAAACGATTTAAACTAAAATGAAATTTACTAACAATTTCATTTATATTTATGAATAGTGTTTTTCAACACTTTAATTTTCTAACTTTTTAATCTAAATGATTTATAATGTTTTAGTTGATTTATAGTATAATACTAAGTGATATATAAAACAATAACTAAACATAAACATAAATTATTAACAAACATAAATAAAATAAGATCAAAATGAGCAAGAATGATGAACATCAACATGAATAATCAAGAACACACATGAAGATCATATTAAAGCTCAAGAACACCATTTTCGATTTTAATAACTTATAATTTATTTTCCTAATTTAATTCTTTTCACATAGTAACATCCATTTTAACTAACTTAATCTAACATATTATTTACAAAAATTAAAAGTGAAAATTTATTTAAAAAATTAAAGAAAACCGTGTGTATGTATATATATTTATAAATTTTCATTTTTCGATTTTAATCACTTTAAACTCATTTTTAATATTTCACATAATTTTTATATAACATTACTACTTAAATAAAACATAACTAAACATAAAAATCATATGAACATAAATTAAAAATGCTCAAAATTAATTTAACTAAATATATGAACATGATACTACAATAATCTATTTAACATATTATTTAGTTATTATCATTTTATTATACAACACATAAACATACAAGTTCATATAAGTGATGTTAAACATATTTAACATAAAAATCATAATCATAAAATTATAATAACAAAACAAATTAATTTACTAAAAGGATAATACAAGACATAGTTAGTCACCTTAGTCGGTAAGTTTATTGGTTGTCCGGATCTACGATGTTATCAAGGTCTAAGTCTTCACCCAAATACCCGTCTTCACCTTCAAAAATAAACCCGAAATAGTAAGCTTCAATCACCCACTAAATAGCTAAATAAGACTAGGAATTAATAGAGTAATATTTAGTGTTTTATTTAGTGTGTTTTAGTAATAAAATGGAAGAAAATGAAAGGAGAAATGGAGGGAGTATACTCGGCTGGTTTCTATGCTCAAAGGATTGATTTTTACACTTATGAAATATGGGAACAAGTTAGAATGCTTTAGGTTAAAGACTTTAGGTGTTTAAGTTTGATTTTAATTTAGAATTTAATGTTTAATTAAACTAAATAATACCTTGTAACACCCCGTGTTTTTATCACAAAATATTATGAAAGAATTTAATTCCTTAAATTAAATTCATCCTTTTTCTTATAATAAAAATGCGACTGAATTTTTTTTCGACTTTGAAATTCAAACCAACGATTTCAATCACGCAAATCAAAATGTTGAAAAACAAAAACCGACCCTAAAATTTCAAAGTGGCCGGCCCCCCCTTCTTTTGAGCACATGCTCCATTTACTTTCTCCTTTTGCTTTCCACTTTGTCTACTTTGCTAATGTCTTTTGCCACCCTACTAATCCATCATCATCACTTTTTAGCTATTTTTTTATCTAATTGATAATGCACTAAATATACTATTGTATTCACATTTTGCATTATAATACAAGCTAAAACAAACACAACATCTACAACCAAAACGTCAACAACAAAAATCAACCCGTATAAACCCTTACGGCCTGACTTTCGGGGTCCGAAAAGTGTTTCATCTGATTTCTGACTGATTTAATCAGTTCTAAACCACCTAATTTTTCGAGACGGATTTAATGGTACAGTTTTCATAACCATTAGACAGGCCAAGACTAAATTCATTTTTCTCGCTTTCTTTCAAAGTGCCTAATTTCATTCCTCGAAACCTCCTATTCTATTTCCGCCGTCTCAGCTTGTAAAATTTTATCGACTCCCTTATTTTTAAAATATTTCCAGTTTTATTTTCAATCTTACTTCGGAACATTATTTTAAAATCTTATTTTTTTTATTTCTAGACTTTTCGCGTACGCGTGAATCGAAAATTTCAAAAACGAAAAAATCGGGACCAAAGGCTACATGTGAGCCGTGCATTTCAAGGAGCAAAGCTCCAAATTTGCTTTCCATTTTTTTTCTTCTCTACTCCTCCACTTTGTCCCCTTACTTTTACTTTTAGCTACCCTACTCTTATTAAACTAATACTACATCATCCAACTAATCTACATGATAAACTTTTACAATCATCAAAACACATTTACAAAACTAATCATACTACCATACATACACAAACCACACGCATAACATCACAAACACAATCACTTAAGCTCATTTCTCTCTAAATAAACTCATTTCCAAGAATTTGTAAGCATTTTGATCTTCAAGCTCAAGAACCTTGATGATCTTCATCTTCTTCCTCTAGCTTTTCTTCTTTAAAATTTTAGTATAGTTAGTTTAGTTTTAATAATTTTTACTAACTTGTTTATTTCATTTTTATGTACTTATCCTACCCAAAGAAGAGGAGCAAGGAGGAGCCATCGATCTTAGCATATTTGACCATATCGTGGATCCCGACAATTGCTAGGATTTTATTCTAATAACCTAATCAAGGTGCTCCCGCACACTATAATTGCTAAGCACTTACACTTGCTTGATTATATGAATGAGTATATCACCTTAGAAATTGCATGACTAATTACAAGGCAAAAATCGAAAAATAAAAATATGTGTAGCATGTAAAAACATCTCGGCCAACCCCTTATTTTTGTTCATTTTGTTCGTTTTAATTTTTGTAAATTGCATGCTTAAAATACTTGTAATAAAATGAACATGAAAATATAATTAGTTTATGTTTAGGACTTAAAATGAAATTATTATGAAATTTGATTGTTTTATTGTATTTGTGTTCTCGAATATATTGTTGTATCCTTGTATGATTTACTTTTGTATGTTAATATTTATATATGTTCTTCACTCTTTTAAAAGTATAAATTATATAGAGTAAATTAGTTATTGAATTAGAAGAATAAAAATCAAAATCAAAATTTATTACACATAATACATACCCACGGTTTTTCCCTTTTTTTTGGACCAATTTTTAGTTTTAATTTTTCTAAATAACATATTATGATTAGTATAGTTAAAATAGACTTGTAGGAAAAATTTGAGGAAATTTCATAAACATATAAAAATTTGTCTAATAAATGTTCATATGAATAACATTAAAGTTCATCACATCTTCATGAGTTCTTCTTTTAGAGGATTAGTTTGATTCATAATTTTTATAAGTTTTAGTTAATTATTGTTTTAAAGTACTAGTTTAAATCACTTTAGAATAATTTGAATAATTAGTATATAAAAACTTTAAGCTAAAAACCGTTAAAATCGAAAAATGAAAATTGGACACCACCTTTGAAACCTCACGGCATTTTGGCCTTTTTAGTTCAAAAATCGTTTTTATCACTTTTTAGTTTAATTGTTAAAATAATTTAATTAGTAGTTAATAAAATGATTTAAGAAATTAAAAGAAATAAATCAATTTTGACATATATATAATTCCACACGGTATTCCTATTTATTTTTGGACCAAATTTAATCAAAATGAAATTATCACTAAGTCACTAAAGTTGAATAGTAATTAGAAATGAAATTTTGTATAAATCGTTTTATTTATAAATGAAATATATTAAACCGATAAAAATGAGTAACCATTATAAAATTGAATTAAATCGTGTGCCACTACCTTTGCAATTGGACTGACGGATTGGGACATTTGGACAATATAAAATGAACTACGACAACCTCGCTAAAATTGAAACCGTTTAAATATTAGTTAAGTATACGACTAAATTTAACCTTAGAGTTTTACTTTGAAATATTTTAAAATCACTAAGTACAAAATGAACTTAACAATTTTGAAACTAGAATTATACTTAAGAAATAAATCTACTTTTTGACACTTGGAAAAATACCTAGTTTTATAGAATAGCTAAGAACAAAAGTAAGAAGGAAGCTAATCAATTAGAAAATCTAGTTACATTAACTAAATCACTTAAGTTAATCAAATAAAATATCCTAAGTATAAAAACACTAAGTATAGAAAAAGATACTAAGTATAAGAATAAAATAATGAATACTAATAATACATGTAATTATAAATCTACGAATAAAATACGTTGAAATACTAAAATACAAATACATATAAATGTACGTTGGATTTTAAAATAATGATTAGTGAAAATAACTAAAATGTACGATCGGACTCAAATAAAATATTTAAGTTTTCTATGTCTTACATTTACACGAAGAAGCTACTGAAGTAAATTTCATTATACAAGTTCGACGATAATAATTAATATGATCTATCACTTGAGTATTGTAAGAATGAGAATTTGAGATAAGAGGTAAGTGTTAAATACTCGGGTGTCTGCAATGTTAAACATTATTAGAGTCAGGATTTGTAAGGTAGCCGCATATGGGGACACTTGGCACCCTATGTATTGCCAGTGGTGATTTAATGACTCTCCTAGTCTTTATTTAACGTGATTTTCGCCCTATGTATCGATTCGTTCACGGGCCCATATGAGGTAATTGGAAAATGACCATTCCCATCCGGGATGCATCTAGTGTAATAGTCGTACTAATAGGGTAGTGTATGCATACAAAAGACAAGGGTGATCCTCCTTATTACCTACTTGATATCTTTAGTCCGAATGACTTGGACGTTGATCAAGCTTCCTACTTCTTCACTATTGTGCTGGACGCTTATTAGGCCGCATGTTTCCATCCTTACTTATCAGTGATTCATAGTGGGTCTCATCTTAGATTATCCATGTTGCGTTGGATGTTAGGTAGCTGTACCGTATGCTACTTAGTGTTTGATCTGATGTACGAGTCTGAGTAACTAGTGCACTTTGATAGAGAGTCATATGAGTGATTCACTATGAGAGTACACAAGCCGCTCTGTAGTCAAGACTCGCGAGTTATGTTACTATTTGAACTTTTGAAAAGAGTCGACTACCCCGAATAGGAATGAATTGATAATGATTTATTGATCAGGATTGCATGATATATTGTTTGATTTATTCTTATGTTTGAATCATCCTGTTTTTCTTGATATGCTTTACCTGTCTATTTGCTAATTGTTTTACTTATTTATCATTCATTATCTATACTGCCTATTGCTTTAGAATTGCATGTGTCGAAAGAGTGTTGCGGGAAAATGATAATTTATAAAAACGCAGGTACCCCGAGACAGACGTCAATCATGCTGGGGATGGTTTATCTTTATTTTGTATTCGTTTTTGAGTGATGTAATCGAATATACTCTGTTCTATCTCTAAACTCGTATTATGTATACTGAGTTTGTAAGACGATAACAGCTGGTTTTTAATATATGTACTTAATTAATATTTCCGCCTTAGTTTAACTAAGTCATAAAACCGGGTTATTCTGATTGGTATCAAAGTCATCTTCATGACCGTGAATGACTTAAAGTTATCTCACATAGCGAGACGACACCTGGGCCAGACATTCATATCATATGTCAGGCACAGACTTATAGGATCAAATAATGAATTAGAAATCCTAGATCGCTAAAATAATAATCTTAGATCACTTTAAAAGTGTGAGGATGGGTAGAAACTTAAGGACCGACCTAAAAATAATAAACTAGTTAGCTGAGCGTTAGAATCGTTTCGTTTATAATTCTTTTACTTGCTATTTGCTCTATGGCTAACCTGTTTGACTAACTAACCTCTCATGCTAACGTTACTTCCAAGCTGGACGTATAAATCGAAGTCAAGACGACAAGATTTCAAGCGCAACAAATGGACGCAACAAGAATGATGTGAGGCGAGAAGACATTCAAGATTTGAAGGATCCTCCTACAACCTATCAAACCATTCTTGATTTATCGCCATCGTTTCGGTGCTTTTAAATTCTCAGATTTTCTAAATCATGAAAATTTCCTGACATCTAATCTCTCCATGATTTTAAGATAGAGTCAACGCAAGGATTTATCAATCTCGTAAAATTTTTAACCCTTACAAATGATTGATATTCTAAATCAGTAATTCCCTTCGTAAACTGATTTTCCTTTTTCTCAATTTAGTAGAATGGGTTCAACCTTACTCTACGATTTCATAAACTTCTTCCTCTTTATTTTCAAACCTTCTAACCTTACGTACACTGTGCATAGTACCGAAGGCTAACTTTTGTCAATTCTCAAACTCAACTCCATTTCCTTTAAGAATATATCTGAACTCTTATGCTATTTTGCTGAGCATGCTTTCTAACCCTCCGTCTTAGTTCACTTCATCGAGGAGGAATTAGAAAACTTTGTAACCTTTTGATTTTTACAGAATGGGTGCAAACAACGTTCCTAACAATGACCTCAACCAACAATTCTTAGAAGAAGAGGCAAGAAGAAGAGGCTTTGAAGATGCAATCACAAAGATTGCTCAGAATATGTACCAACACCAGGGAGGCGGAAGCAACCAGTCCGCGTTTGAGAGGTTCTCAAAACATAGACCTCAACCATACTCAGGCTCCGTCAACCCTACCGTTCTGACCGAATGGATTGAAGAAATGGAGAAGCTATTGGAGCTCAGTAAGACACCGCCTACGGAAAAAGTGAATGTGGTAGCATACTATCTAAAGGGAGAGGCCAACAGCTGGTGGCGCTTAATCCGATCCACTTTTCCCCTGAGGATTTACAATTGGAGTGAATTCAAGTTACTTCTTGAGAACAAATACTTCGGAGAGGAGTTAAGGTGGGAGAAGGAGGAGGAATTCCGGAACTTACACCAGGGCGATATGTCTCTACAGGCATACACCGAAAAATATCAGGAACTGTCCAAGTTTGCTCCTAAAATAGTAACTAACGAGGAGGAACTTGCCACTCGTTACGTAAGAGGCATGTCTAACACCCTGAGGATAAACATGAGCGGGTTCAACTGCAAGAGCTTTGCTGAGGCCTACGAAAAGGCAACGAGTATCTGGGCTCCCATCCAGAAGGGGGAAGCAGAGGAGAAAAAGAAGATTAGGACTTTTACGCCTCCTGTGGCAAATTCTAGTTTTATCCAGAAGCCGAATCTCCAACAGAGGAGTTTTCAGAGGCCGAACTTTCAAAACAGGAATTTCAACAAGCCAGTTTATAACCGTGTCAACAATCCAAGTCAGGGGAGGTTGACTTCAAGCGTCAGGAGGGCTCCGCCACCGAGTGTCCTTACGAACAAATGTCGCTTCTGTCACAAAGCGATACACCCTGAAAAGCAGTGCAACGGAGCGCCGGTCGTTTGCTTCTTTTGCAATGTTGAGGGACACAAATCTAATGTGTGCCCAAAGAAAGGGAGGGGAGCAGGGATGAACACGGGACCGCTACCCGCCGTGAAGGTCCAAGGACGTGTGTATGTCCTGACCGAATCTGAGGAGAGTGCTGGGGATATTATCGATGTCGACGTCATCAACGGTAAACTTCTAATTGCCCCCGTACCAACTCCTATTTTTTTTATCGATTCGGGAATTTCATCATCTTTTAATTCATCCCAAAATTTTATCAAACAATCCATCACGCAAATTTCTTTTACGACCTCCTATATTTAAAATTCTTATCAACCTCTTAATCTATGTTTCTAAAATTTTGCCTTCTTTTGTTCTCTATAAAAATATCTTTGAAAATTTATCTCTTATTCTGTAAAATCTTTATAGCATAATTTAAAATGCTTTTGAAACTTCGTGGTTCAAACTTGTCTTGCCCCTACTTCTAAAATTTTTGAAATCGTTTCATTTTATTCTACTATTGCTTCTATTTTAGAAATATATACAAAATTTTCTATTTTCACGTCATACATTATTATAAATTTTCAATCTTAACCGGTGTATGATCTTAACATCTCCGTTTCACCTATTAATATTATAATAACAATTTTTAAGAAAATGAGCTATATCAACAAGGTTATCCATAATCCCCTAAACATTTCATTTAATCTTTCAACGATAACCTAAACTTCCTTAATTTTATTAAAGCTCATATTCTCTTTATGATCACTACGACTTTTGTCTATTTTCCCTAATTGCCGTTCGTTTCATAAGGCTATATATCTTATTTAAGTGGTCATTAGAAGTAAAAATAATAATATTAAGTATATACGTTTAAAACTTCTTAAGGGGGTAGGACTATAATTTGACTATATTAAAGTCCTACTAAAATCTGAAATTTCAGTTTCCAAATTATTTTATGATTAACTGGTATTCTCAAAGCTAAATAAATTATTTTCATCCCTAAGATTCTTATTATTTTCAATTTTATTTAAACCCGTACAAAACTTCTAGGCCCTACCTTTTTGAAAACCTCTTTCTCGCTGATTTTGAAAATGGCAATGCAGCAACATTTTGATGTTAATTCGAGAAAGAATTATTTACATTTTAATATTATTAAATTCTTCAATGATTCCTTTTGATAAAATCTTGCTCGTTTAAAAGTCTCATGTTTATATTCAATTTCCAAAAGTATCTATGTCTTCACTAACTGTCTAGTTCTATCTCGACAGTTATCCGCTCTTTACAAGTTTCGGGGACGAAACTTTTCTTAAGGGGGTAGGATTGTAACACCCCGTGTTTTTATCACAAAATATTATGAAAGAATTTAATTCCTTAAATTAAATTCATCCTTTTTCTTATAATAAAAATGCGACTGAATTTTTTTTCGACTTTGAAATTCAAACCAACGATTTCAATCACGCAAATCAAAATGTTGAAAAACAAAAACCGACCCTAAAATTTCAAAGTGGCCGGCCCCCCCTTCTTTTGAGCACATGCTCCATTTACTTTCTCCTTTTGCTTTCCACTTTGTCTACTTTGCTAATGTCTTTTGCCACCCTACTAATCCATCATCATCACTTTTTAGCTATTTTTTTATCTAATTGATAATGCACTAAATATACTATTGTATTCACATTTTGCATTATAATACAAGCTAAAACAAACACAACATCTACAACCAAAACGTCAACAACAAAAATCAACCCGTATAAACCCTTACGGCCTGACTTTCGGGGTCCGAAAAGTGGTCATACGGACTCGGAATTTGACGAATCAAAAGCCTAAACCACCTAATTTTTCGAGACGGATTTAATGGTACAGTTTTCATAACCATTAGACAGACCGAACTAAATTCATTTTTCTGTTTTCTTTCAAAGGTCTAATTTCATTCCTCGAAACCTCCTATTCTATTTCCGCCGTCTCAGCTTGTAAAATTTTATCGACTCCCTTATTTTTAAAATATTTCCAGTTTTATTTTCAATCTTACTTCGGAACATTATTTTAAAATCTTATTTTTTTTATTTCTAGACTTTTCGCGTACGCGTGAATCGAAAATTTCAAAAACGAAAAAATCGGGACCAAAGGCTACATGTGAGCCGTGCATTTCAAGGAGCAAAGCTCCAAATTTGCTTTCCATTTTTTTTCTTCTCTACTCCTCCACTTTGTCCCCTTACTTTTACTTTTAGCTACCCTACTCTTATTAAACTAATACTACATCATCCAACTAATCTACATGATAAACTTTTACAATCATCAAAACACATTTACAAAACTAATCATACTACCATACATACACAAACCACACGCATAACATCACAAACACAATCACTTAAGCTCATTTCTCTCTAAATAAACTCATTTCCAAGAATTTGTAAGCATTTTGATCTTCAAGCTCAAGAACCTTGATGATCTTCATCTTCTTCCTCTAGCTTTTCTTCTTTAAAATTTTAGTATAGTTAGTTTAGTTTTAATAATTTTTACTAACTTGTTTATTTCATTTTTATGTACTTATCCTACCCAAAGAAGAGGAGCAAGGAGGAGCCATCGATCTTAGCATATTTGACCATATCGTGGATCCCGACAATTGCTAGGATTTTATTCTAATAACCTAATCAAGGTGCTCCCGCACACTATAATTGCTAAGCACTTACACTTGCTTGATTATATGAATGAGTATATCACCTTAGAAATTGCATGACTAATTACAAGGCAAAAATCGAAAAATAAAAATATGTGTAGCATGTAAAAACATCTCGGCCAACCCCTTATTTTTGTTCATTTTGTTCGTTTTAATTTTTGTAAATTGCATGCTTAAAATACTTGTAATAAAATGAACATGAAAATATAATTAGTTTATGTTTAGGACTTAAAATGAAATTATTATGAAATTTGATTGTTTTATTGTATTTGTGTTCTCGAATATATTGTTGTATCCTTGTATGATTTACTTTTGTATGTTAATATTTATATATGTTCTTCACTCTTTTAAAAGTATAAATTATATAGAGTAAATTAGTTATTGAATTAGAAGTATAAAAATCAAAAATCAAAATTTATTACACATAATACATACCCACGGTTTTTCCCTTTTTTTTGGACCAATTTTTAGTTTTAATTTTTCTAAATAACATATTATGATTAGTATAGTTAAAATAGACTTGTAGGAAAAATTTGAGGAAATTTCATAAACATATAAAAATTTGTCTAATAAATGTTCATATGAATAACATTAAAGTTCATCACATCTTCATGAGTTCTTCTTTTAGAGGATTAGTTTGATTCATAATTTTTATAAGTTTTAGTTAATTATTGTTTTAAAGTACTAGTTTAAATCACTTTAGAATAATTTGAATAATTAGTATATAAAAACTTTAAGCTAAAAACCGTTAAAATCGAAAAATGAAAATTGGACACCACCTTTGAAACCTCACGGCATTTTGGCCTTTTTAGTTCAAAAATCGTTTTTATCACTTTTTAGTTTAATTGTTAAAATAATTTAATTAGTAGTTAATAAAATGATTTAAGAAATTAAAAGAAATAAATCAATTTTGACATATATATAATTCCACACGGTATTCCTATTTATTTTTGGACCAAATTTAATCAAAATGAAATTATCACTAAGTCACTAAAGTTGAATAGTAATTAGAAATGAAATTTTGTATAAATCGTTTTATTTATAAATGAAATATATTAAACCGATAAAAATGAGTAACCATTATAAAATTGAATTAAATCGTGTGCCACTACCTTTGCAATTGGACTGACGGATTGGGACATTTGGACAATATAAAATGAACTACGACAACCTCGCTAAAATTGAAACCGTTTAAATATTAGTTAAGTATACGACTAAATTTAACCGAGTTTTACTTTTGAAATATTTTAAAATCACTAAGTACAAAATGAACTTAACAATTTTGAAACTAGAATTATACTTAAGAAATAAATCTACTTTTTGACACTTGGAAAAATACCTAGTTTTATAGAATAGCTAAGAACAAAAGTAAGAAGGAAGCTAATCAATTAGAAAATCTAGTTACATTAACTAAATCACTTAAGTTAATCAAATAAAATATCCTAAGTATAAAAACACTAAGTATAGAAAAAGATACTAAGTATAAGAATAAAATAATGAATACTAATAATACATGTAATTATAAATCTACGAATAAAATACGTTGAAATACTAAAATACAAATACATATAAATGTACGTTGGATTTTAAAATAATGATTAGTGAAAATAACTAAAATGTACGATCGGACTCAAATAAAATATTTAAGTTTTCTATGTGCTTCTGTTTACCTGAAGAACTGCTAGAACTAAATTTCATTATACAAGTTCGACGATAATAATTAATATGATCTATCACTTGAGTATTGTAAGAATGAGAATTTGAGATAAGAGGTAAGTGTTAAATACTCGGGTGTCTGCAATGTTAAACATTATTAGAGTCAGGATTTGTAAGGTAGCCGCATATGGGGACACTTGGCACCCTATGTATTGCCAGTGGTGATTTAATGACTCTCCTAGTCTTTATTTAACGTGATTTTCGCCCTATGTATCGATTCGTTCACGGGCCCATATGAGGTAATTGGAAAATGACCATTCCCATCCAGGGGATCTGTCGTAGTGTAATAGTCGTACCAATAGGGTAGTGTATGCATACAAAAGACAAGGGACTGATCCTCCTTATTACCTACTTGATATCTTTAGTCTGAATGACTTGACCGTTGACTGTTTCCGGCCCTTCAGCTATTGCGCGGACGCTTATTAGGCCGCATGTTTCCATCCTTACTTATCAGTGATTCATAGTGGGTCTCATCTTAGATTATCCATGTTGCGTTGGATGTTAGGTAGCTGTACCGTATGCTACTTAGTGTTTGATCTGATGTACGAGTCTGAGTAACTAGTGCACTTTGATAGAGAGTCATATGAGTGATTCACTATGAGAGTACACAAGCCGCTCTGTAGTCAAGACTCGCGAGTTATGTTACTATTTGAACTTTTGAAAAGGGTCGACTACCCCGAATAGGAATGAATTGATAATGATTTATTGATCAGGATTGCATGATATATTGTTTGATTTATTCTTATGTTTGAATCATCCTGTTTTTCTTGATATGCTTTACCTGTCTATTTGCTAATTGTTTTACTTATTTATCATTCATTATCTATACTGCCTATTGCTTTAGAATTGCATGTGTCGAAAGAGTGTTGCGGGAAAATGATAATTTATAAAAACGCAGGTACCCCGAGATAGACGTCAATCATGCTGGGGATGGTTTATCTTTATTTTGTATTCGTTTTTGAGTGATGTAATCGAATATACTCTGTTCTATCTCTAAACTCGTATTATGTATACTGAGTTTGTAAGACGATAACAGCTGGTTTTTAATATATGTACTTAATTAATATTTCCGCCTTAGTTTAATTAAGTCACGAAAAACCGGGTTGTTACATACCTCATCCTCTCCATCATCCACACACTAAGTCCACATTACTATTTTGGTGAAGAAATTGTCTATTTTGTGTTTTAAAATGTTTTTCACGAATTTGGTCAGTTTTAAAAAGTCGGGCGTCAAAAGCGATAAAAGTTAATGTGTGCGCGTTTGACGATTTTTCGAAATATTTCTACTTTTAAATTCTAAGACTAAATTATTTATTTCATTATTCAAAAATTTTGAAAAGTGTTAAAGAAGTCGATAAATTTTACAAAACAAAAGTTTAGCAAAAATTGTGATTTTGAAGGCTAAAAGGCTTAGGATTTGATTTAGGCTTTGAAATTAGAAATTGATGGCTAATTAATAATGAATTAAATTAACACGGGGTGTTACAAACCTCCCCCCTTAGAAAAGTTTCGTCCCGAAACTTGAATGAAGAATAGGATTTTCACCTGAGGTAAACAGCTCGGGATATTTCTCCTTCATGGAGGCTTCGGTCTCCCAAGTTGCTTGTTCAGTCAATTGACCCTTCCATAGCACTTTCACTAAGGGAACCGTCTTCCGCCTCAACACTTTGGTTTCTCGTGCTAGAATCTTGACAGGCCTTTCTGAGTATAGCAGGTTAGGCTCAATCACGATTACGTCGGGAGTAATGATATGACTTGGGTCACCTCTGTATCTCCTTAGTTGCGAAACATGAAACACGTTGTGCACCTTCGACAAATTGGGTGGTAATGCTGGCGATAGGCTACCTCACCAATTACGCTTGCTATCTCATATGGTCCCACGTATTTAGGACTCAATTTTCCTTCAAACCGAGATCGCTTGACCCGCTTCATGGGTGATACTTTCAAGAACACATGATCGCCGACTTCGAACTCAATAGGTCGGCGATGTTTGTTGGCATACATCTTCGACGGTCTTGGGCCGCTTGTAGCCGTCACGAATGATTTTGATGTGCTCGATCCGGGTCTTGAATAACTTGTGGTCCTGCTCCCACGTTGTCACTAGCATCGTCCCAACAGATCGGGCTACGACACTTTCTCCGTATAGGGCTTCAAATGGAGCACAACCTGCACTAGCATGGAAGCTATTGTTGTAAGAGAATTCAATCAAAGGTAGACTTTTCTCCCGATTCTCGTTAAATTCTAGGCACATGCCACGAGCATGTCCTCGACTGCCTGGATAGTTCGTTCGGTTTGACCATCGATCGCGCAGGGTGGAAAGCGGTGCTCATCTTCAGTTGGCTTCCCAATGATGCTTGGAGCTTGTCCCAAAAATGAGAGGTGAATCTCGGATCCCTATCCGATATAATGTCCATGGCCAGTGGTACACCATGCAGTCGGATCACCTCCTTCTCATAAGCCTTAGCTAGCTCTTCAAGACTCCAAGTGTCTTTGATTGGTAGAAAGTGGGCTGATTTGGTCAGGCGGTCCACTATTACCCAAATTGCATTATTTCCTTTATGAGTCCTTGGTAAACCTGTTATAAAATCCATGGAAATGGAGTCCCACTTTCCCAATGGAATGTCCAAAGGTTGTAGTAGTCCCCCGGGTCGATGTGGTTCAACCTTCACTTTTTGGCAGATTAAACACTTTGCAACATACTGCAATCTCTGCTTTCATTCTAACCCACCAAAACTTCGCTTAAGTCTTGGTACATTTTATCAGACCCAGGATGTATGGAGTATCGTGTACTATGTGCCTCGTCGAGGATCTTTCTTTTCAACACAGGTACGTCAGGCACACACCACCTTTCTTTGAATCTCAAACTCCCGTCAGGTTTAATCTCAAACCCTACTCGGTTTCCTGAAGGAATTTCCCTTCTGATTTTCACGAGTTCTTCATCCTCCCATTGTAGAGCCCTAATCTCGTGATATAACTCCGGCTCTGCGATCATTGCGTTCAAATCAGCATCGTCAGACTGAACCAACTCTAAGTTCATTCTCTTGAAGTCCCTGACAATACCAGCCGGAATTTCCCAAATGTTGCTAAGGGTATGCGTAGTCTTTCTACTCAGAGCATCAGCAACGACGTTCGCCTTACCCTCATGGTACAATAGTTCAATCTTATAGTCCTTGATCAGTTCTAACCACCGGCGTTGTCTCATGTTGAGTTCTTTCTGCGTGAAGATATATTTTAGGCTTTTGTGGTCAGTGTAGAATTTGATACTCACTCCGTAGAGGTAATGACGCCAGATTTTTAAAGCAAACACCACAGCTGCTAATTCAAGGTCATGAGTTGGGTAGTTTCGTTCATGAACCTTTAACTGCCTTGACGCATAAGCAATGACCTTCCCTTGTTGCATCAGTACACAACCCAGGCCATTCAGTGAGGCGTCACTGTAGACTTCATACTCGTCTCCATCTGTAGGGAGAGCTAAGACGGGCGTTGTGGTAAGCCTTGTCTTGAGTTCCTGGAACGCATTCTCGCACTCATCACTCCATATGAATTTGGATTCTTTTTGTAGCAGCTTTGTCATTGGTCGTGCTACCTTAGAGAAATCTGGAACGAACCTCCTGTAGTATCCTGCCAATCCTAGGAAGCTGCGTATCTCAGTTATATTTGTGGGAGCCTTCCATTCTTTTACTGCGTCGATCTTTGCAGGATCTACCATCACTCCGTCCTTCGAGATGACGTGACCCAGAAATGCTACCTTTTCAAGCCAAAACTCGCACTTGGAAAATTTAGCATACCATTTATATTTCCTCAGTATTCCCAGGATGATACGGAGATGTTCCTCGTGTTCTGCTCCAGTCTTTGAGTAGATTAGGATATCGTCAATGAATACAACCACGCAAATGTCAAGGTATTCGTGGAAGGTTACATTCATTTGATCCATGAACACTTCTTTGGTGCATTTGACAAACCGAAAGGCATGACCTTAAACCCATAATGACCATATCTGCTTCTGAAAGCAGTCTTCTGAATGTCCTGTTCTCTTACCGCAATCTGATGATAACCTGACCTCAGGTCGATCTTAGAAAATACTCCCGCGCCTTTTAGCTGATCAAAAAGGTCGTCAATCCTTGGCAGAGGGTAGCGGTTCTTAATGGTCACCTTGTTTAACTCCTCAGAAGTCGATCACAGTCTCATACTACCATCCTTCTTTTTCACAAAGAGAACCGGTGCTCCCCAGGGTGAGACACTTGGTCGTATGAAACCCTTTTCAATCATTTCCTCTAGTTGTTTCTTGATTCTGTAGTTCTACCGGTGCCATCCTATAGGGTGCCTTTGAGATTGGGTAGTGCCTGGCACAAGGTCGATAGAGAATTCAACGCCACGGCGGTGGCAAGCCTGGTAAGTCGTCTGGGAAAACATCAGGAAATTCCCGTACCACGTGAATATCTTCAATGTTCACGCTCTCCTTTACTTCGCTGATGCTGCATAGGTACACTTGATGCCCTTTTCTTTCTAACCGTTGTAGTTGTAACATAGAGATGATTTTCGCCCCCTTAATTGGCGAAGTCTTCTGATATGTGACTCTGGTTCCCACAGGATGCTTCAAGCGAATTTTCCGGTCTCGGCACTCGAATATCGCATGGTATTTAGTCAACCAGTCAATACCAAGTATGACGTCGAACTCCGGCATGTCGAAAAGAATAAGGTCGGAAGGAAAAATTGTTTTGTGTATGGTGATTGGAGTTTCTTTGAACATTTTGGAACATTTGAGAATTTTACCATTAGGTAGGGAAATGTTTGCATTGATTGATTCAAATTTTGTGAGGTTAGCTTTAGAGACAAATTTAGAAGATATAAAGGACAATGATGCCCCAGTGTCAAACAAAACCATAGCGTTAACTCTGGATAAAACAACTATTTCCTAAAGCCTGACCCACTAAGAGTTGAATTTTTCATTATCTTGTACGGCATAGGCAATACGACTTAAGGCGTAAGGCATGGGCAGGATGCTAAGCAATAAAGCTGCCGGCTCAACCACACTAACCGGGATGACCCATGTCAGAGACCGAGATAGTGATATCCGCTACAAGACTATCTTAACCCCACTTCACTTACGATTGACGTTTTCATATCGGAGGCCCAAGCTTGACCTTTTATTTAACTTACTCAATATTCATTATTTATTTGATATTCCATATCACATGTTACTGCACTCTCCTAGCGGCACAAACGTTTATTTGAATGGTAGGTTTCATATGATCACATAACACATTCGTTTATTATTTGAAGTGTTGTTAATTATTAACGTTTTCAAGTTTCTAAATTGAAACGTTTATTAGTATGTCCAATTTTATTTATGTGTTTTTCAAACACTTTAGGTTATTTACTTCTTCATTTTAAATTTTCTATACTTAGTAAAATCTTCAATTATTTTCAGTATTTCACTATTCACTTTTTACTATTCATAAATCACTATTCACTTGACACTATTCATTGGTCCTATTCATCGTATTTTATACGTATTCGTATTTTTATACTTCGTATTTTATACGTATTTTTATACTTATACGTTTTTTACATTTATACGTATTTTTATACGTATTCATATATATTAATATATTTCCTAAGTATAAACTAAAATTTCATTTTATTTGCTAAGTACAAAAATTCTAGTTTCAAAGTCGTTAGGTTCGTTTTGTACTTAGTGATTTTTGAAAATATTTCCAAAAGTCTAGTTTTAAAAACGTTAAGTTCGGTTTGTATTTAGTGATTTTTGAAAATATCTAAAAGTCTAGTTTCAAAAACGTTAAGTTCATTTTGTATAAAGTGATAATGATTTTCATTTTAAAATATTAGTTTTAAAAATGTTAAGTTCAATTTGTAAAAGTGGTAATGATATTTATTTTAAAATGAGACTTAGTTAAATTTAGTAAATGCCTATTAACTAAATTTAGCGATTTTTATTTTAAAAATAATAGTATCGTGGATGATTCATTTAGGTCCGTAAGTCCAATATCAACAAATTCAAATAGCAAAGGCAAGAATATTACCGATTTAGTTCATTTTTATACGGTTACTCCTTTTTTATCGGTTTAACATAATTCCTTTATAACTAAAACGATTTATACAAAAATTCAATTCTAATTACTATTTAACTTTAGTGACTTAGTGATAATTTCATTTTGGTCAAATTTAGTCAAATTAAATAGCAATGTCGTGTGGTATATCTATATGTTACAAAATTGGTTTATTTCTTTTAATTTCTTAATTCTATTTATTAACTACTAATTAAATTATTTTAACAATTAAACTAAAAAGTGATAAAAGCAAAATTTAACCTAAAAATGAAGAAGATCTTGAGCAAGCTTAGGTAGCCCTAAATTTTCATTTTTTCGATTTTATCGGTTTTTAGCTTAAAGTCTTTATATTTTAATTATTCTAATTATACTAAAACGATTTAAACTAAAATAAAATTTACTAACAATTTCATTTATATTTATGAATAGTGTTTTTCAACACTTTAATTTTCTAACTTTTTAATCTAAATGATTTATAATGTTTTAGTTGATTTATAGTATAATACTAAGTGATATATAAAACAATAACTAAACATAAACATAAATTATTAACAAACATAAAATAAAATAAGATCAAAATGAGCAAGAATGATGAACATCAACATGAATAATCAAGAACACACATGAAGATCATATTAAAGCTCAAGAACACCATTTTCGATTTTAATAACTTATAATTTATTTTCCTAATTTAATTCTTTTCACATAGTAACATCCATTTTAACTAACTTAATCTAACATATTATTTACAAAAATTAAAAGTGAAAATTTATTTAAAAAATTAAAGAAAACCGTGTGTATGTATATATATTTATAAATTTTCATTTTTCGATTTTAATCACTTTAAACTCATTTTTAATATTTCACATAATTTTTATATAACATTACTACTTAAATAAAACATAACTAAACATAAAAATCATATGAACATAAATTAAAAATGCTCAAAATTAATTTAACTAAATATATGAACATGATACTACAATAATCTATTTAACATATTATTTAGTTATTATCATTTTATTATACAACACATAAACATACAAGTTCATATAAGTGATGTTAAACATATTTAACATAAAAATCATAATCATAAAATTATAATAACAAAACAAATTAATTTACTAAAAGGATAATACAAGACATAGTTAGTCACCTTAGTCGGTAAGTTTATTGGTTGTCCGGATCTACGATGTTATCAAGGTCTAAGTCTTCACCCAAATACCCGTCTTCACCTTCAAAAATAAACCCGAAATAGTAAGCTTCAATCACCCACTAAATAGCTAAATAAGACTAGGAATTAATAGAGTAATATTTAGTGTTTTATTTAGTGTGTTTTAGTAATAAAATGGAAGAAAATGAAAGGAGAAATGGAGGGAGTATACTCGGCTGGTTTCTATGCTCAAAGGATTGATTTTTACACTTATGAAATATGGGAACAAGTTAGAATGCTTTAGGTTAAAGACTTTAGGTGATTAAGTTTGATTTTAATTAGAATTTAATGTTTAATTAAACTAAATAATACCTCATCCTCTCCATCATCCACACACTAAGTCCACATTACTATTTTGGTGAAGAAATTGTCTATTTTGTGTTTTAAAATGTTTTTCACGAATTTGGTCAGTTTTAAAAAGTCGGGCGTCAAAAGCGATAAAAGTTAATGTAATGTAGCGTTTGACGATTTTTCGAAATATTTCTACTTTTAAATTCTAAGACTAAATTATTTATTTCATTATTCAAAAATTTTGAAAAGTGTTAAAGAAGTCGATAAATTTTACAAAACAAAAGTTTAGCAAAAATTGTGATTTTGAAGGCTAAAAGGCTTAGGATTTGATTTAGGCTTTGAAATTAGAAATTGATGGCTAATTAATGAAT
The DNA here is from genome assembly GCA_023091065.1 of Dianthus caryophyllus. Classification (NCBI taxonomy): domain Eukaryota; kingdom Viridiplantae; phylum Streptophyta; class Magnoliopsida; order Caryophyllales; family Caryophyllaceae; genus Dianthus; species Dianthus caryophyllus. The sequence continues at coordinate 12,582,015 of JALGRB010000016.1, forward strand.
TAAATTAACACGAGGTGTTACAGTAAATATTTGGACGTTTAGTACATGTAGGGAAAGGGGAAAAAATCAGAAAAGAAAATAGAATAAAAAAAAATGGGATTATACTAAATATAGGTTGTTGTGAAAATGAAATAATATTCATATTAATTCCCCTTTTAATTTGAAACATAGGAATCAAATAATATTATTTTTATAAAATTAATTTTACTTCTAAAATTGGGCTTATTCAAACTATTTTTAAAAAAATCACATTTTTTTCATATAAATTATTATAAATATGGTAAAAATAAAAAAATTAAATAAAAAAATTAAAATTTACAACCTATACATGTCACAACTATAATTCAAAACTTATATGTAAATATATAAGTATATATATACACACATAAATAAACGTTATTGTTCAACTGTATCCGAACTTTACTCAGTTGTACCATTTTTCGTCATTTTATTTCCCTCAACTACCTTTAATCAAATCAAAAATTCTCTCTTTTAGAAGCTCATACCTTCAACCCTAATTTTTTCCAAAATCAATCAATTACTTCAACGTTCTTTGAATCTTTAGAGTATGAATTCAAATATGGACATATTTCACTTACATTTTAGCTCACGTTTAAGTCGAGTTCATATTATTTTACGAGTTATTTGCTATGTATTACGATACTGCTTCTTTCTGGTTATATTTTGCAAGTTTTGGCGGTCCTGAGTCAAATACCGAGTCAGGTAAAGCAAGCACGAGTACCGAGACTACGAGACCAAGCTCGAGCCGATACGGGAGCTCGGGATACGAGTGAATACGTGGAGGATCCAAGCAAACAAGCGACGAACAAAGCAAACGAACGGAGAAGAAAACCCACAAGCCTGGGCCGAATTTGTACCAAATCCGGCCGGATTTCTGAAGAATTCGGTCTAGCTAGGTCGGATGTTTGGGTCGTTTGTTTTGCGCCCAATTTCGAGACTTATATATATACTTGTACTTAGTATTTCGAAGGGAGAGCTTTTAGACATTCTTTTACTCGGTTTTTAATTTAGTTTAATGGTCTTTACAAACTCTCAAATATAATTAGGTTTAGCTTTAATTACTCACGAGATTGATTTATACTCCGTTCTTGCAAGGATTCATTCAAGTTTTCATTTAATTTCAACTGTTCTTCTATTTATTTATCATGTACTCTTTAATTAGATGCCCTAGTTTAATTATTCCCATTAGTAGCTAATCTCCTAACTAGGATTAAGGGGATTTGTGATTTCATCTCGGGAACATGCTTTAATTGTTTGATTGAATGGATTGTGCTTTATCGATGTCTTCCTACGCGTTTTTATTACTAATTGAATCTACGGACGCCTAAATTGATTAAACCTTTGTAGTTTTATTTTAAGATCGAAAGCCTAATCGAAACTAGACTCACGCTTATTTGATAAGTTAGGTTTAGTACGTACCAAGAGCTCGCTAAATCAACTTAAGGTTAATATTGACTCGAGAGAGCGTATTTGTGCCCTAATCGACCTTGCACAATTCTATTTGGTCTTTATTCTTATGTATTTGAGTTCTCGGATTGTTGTTACAATGAACCCGATGCCCTAGTCTTCTCCCTTTATTGTCTCATCTTCGTTTTTACTTCTAATTTTCTAGTTTAGTCCTCTTTTACCCACATTTTGGTCACCCTAAGAAGTAGCCTAGTTTAGCTAAGTAATCTCATAACTACATTGTTTCTTTGTGGCTTCGACCCTGCTGCCCGTAGCTACCCAGTTAGTTGTTCGTAGGTTTATCTTTGATTGAGGGATACGACTAAGCCTCATCACGGCGCGGCCCAGGCGGCAGTGGCGGTGACTGGTGAGTTAGGGTTGCCCCGCCGGCTTAAGGGTAGATATGAAACGACAATAGTTCGATTCTTAGGATTTTTTTTAATTATCATTATTACGGCGCGGCCCAGGCGGCAGTGCTGGTTACTGGTGAGTCAGGGTTGCCCCACCGAGTCTAGAATCGACCCATAAGTAAACTACATTAGCAACTAAGTCCCTGTGGATTCGACCCCGACTTACCCTACCTACCTTAGAGTTTGTCAGGTTTATTTTTGATTAGGCAAGTGCGACTAAAGCCTATCAAATTTTGGCGCTGTTGTCGGAGAGACGGCATTGTTTTTGTTTGTTATTTGATTCTAGCCTTTTGTTTTAGTCTCAAGGAACCTCAATTCCTTGAGGTCACTTCTCATTGTTGCCTCTAGTGTTGTTTTATGCCCAAGAAGTCACGTACGTCTCAAGCTAATAAGCACATTCCATTCGATCCTGAACCCGAGCGTACCTTCCTTGCACGAAAGAACTTACTAAAGGAACTTGAAGCAGTTTCCACTGAGGAAGCTCACGTTGAACCCGAACATCAACCTAAAATCATGGTGAAGCTTTCCGACCACTCAAAGGCTACCGCGGCTCAAATTCCAACCGGCAATGTTATGCCGGAAATAGCGGCAAATAACTTTGAGATCAAGCCAGCGTTCATTAACTTGATCAAATGTAGTCAATTTGGGGGGAGCCCTGGTGAGGATCCTAACCTTTACATTCAAAATTTTTGTGACTATTGCTCCACTATTAAGCAAACAAGCGTCACCCAAGACCAAATTAAAGAAATGTTTTTCCCGTTCTCACTCCGGGATAAGGCAAAGCTTTGGTTGAACTCGTTGAACCGGGTAGCTCTAGGGATCACCGAATGGAACTCTCTTATCTTGGCCTTTTACCAAAAATACTTCCCACCGGAGAAGACGACCATGCTAAGAAGTCAACTCACTAGCTTCCGGCAATGCGGAGACGAGAGTTTGCTTGATGCTTGGGAGAGGTACAAAGATCTACAACGCCAATGCCCACACCATGGTCTCCACAAGTGGTTCATCGTCATGCAATTTTACAACGGGTTGTATAGTGAGTCTCGCCAAGTGCTTGACTCGGCGGCAAATGGGAGATTTGATAATATAGATGTTGATGAGGCTCATGACACGATTGAGGCTATGTCTATTCATGACGCTCAATAATATGGTAATTCTATGAATGCACCGAGGGCCGGAGGTAAGCATGATGTCGATGCCATGGCATTGCTTACGGTGAAGTTGGAGTGTATGAGTGCCAAGATCGATCAAATGCACATGCTCGAGGATAAACGGTGGCCGCAATGTACTCTACTTATAATCCACCTTGCGACTCATGTGGAATGGTCAGGCACTCTCCCTTAGAATGCCGAAGTATGCAATTTCAAACTCACCATGTTCATGCTTTTCAATCATATCCTCAAAACAACCCTTACTCCAATTTTTACAATGATGGCTACAAGAACCACCCGAACCTTTCATACAAAAGTACAAACGGTCTAAATCGACCACAACATCGACCACAAAACAACCCATAACAAAATTTTGCTCCATATAATCCACCACGTCCATATAATCCGCCGGGCTTTAATCGCCCACCCTTCCAAGCACCTGCTGCTCCTTTACCAGCCACCGATCCTATGGCCGAGATAAGAGTCATGATGACTCAAATGCAAAAAAAATCAAGATGCTATGATGACCCGCGTGGAGAAAGAAGCCCAAGCTAAGGACGCCACTATCCAATCCTTAGTTGCTCACAATAAGATGATGGATACTCACTTGGCACAATTGGCTTCTTCTAGCCAATCTAGGCCGGCCGTAGCCCTCCCGTCTCAACCTAAGCAACCTCACGAGTCCGCAAATGCTATTACTCTTCGAAGCGGTATTCACTATGATGCGCCACCGATTCCCGATGTCGATGCACCTCCCGCGAAGGTGGTAAGTGAGGTAGACCCTAACCTGCTTCCTAATGATTTTCATGTTGCATGTAGTATTTTTTAGGTACAAAGGGCGCATTGAAGGCCGCAGAGGGTGGTGATCACGTGACCAAGGGTGGTAGCGTGCTAGTGGAGATGAGGACGGGGCAAGCTAAGGAGAAGGACAAGCCGGTGGAGCCACCGATCATGATAAAATTGTCATTCCCGAGCCGAGTGGTAAAGTCCAAGCTCGACACTCAATTTGGTAAGTTCATGGAGGTGGTAAAAGATCTTAAGGTAACCGTCCCTTTTACTGAATTAATCAGGCAAGTTCCTGCTTTTACCAAGTTCTTAAAAGATATCCTCACTCGTAAACGATCTTTTAATGAGGTAGAGACTGTCGCTTTTACTGCGGAATGTAGCGCTCTTTTACAAAACAAGTCTCCTCCTAAGTTGAAAGATCCGGGTAGCTTCTCTATTCCTTGCACTATAGGCACAGTTTTTATCGCTAATGCGTTGTGTGACTTAGGTGCAAGTGTAAGTGTCATGCCGTACTCGGTATGCGAGAAGCTGGACATGGGTGTTTTAAAGTGCACAAACATCACGCTCCAAATGGCGGATCGTTCTATGAAATATCCTTTGGGTGTTTTGGAGGACGTTCCCGTCCGTGTTGGTAAGTTTTTCATCCCCGTTGACTTTGTCGTTCTTGACATGGCCGAGGACTCCCAAATTCCTATCATACTGGGTCGGCCCTTCTTGCACACTTCTGGTGCAATCATCTGTGTCAAGAACGAGAAATTGACTTTGGATATTGAAAGTGATACAATAATTTTCAATTTATCTAATGCTCTTAAACGCCCCATGTTAGAGGAGTCTGTTTATTTAGTTGATGTCATTGATGATTGTGTGACGGAGAACTTACCTAGGGTCCTCGCGAGTGATCCTCTTGAGGCTGTTCTTTGTTGTGATATTGATGTAGGTGACGGTGGAGTGTCGAATGATGGACGAGATGTTATCAAAGACGGTTTGAGTGGTGATGAAGTTGGCTTTGCTGCAAGCGAACGGAATTCACGATGCGGTGGCCGTGAAGCTGTTGGTGACGGCTGAAATGGTGATGATGTTAGTGATAGCCGGTTGGATGATGATGATGGTAGCAGGTTTGTGTTTGATGCGACCCGTGGTTGGTGGTACTTCTAGTACTTGTTGCTGAGCCCCGTAGTTTGATGTCGGTTTGGGGGGGCGTTTCTGTAACACCCCGTGTTAATTTAATCTAATTATAATTAAGAATCGATAACTAGACAATCTAATCCAATCATTTTCCTAACAAAGTGCACTAGAATTTTTATCACAATTAAATTAAAACTATTTTTTTTATATTTCGAAAGTGAACATTATTTTTATATATTCGAACTCGATAAATAAAATGACACATCGACGACAAATTTTTCAACAATAAATTTCGGCGCGCAAAACGAGGGCAAAATGGGCCCACAAGACCAAATCACACAAGTGACTAAGTCACCAATCATCCTCATTCAATTCTAATTACATATAATGGAAAAACTTAAAATGAAACTAAATGAATTAAAGAATAATTTCAAAGAAACTAATTTGGTTAAAAACATAATCATTTTGATGTTTATTTAATAAATCATATTTTCTTATTATCTAACTACTATTTCAATTCTATTTAACTAACACTTTTGAAAACTATCGAAATTTCGAAGCACACCTATCTTAAACTGATAAACGTTTTGACGGTTGATTCTAAGTATTTAAATCGTTAACTTTCAACCAAAAAAAAAATATGTATTTCGGACTAGTAAATTTTTAATCAAAATTTCGAAGAATCAAAACCCAATTTTTGTTTTAGTCTCCTTTTGAAGTTTATTTTCATTTTTATTTTCGATCTTATTTCAAAACATTATTTTAAGATCATATATTTTATTTCGAGACTTTTCGCGTACGCGCAAATCGAAAATTTCAAAAACGAAAAACGAACCTATTTTTTTTAAAGTAGCCGAGCTACTTGGTCTATTACAAGACCATACTCTTGCTTCTTCTCTTACACACACAAGCTCTCCTACACACTCAAGCATGCCTTACACACCTTACACAATTCATCATGAACTTATTTAGTTATTAAATTTAATCTTTATACTCTCTAAACACAAAACAAATACATACACACTTGATCAATTTTATTCACAACATCCTCATTTATTTTCTAAGTGTAAAACTCACCCTATTCTTGCTCTCTAAAACCGGCTCCCCTTCCTCCTTTTTCTCTCTTTATTTTTCTTCCATTTTTATTACAAAAACCTCCTAAATAAAATACTAAATATTATTCTAATAATCTCTAGTATTATTTAGGTAATTAGTGGGTATTTGGAGCTTACTATTTACGGGTTTTGTTTGAAGGTGAAGACGGGTATTCGGGTGAAGAACTAGACTTAGATAATATTATCGATCCGGATAACCAATAAACTTGCCAAACCAAGGTGACTAACTATGTCTCATTTTAACCTCTTAGTAAATTAAGTTGTTTTATCATTATGATTTTATGATTATGAAAATTATGTTAAAACATATTAAACATCACTTGTGTGCTTTGTATGATTATGTGAAGTATAATAATGATAATAAATAAATAATGTTTAAAATAGATAAGTTGTAGTATTATGAAATCATGTTTAGTTTAATTATTTTTAAGTATTTTCAATTATTGTTCATATGATTTTTATGTTTAGTTATGTTTTATTTAAGTAGTAATCATATATAAAAATTATGTGAAATATTAACAATGAGTTTAAAGTGATTAAAAATCGAAAATGAAAATTTATACACATACATGAATATACACGGTTTTTCCCATTTTTTTTTTATATATTTTCACTTTTAATTTTTGTAGATAATATGTTGTGTTAAGTTGTATTAAAATGGATGTTATCATGTAAAAAGAATTAAATTAGAAAAATAAATTATAAGTTAGTAAAAATGCATTTGTGTACTTAAATGTGTTCTTGATGTTCTTGAGTATTATTTAATGTTCATGTGTGTTCTTATTATCTTCATGTGTGTTCATCTTTATTGCTCACTTTGATCTTGTTTTATTTTATGTTTGTTATTATTTATTGTTTTTATTAACTACTAAGTTATTATATTAACAACTATATAAATTAAACTAGCAAAATCATTAAGAATAAAAAATTAGAAAATTAAAGTGTTGAAAAATACTATTCATAAATCAAATGAAATTTTTAGTAAAATTTCATTTTAGTATAAATCATTTTAGTATAATTAGAATAATTAAAATATAAAGACTTTGAGCTAAAAACCGATAAAAATTGAAAAACGAAAAATCTAACTACTACTATAGTGGCCACGGCTCCCCCATAAATTTTTGGTCGAAAATTATTTTTATCACTTTTTAGTTTATTGTTAAAATAATTTAATTATTAGTTAATAAGTTAGAATTAAGAAATTAAAAGAAATAAATCAATTTTGATACTTATAATATACCACACGGTTGTATCACTTAAAATGGACCAAATTTAATCAAAATGAAAATATCACTAAGTCACTAAAGTTAAATAGTAATTAGAATTGAATTTTAGTATAAATCGATTTAGTTAGAAATGAAATATTATAAACCGATAAAAATATGTAACCGTTATAAAAATGAACTAAATCATGTGCTACTGCCTTTGCAAATATTGGACTGTTGAACTTGGACATACGGACTAAAATGAACCATCCACGATACTATGATTTTTAAAATGAAAATCACTAACTTTAGTAAATAGACGACTAAATATAACTAAGTTTCATTTTAAAATGAATATCATTATCACTTTTACAAATTGAACTTAACAATTTTAAAACTAGAACATTAAAATAAATATCATTATCACTTTTTATAAACCGAACTTAACGTTTTTAAAACTAGACTTTTGAAATATTTTCAAAAATCACTAAGTACAAAACGAACTTAACGACTTTAAAACTAGAAAACTATACTTAGTAAATAAAAGTGGTTTAGTTTTATACCAAAAATATCTTGAGTATAAAAATACGTATAAATATAAAAATACGTACAAGTATAAGAATACGTATGAGTATAAAAATACGTAGAAATACGAAGCATAAAAATACGAATACGTATAATAATACGTATAAAATACGATGAATAGTGACCGATGAATAGTGACCGATGAATAGTGAAAAGTGAATAGTGAAAAGTGAATAGTGAAAAACGAATAGTGAAAAATTTTACCAAGTATAGAAAAATTTGAAAATGAATAAGTAAATAACTTAAAAGTGTTTGAAAAACGCTTAAATAAAATTGGACATATTAATAAACATTTCAATATAGAAATTTAAAAACATTAATAATTAACGACACTTCAAATAATAAACGAATGTGTTATGTGATCATATGAAACCTACAATTCAAATAAAACGTTTGACGATGAAACTAGGAGAGTCTAGTAACATGTGATATGTAAATATCAAATAAATAATTAATGAATATTGAGTAAGTTAAATAAAAGGTCAAGCTTGGGCCTCAGATAAGGGAACGTCAATCGTGAGTGAAGTGGGGTTAAGATAGTCTTGTGCGGATACCACTATCTCGGCCCTCTGGCGTTGGCTATGTCGAATAGTGTGGTTTAAGCCGTGGTATTGCTTAGCATCCCGCCCATGCCGTTCGCCTTAAGTCGTATAGCCAAAGCCGTCTGAGATAAAGAATATGCCAACTCTTAGTGGAGTCAGCTTTAGGAAATAGTCGTTTTATCCAGGAGTTAAGGTCTTTATGATTAGCATAGCCTATTCTTAAAGTGGATATTAGTGTATGCATACTAGACTAGGGCTTTATTCCCCTATTTCGCTAAAGTTACCAGGGCACCCGTGACCTTGTGGATTCAGGTCGATTATAGCGGTTCTGTCTCCTTGCCGTGTTTCGTTCTTAGTGGGCGCGACACTAGCATTCATTCTTACCACATGTAAAGATCACTTGACGAGATTGTATCTGAAGTTCGAATCATTTCGAACACTAGACGATGAGATGCAAGTACTATAGTATTCGGCGTGGTTTACGAGTCGAGTAAGTTGCTGCACTATGGTAGTGAGATGCAAGCGACTAGAGTACAATAGCCTACTCGATTAGTCGTGCTCGTAGCGATATGTGTTGTTTGTTGTTTGATTAAATGAGAATGAGTGTGTACCATCTTCGAAAACTAAAGACCACAAATTTCTGAATTGAATCGAGTCTGCATGATGAGTATGATACGATATGTATGTTTGTATGCGATCTGATATCGCTTTGTAATCCTGTTGATATGCTGTGACAATATTGCTATGCTATTATCTGTTAATTGCTTTCATAATTGAATATCATCCTTATATGATTTATCGCTTTAAACCGCATGCTTATTATGACTTACATGTCTTTAAATGCTATATGTAATAAGCATGTTTACATTTTTATCATAATGTTATAGTTATAAAGCGATAGTAATAAATCAAAGTAATTGAAACCGAGGGTAAGTATGAGCATAGCTAGTCACCGTCACATTCGTGACCCCCCATCAGTTTATTGTGCAGGATAACCGTGGACCGGGAGCTGGATTTTGGACGGGGCCACGAGACGCTTTATGCATTATTTTATTTGCTTTTCGAGAGATATGTAATATAATTAACACTACTCTTTTAAATTCCGTATTTAGAGTCGCTCTATTCGACTCTTGAACGACGATGTAATATTTTGGATTTTATTGTATAATCAATGACGCTGGTTTTAGACTTAATTAATTTCCGCCTTAGTAATTAAAGTCGACTAAAAACCAGGTTGTTACAGTTTCTAATGTACATATTGTAAATACGTTTTTCTTTTCACTAGTTTATCGTTTTTCCCCGTATGTTTTGATGTCCCCTGGTTTTGAGATGTGCTGCTGAACACATTGGGAACAATGTGCCGTTTGGTTTGGGGGGAGAGACGCTCTGCTTTTCATTCTGTTTTTCATTTTCACAAAAATCCAAAAAATTAGAAAATTTTAAAAAAAATCCAAAAATACGTGTCATGAATCGCTGTACGCGAGCTTTTCTTTGCTTTTTCTTGCATATCTTTCCCGACATCCTTTCTCTAGTTTGCTTTTAGCTTTGGCTTGTTTTATTTTGATGGGATTACCGCTAACAGGGATGTCTTGGCATAGTAGCTGATGACATGCTTTTTCGATTGGTTTTATTACTTCGGGACTATAGCTACTCCTTTTGTGAGGTTTGAGCCTCCAGTGGCCAGTTCATCTATACCCGGTCCCCGTGCTTATTTTGTGAGTAATTCTCCTCGTAGGGTACGTAATATTAACGTGCATAAGTGTGGCTCTATCCCGTTATTCCCCATGATGTTGTCACTTCTTTTTGCATATGAGGCTTTAGATGTTTCTACGATTTTCACCATTGCTTATATTGTTTTTATCCTCTCCTATATATATGATCCACACCCCCTTACCCACATGAGTTTGCTAGTTACACGCCAAATTGCCTACCCTAGCCTAGCTAGTTGCCGTTTTTGCTTACTCTTGTGCTTGTCTACGGGTTTTGATCGTTATCACGACTTGCTGATGTCGTGTGCATAAAAGTGTTGGTGAATTTGTGTCGGGATTGTTGTTTCCCCGACATTTGATGAGATATTTCCGCAACTAAGTGTGCTCTTTGTTCACGAAAACGAAAAAAAAAACTGAATTTGATACACAACAACATAAAATCAAAATCAAAGTACAAAAAATACAAAGAAAGCAAAAAAAAGATTTGTGTGAAAAATGGAAGAGTTGTTGTTGGTGTTGTGAGTTGAGCACTTGTTTTTGTTGCTTATGTTGCGATGTCGTGTAGAGGAGGTCGATATGTTGTTTTCGATCCGTTTTTATTGTAAGAGTTGGGTTTCATTTCGGTTGGACGAGCACTTAAGTATCATTAGTGGTTTCTACTAGCTTTTAGCTCCACGAATCCATAATCTATATGTCCACCTTCCTACCCCTTACCTCTCTTTGGCCTACACACACCTCATTGCTATGTAAGTCCCCATGTTTGATTTGTTTGTTGTGACATTATTGTGTACGGGATTTGCGAGATTTGATCCACATTAGATTGCGGGCGTGCTTCCATGAGTCAAGTAGGTGAGTATTACTAAAGTATATCACCCTGATCTTCATTTGTGTCGAGTGGAAACCGCGAGAGGTTCGTAATTTGATTGCTAGAGAGCCAAAAGTCAAAGTCATGCTTTGCATTCTGCGCCGTCATGTAAATCTCAACCGTTGGTTAGCTATTTCCTTTGTCCCATGTTGTTTCGGGAACGATTGTCATTTGCTAAAGCTACTAGTGGTTCGGTGATTGCTTGGGGAAGTATCTTTATCTCGCTTTGTCCTCTCATTTCGTTTTGGTCATGCTTTGTTGATTGAGGACAAGCAACGGTTCGGTTTGGGGGAGTCTGATTAGTCGTATTTGTATATGCTTTATACCCCCGGTTCGCTAGCGATTCTTGTCGTTTTTTGTGCTTTTATTTGCTTTACACTTCCTATTTTCCTCTGGGTGTCTCTGTTGTACTTTTTGGCTTTATTTTGTAGGACATTGCATTAATATGGAGGATAGATGCTAGCCGGATTGATGCTTTGGATGCCCGTGATCGCTATGTGACGTGTTGAGTTGATTTGCCTTTGTTGAGGTTGAGTACGAGCCATTAATGGATGTTTGAAGTGGTCCCGAGACTTAGGGACGGAGAAAGAAACTCAAATCCTCACTTTAGACCTTGTCCCTAACCCTTGGGATGAACCATGTCTCGTCCCTATGCCTTGGAATGACAAACAAGGAAGTAGAAATCAAGAGGAAAAGAAGCCAATTTGATGTGAATGTCGGGATGGCTGTCCCGTAGGTCTGGGACCACTGTCCCGACCGGGACCACCTGTCCCGACCCCTTGGGACGGGTATCGACCTTTCGTATGCTTGTTTTAATCGAATATAATGTTGGGGTTTGAGCATATTTCGATATACATTGTTTTTACTTGGTTTTTCCCTCTCTTTATCATCAACTTTAAAAAACCTAATTTTCATCCTTCAATATTTTTAGTACTTTTAATTCCCGAGACAAGAACGCTACTTTGAATTTCCTATTTGGTTTTGTCGCTTGAATTCATCTACTTCTCTTTGATTGTATTGCATTTAGTATTGTATTCTTTCCCTCTTTCGATTTCAATTTCTCTTGCAATAGTTATTGATCATGTATTCATCTATTTTCCTTGCTTTAGTTATGTTTTTGATCATGTGTGAGTATTTTTATAATTTAGGGAGAAGGGTGGATCATGGGTGATTGTTTTGGTTGTTGTTGATGATCATATGAGTTAGGTTTTACATGTGTATTGGTAGTCTTGCTTGATGTTGCTTGTTGAACCTTTGGTGGCACTGTTTAAGCTTGTTGTAGCGCCATATTGTAATATGAATCATACGTGTAGAGATTCTCAGCAGTCCACCAAGAAATTGTACAAATGCAGTTACTATTCTTATATTTTTATTTTCCTCTTACTAATTCTAAAATTTACATCATCGATAAAAATCTTATACATACAATAATTGAAGCAAAATCAGTCTTTACAATCATCATCTCCTCAACCTATATCAACCACTTTGTCACCAAATATGGCGATGGGGTCGTCGGAGGTTGCTGGAAACAGTTGACTAGAACTTCCGATAACGAGGCGGTGGTTTAGGGCTTGGTATTGAGACGTTGAATGATGAGAGTGTTGTAACAGAAGCAAAGAGTAAAGAGAAAAACGAACAACAAAGAAAGAACGCACAGATTTACGTGGTTCACTAACGTCGTGTTAGCTACGTCCACAGGGCGGAAGGGAGAGAGTTTTATTAATTTGAGAGGAGTTTTCAGATTACAGATTTCAGACGGTATGATAAGCATATGAAACTAGGCTGACCGGGCAGCGGGACCCCCGAATAGTCACTCGAAGTGGCAACAGACAGATTTAAGGCATATATCTAACAGAGAGTGGTGTCATAGTGATAATGGTGAAGTGATCGAGTTTTCGATTGGTATGTAGAGATGTCATTGGGGCGGGGCGGGGGCGGAAAAAGCATCTCCACCATCGCTGTAACATCCCGACTTTTCCCTTTTATTTAAATAATTCATTTCGTTAAATTCGTATTTCATTTCTCTTAATTTTGTTATTTTTGGCTCGTGGAATAAGCGAAACCGTAGTCAGAACTTAAAAACGGAGTAATTAACTTAAAAACGGTGTAATTTCCTCATACGAACTCCGATTCAGGTGATTCAAAAGGCTAAACTGCGTATTTTTCGACGCCAGCAATCGCCAAATTTTCAGAGTCAGTTTGAACCGGTCCACCACTGGGCGAGCCGAACCCCCTCGGGTTGGGTTTAGGGTTTCTTGTGTAGCTTTTTGATCAAGACATTAAATATCTTATTAACTCCTAGCCCTAGCAACCTTAAGATCTGATTTTTATCTTCCTAATCTCATCCCTAATCTCATCCTCATTCATCCCCCATAATTCTCTAACAAAAACTCTCTCAAAACTCATCAAACTCCATTGTTGATCATCTTTACTTGCATTCCTTTAGCCCTAAATCTTCCCTAGTCTATTCCCTCGGTATATGACTTCTTTTAGTTCTTTTATTTTTCTGATTTTTGTATTATTTTATGTGTTATTATGTTGTGTATTCATTGCTTGTGTGTTTTGGCTTGGGTATTCAAAGGAGAAGGTGATTTTGAGGAAGAAGACACTATTCTTATCGACGAGGAGGAAGGCTAACTTGGTTTTGGAGCGGTAAAAGGTAACTAGGTGTAGCCTTAGTGATATTTTGACTCGTGTGAGACCATATGATTGATTGAGGATGATTTGATTGTTGTTATGCATGTAAAGCTATGAACTTTGGGTTGATTGTGCTATGAAATCATGTTCTTTGGTCTTATTTGTGTTGGTCTCACACTAATATGTCTTATGGAATGATTTGGGGTGATTGTTATATTGAATTTGGGTTATGTTGTTATTAAGTTGATTTAAAGATGATAATTTTGGGAATTATAATGGTTTATTATGGCTATTCTTGAGTTCTTATGATTATTACTCCGTATTTAACATGTTGATTATGGTTAGTGTTGAGAATGGTTGTAAAAGGGTTGGTTGTACTGTTAAAGAGTTTATGATGGATGTTGAGATGATTTGAGCTAGAGGTTGATTGAATTGATATTGATTTTGAGTTGGTTTGAGGTTGAATTGAATTGCTTGTATGCTTGAGTTGAGTGTGCGTCACGGCATCGCCCGCACGCGTCGTGAGGAGTTACAACGTCTTTTGTAGGACGGTGCCACACAATCGTGGGTTCTCATCCATTTTGTAGTGGCTCACGAGACTAGGGTTATCGAAAGTCCTTTTGTAGGGGCGCCACTCTTTTGTAGGGGTGGTTATTTGTATGTCCACACTCTTTTGTAGGGGTGTGCTTGGCCAAGTTTAGACTATTGTTCGAGACATTTTGTAGTGCCGCCATAGGGTCTGGATCTTTTGTAGGGTCCGGGGTGTTTTGTAGCGCCCAGTACTCCGTGCTTACTCTTGCGATTGATTGTTGATTGATGTTATTGATTGTCACTTTGTTGATGACTCTCAGGTTGGTTGTTGACTGTCACTTTGTTGATGACAGGTTGAGCTTATTTGATTTATGATTGACCATATTGGACCAGTTGTATTTGGGTTGAGCTTGTATGATTTGTAAGATGGTTGGTTGCTTATATTTTGATTATAGGTCACAAGTTGAGTTGGTTGATTATTGAGTTAGCTTGAGGATGATCTATGTTGGCCGTGCATTTGGGGTTGTATTGTTGTTTATGTTGATTATGTTGAATTATGGTAGAAGCACCTAGTTACTCCCACCGATTGTCATTACTTTCTTTTGTGGCAGGTTAGCGCGGGTTCGGGTTTGTCAAGTGAGGATGCCTTGAGGATGACCTATAGCTAGCCTTTGATGGGATTTTGGACTAGACTTGTTGATTTAGACTTTATTATTTTTCATAATTATATTTCATTTTGGATTGTAAGGGGTATTTACTCCCCGTTTGTTAGGCCTCAAGGCCTACTCTTTTAGCTTATGTTTGTCTAGTGAGTGACGACTCGGATTACACGGTGTTTCCGCCACCGTGGTCTTCATTTTTATTCACTTTCTTTACAAATCCTTTTTAAAAGCTTATTTTATTTTGTTGGAAAATCCGGGTTGTTACAATCGCATCCACCAACAAAAACCCACCTCCACCTCTGCCCCATCACCCATGGCGGGTAACCACCCATCCTTCACCACCCGCATGACGGGAATTTTTTTTAGATCCACCACCGCCCCACCACCCGTCTCATAAAATCGCATTATTGCAACGTAATTTTCAATAATTTTTTACCGAAATTTTTTTGATAATGATATAGCCACGTAGAAAACACACTTCAAATAACCAATTAAAGTATTGTGAGTAACAAATTAAAATACATAAGACACACATTTAAAATCCAAGTGCCTCCAGCCCAAGCGGAGTCCAGGGGTGCCTCAAAGCTTGCAATGGCAGGAATTGCGAGGTCCTGGGTTCGACTCCCTGGGTGGGCAATGGCTTGCGGATACCTGCCATCCTACGGGATGACTTACCTGGCACATGTGGTTTGCAGGGTATTGCAAGTGCCGGGGGAACCAACCCCTCGTTACCAAAAAAAAAAAAAAAAAGTTTATGTATTAAAGAAATATGGAGTATTAGTTGTATTCATATTTCAAAATCTTAAAGTTAAAAGAAAAAAAAAAAAAGTAAAGTTTTAAAGTGTTAAAATTTTCTCTAATTTATATTCTTAAGAATATGAATAAGGCGGGTATAGACAGGCCGGGTATAGGCGGGACGAATAAAGATGGAGCGGGTATAGGCGGGGCGGGGGCGGGGCGAGGGCGGGGCGGTGTTTGAATGAAATCCACCACCGCTCCACGACCGCGGGGGGGATCACTTTTAGGATCCACCACTGCTCCACGACCCACTAAAGTGTCTCCTACCTCCACCCTAACTGGAGCGAATGCGGGACGGTTACCGCGTTAACCCGCCCCACTGACATCCCTATTGGTATGTTATGGTAGGATTTATTTTTTTATATATTGATATAAAAAAAATCCTCTAGATGAATTAATTATGGCAAACAGTAAAATATGTTATTGGATTTTACATGAAAGGCGTAGCATACTAGTTCTTCCGTAGTAGGGAGTATATACTTGTACTAGTTTCAAACTTAAAAAATCAATCTGATCTACGCCTTATGCCTTTATATTTCCAACCGAAAAATATTGGATTGTGACATATCTTATTTTACAAATTCTAGTATGAGGTAGTCTCATACTATGAGACACAATTGACACCCTGTCATCTTAAAACAAAAAACCCCAATTTGATTAATTTGACAACCCTAAGTTATATTTTACCAGTTTACTACCGTTAGTGCCACCAAACCACCATTACACGCACATTCAACCACCACTTCTATCGCCACAAACAATCAAATTTAATTATTTTGATGTAAAAACTTTAAAAATATTTGTTTATTTTGCCAGATCTATACGTTTTTTTTTTTTTTTACATGAAACGAAAAAAAAAAATTAAGTTGTATCAAAAGTAACCTTAATACATTTCAATAGTAACGTCAATTTATTTGAATACTTTTAAAACTTATTTAGAAAATATAGTTTGTAGTTACTTTTCAATAAGGATATAGTTAGGTTTGAATACTATTCAAAATAGCTATGGTTAGGTTTCAAAATAAAATTAGGGTTTTACGACTAATCAATTAATAAGGAAGAAAGAAGGTGAGATTTGACAATATGGTAATAAATACCTACTGGATGTTGTTGAGGCGAGGTACATCGAAATGATGAAGGGTTAGACTTGTCATGAGGTGGTATTAGAGGTGGTTGTCAGTGCAAGATATTGATTTTAATGGTGGTTTTGGTAACATTGGTGGTAGCTGGTGCGATTATAGCGAAATTGAAGATGTTAGTGTGGTTCGTCGAATTCCGGCGAGTCCAATTATGGTGGTGGTCGGAGCAGTATTGGTGGTTGGAGCAGCAATGGTGGTAGGATGGCAGTGGTCGTAATGGTGGTGGTGGGTGGATGTGACTTTTTGAGATTGAGGGGTATGTTGTGATGAAGAGGCTAGTGAGCACTTGAGGGGGTATCACATTTGGTGGACTAATTATTTGAGGGCCTATTATAACTATGGTGAGGGAATTAATGATGTCTCATAGTATGAAACGGTCTCACCATAAAATTTCTCATTTTTCTCGGACTAAATAGATTTATGTATTACTCGTACCTATTTGGCAGGAATTGAACCCCCAACATCATGGCTAGGGTAAGAGTTATTATCACCTGAACTAACTCTTTCGTGCCAAATATTTCCCTATACTGCTCAAATCATTTACATGCTTCATGTTTCAATGAAAATGTGAGCGTGTTAGGGATGAGTTAGCTCGAAGTATGATGAGATTTTGAAACAGATTTAATTGAGTTTCCCGTTGAAATTTGCATATCAAACATAAACCTCAAGTAATCGAGAACAACATGCACAAACACAGATAAACTCTAGGGGTGAGCACGGATCGGATATCTGATTCAAACGGTAGTTCGGATCGAATATCCAAACTCGAAATTTCTAAATTTTAATATCCATATCCTATCTAAATATTTTGGATCAGAGACGGATATCCATTCGGATATCCATAGAGCGCCATTGCATAAAAAAAAAAATGTTAATTTATCATTATACCCAGTCATTTTATGATTGTTTTAGTATCTTCACATATCATATTATATTGCTTATTTAATTATTAGTCCTCTGCATTTTAAATTTAGGGTTAATTGCCAAACACCACCTTTTAAAAAAAAAATTGTCAATTACCACCTTTAAAAAATATTTTTTTGTCAAACACCACCTTTTGGCCTGAATTTGACTTAAGTCAACTAAATTCCGACATTTTTTTGTCACCGGAGCACTTTTTTTAAGTTGGAAAGATGAATTTCTAGGTTTTAGTGGTTAAATTCTTGGTTTGAGATGATATATTTGGGGTTTTAAAAAATGAAAATTCGAATTTGAGGGAACTAAGAAGATGAAAATGAACAAAAAAACGTTGATTCTGGTAAGTCAGCGTCGGAATTTGGTCAACTCAGGCCAAAAGGTGGTAGTCGACAATTTTTTATTATTTTTTTTACAGGTGGTAATTTGACAACTTTTTTTTTTTTTTCTTAAGGTGACGTTTGACAAAAACTTGTTTTTTAAAGGTGATGTTTGGCAATTAATCCTTAGATTTAACCACGAGATCCCGAACCCTAATTTTTGGATATTTTTGGATATTGTATATCGAAATTTCAAAATAAATATCCAACGGATATCCGATATCCATAAACTTCGGATACGGATATCCAAATGTTTAAAAAAATCGGGTTGAATATCCAAAAAAGCGGATCGGATATCGGATCGAAATTTTCGAATATTTTGCTCAGCCCTAATATTATTAAACTCGAGTTCAAGAGAGTGCAATAGGGTTCAAAATCCTAAGCGTCGTATAGTCCTTTTTTTATCCTACCCGGTTAAAATCAGACTAAACCAAATGATATATACAAAACAGAAACATGCACAAAATTGAAAATGTGATTGTCATGGAGAAGCAACAAATGAAGGATAATATGTGTAACATTTGTATCTTCTTTCCAACAATTATGCCTAAATAGGGAACTACCACTCTTTTTATAGAACAGCATGTATATAAGCTGCAGTGTTTTGTAGTTTTAATCAATTGACGTCTTTGAAACTAGTAAGATGGCCATTTCAGCCTGTAAATATACTTAAAATAAGCACATTAAGAAGGCAAAGACCGTGTACGGAACAACAGTATCCACCCAAAAAAATGTGTCGGAACAACCGATCCCAATCGAGGCACAAAAGAGCGAATCATTTCAATGTTTGAAGCTGAGTTGGACAAATCCTCCCTGCATCACACTTATTCAAAGTTAATCAAACATGTTTGGATTGATATGTACTGTAAATTAGAGTTGGCAAAATCGACTCAACCAAAAGATCTTCAATCAAACATGTTTGGGTTGAGATTTTTAATCAGGCTAGTTGGGGTGGGTCAATCAAACATTCTAGTGTTAGTCTCTCTTGAGACGGGTTGACCCGTCTTAAGGTAGAAACGGGTCGGACCCATACTAGGGTTGCTTAAATACCCCATTTTCCTTCTTTTTTTTGTTTCTCTGCCGCCTCTCCTCTCTTTTTTTGTTTTTTTTGTTTCTCTCTCTCTCTCTCTCTTCCATTTTATTTCCCTTCCTCTCCTCCATTTCTTTTTAATTTCTTTTTAATTTCATTTGTTTCATTTGTTTCTCACGGCTTAAAAACAAAAGATGTGAAAAAGGAAGGTGACGTTGTTGCTGTTGAAGCCGCCATTGTTGCTGTTGAAGCCGCCATTGTTGTTGTCGTGCCATTGTTGTTGTTGTTGACGTGCCATTGTTGTTGTTGTTGTATTTGTTTTTTTTTTTTCTCTTTTTTTCTCTTTTATTTGTTTTTTTTAAACCCGTTTTTCTCTTTTTTAAACCCATTTTAATGGTGGATTTGGGGGGATTTGGGGGAAGAAGAAGGGTGACCTGTTGGGGATTTGTGATGTCGCCATTGTTATTGTTGTTGTATTCGTTTTTTTTTTTTTTTGGCTGGGATTTGGAGGAAGAAGAAAGACGGTAACATTTTTGTTGTAAATGGTAACATTATTGTTGTAAATCTGATGGTAACATTATTTGTGATCTGATGGATTTAATTAAATCTGATGGTAACATTATTGTTGTAAATGGTGACTTGTTTGCATAAATGGGTAACATTTTCTTTCAAGTAAAACAAACCCATGGAATAGCTGAGAAATAAAATGGTA
This sequence comes from Dianthus caryophyllus, assembly GCA_023091065.1. Lineage (NCBI taxonomy): Eukaryota > Viridiplantae > Streptophyta > Magnoliopsida > Caryophyllales > Caryophyllaceae > Dianthus > Dianthus caryophyllus. The sequence goes on from JALGRB010000016.1 coordinate 12,601,779, forward strand.
ACATTGTTTTTCTAAAGGGTGACATGTTTGTATAAAAGGGCAACATTTTCTTTCAAGGAAAACAAACCCATTGAAACTGAAAAATGAGATGGTGACATTGTTGTAGTAAAGGGTGACTTGTATATATAAAAGGACAACATTATCTTTTAAGAAATACAAACACTGAAACCTAACATGGTAACATTATTATACTAAATGGTTACATGTTTGTAGAAAAGGACAACATTATCTTTTAAGGAAAACAAACCCATGAAAACTGAGGTCTCATAATATGTTACCAATATAATATAATATGTTACCATTTTTGTCTACTTTGTTACCATTTTTAATTACCCTATAAAAACGATTTTCGATAAAAGATTAAAAAAAAACAAAATTCTGGTCTTAAAAAAATTTTCAAAAAAAAAAAAAAAAAAAAAAAAAACGAAATTTTCAAAAAAAAAAAAAAAAAAAGAAAAAAAAAAGGGAAAATGGGTCTGACCCGACCCGTTTCTAGCTTGAAACGGGTTTCGCCGTCTCAAACGAGAATTTGTGAACATTCTAAGGATCAAAACTTGAAAACAAAACCATTTAACCCATATAATCAAACACGGGGCAAATAGGTCAGGTTTGGGCTTAGGCTGGCTCGTTTGATGTAATCGTTGTCATAATTCTAACGGAAATGAGGGTAACAATATGTACTGTGAAATTCCTGTTTATCTTAGGCTCGAAGCAATCATTGTACTTGAGGTTGTCCATCTTCTTAGACCGTAACTCAAATGCATACTTGAGGTATGACCAAGCATATGGCGGCACTACCATCTTCGGATTAGTTATTATTGAAAAAGTGATATATAAAATATTTTAAATAAAACCAGAAATGAATGGAGAGAGACAGAGTCAAAATGTCGTCTTCAAACCGCTGTAAGGACGAGTGGTTATAGTTTGGAAATAGATGGGGATTATGTTTTCTCTTCCCAATTTCACTGGCTTTTACATTAAGGTTAGATAGGTTTTTCTAATGAGTCATTATGAACTGCATGAGATTTCCAAACAATTGGAAACACGTAATTGGGTGGGGTGAGAAGGTTACGAAAACAACTTGGACCTGTGAACAGAATCGTCACATGACACAGAGGTTATTCTTTAGTTGCAACAGCAAAATGTGCTCGCTTTTAGAATGTTACTTTCGGTGCATAAAAAGGACATTATCTCCTCCAATTGCACGCAAGCAGATCAAAGTAATTCAGTTTCTACTAACCTGTTGAACAAGTTTCGCAAGAAAACTATTCGACCGGAGACAGTAACGACTGGATTCCGAAAATAATGAAGAGAAATCCACCAAAAATTGCAACCTGAGATATCGAGAACAAGAAAATTGTGACAGCTGCAATGTCATAGATAATATTGGTGAACAATTAAGTACAAAATACGTACCACTCTCTCAGAGATTTGAGACGCTAAGCTCTTCCCACCCATGACAGCCGCTACTGTACACAGTGTTTGTCCTCTATACATCATATAAGACACATCAATTAATCACAGTTCATAAGTCACTTGAGATATCTATGTGCAAACTTGTCATGCAGTTGTAGCAAACCATAATAGTGAAAAACTGCTCAAAGGAGATGTGTAAGATTACCACCCTCATGTTTCGAGATATCTTTTACTGTGTTCGTAAGTCATAGAATATTAGAACATTTGACAAGATTTGATTTTGTAGTGAAAAAAAAAAAAAAAAAAAGTAGCATTCATTAAGAAAAGTGCACAACAGCACAACCCATACACTGAACCACAATGGCACACTCACACCATATTGCGATGAAGCTACAAAGGTCATGCAGATTATTGCACCCACATTTTGAGAAGGTTATGGCACAATGGCTAAGATAAGGACGCAAAATCTCAAACGACGTCTATACCATTCACTAAACACGTCTATCTGTTGCCAACATGAGACTGAATTACAAAAACATTTAACAGCCTTTTCTATGACACTCAATGAAAGATTTGTGTTGAATTGTTCCTTAGTAGATCACACCACGAACACTTTGTAAGCAGATTATTATAAAAACAAGCAAATCACCAACTGTTAAAATTAAAAATTACGAAACAACTCTGTAATTTGTTTTTCAGTATATCACACGGGCCTGAACTCTAAAAATAAAAGGAATAAGCACCAAAAGCACTTTTAAATGAATATAACCACCTAATACGAGCATGTTATGCAGATTGCAGACAGAACTAAGAAGCAAAAGGATGGTTAATCAAAATTTATCAGAGGGAAGAATGGACAAGGAACACATATTATCGAGAAACAGATATCAAAAAGAAGACATGGAACATATAATACTCACAGAATCCCACCGAGCACAACACCAACTGGGTTCTCATTGGCAGCAAGACCAATGGTTGCCAACTGCAACCATACAGTGGACGATATTAAAAGGAGAGTAGTGAGATATTACGATGTAGGCAAGATAAGTGTTTAACAACAATAAAATCAGTTACGTCACAGTATCATTTATAAATTTCATTCACGGCTTACCTGGCTCTTGTCACCCCATTCACCGAAAAAGGTAATAGAAAATGCCTGTAAAAGAACGAAAACCCAAGTTATATAACAACAGCTTGATGAGCAGAATATATGTGATTCTAACAGTCCCTAATTTAATATTACTGTGACTACTACCTTTAGAAGGATAGGCGAAAGAAATTGAGAGAGAAATGGCCTGCTCTTCTTTTTTTCGTCATCATCCTGGAACACATAATTGAGTATTACTCTCCAATTCAAGAAGATGGTGATAAGAGATATGAAAGCAAAACAGCAAAAAGTTGCATATGTAAAAGTACTGAGGGATCTACTGAAACGTGAAGTGGTTTTTGAAAATTAGCCATTAGATGCACTCCATGTGGGGTATAATCCACTAACAAAGTTTGGGCGTTGAAAATTAAAGAAATAAAGCAAAATGGTTCACTAAATTGTACTCCTACTCCTACATGCTTACATTATAATGTCAGTACATGTATTTTTTTTTCTGTTCAAATTTCATCATACAAGATACTACGGAGTATCTCTCTGGACGTTTCACCCTTTCATACCTCGCCATCGGCAGAAGTTTTTGCCACACTTAGGTAATCTTTGTGTCAGCACTTCTTTCAGCCCATTTCTAGGTCATGTGGCTACCAAACTATCAGCGATAGAGGCCCGATGTATTAACTTATAACATAGTAAACAAATTTACTACGATGTTTAAATGTCTCCAAGCTATAAAGTTACCAAGAAGCAGAATACTCAACATTATTGAACTTTGCGAAATAATGTAGCAAAGCAAAATGACTCACTAAATGATCTCTACATGACATTTTGTGAACGTCATTCTCAAAAGTAATTTGACTATGGGTCCTATGGTAACAATTTTTAGAACATTGTGTATAGTCGACACTTTTTTTATGGTGGCATGTAATTGATTAGGATCTAATGAGACAGTACAATCATGTTGTAGCTACTATTAAGCATTGAGACATTGGCAACACTAAATATCCTTTGTAAGATTGCCAACCGTAATTACAAACTTTAATGCCAAAACAGAAGTATCCTACCTTGTCTTTTGATTGTGCTTTAGCCCCCTTGAAATCAGCGTCCTAATGATATCACACCAATTAGTAAGGAAATTAAAGGTACACATCCTACAAGTCTAGGAAAAGAGCCATTACTAACCAATTTCTTTTCAACTTCGTCTAATTCCTCAGCATCTCTACAAAATCAAACTAAATTAGCTCCACATGCGAAAAACAATCGTCAAACCTTCTCGCACTTTTGATACAATTCATCCGAAAAATGCAGCTTGATAAGATAAAACAGAATAAGAGATATACCCTTCTTGGTGGAAACCATCCCACAGTGACCACAAGCCAAACCCAAAGAATAGCAAAGTCGCGATGTGATGAGTCAACTTACGAGACATCTGAACAGTGCACAATCCATAAAATCCAGCTTAGAATTCGTAAAATTAAGGGACAATAACTTGACAAACTCTATCCTAGTTAAGTAAGAAGCCTACCAAATTAGGAGCAGCCCATCCGACTACAGCAGAGAGGATTGTCATCACCTAAACGCAAAATATTATGGAGTATCAAACATTTGTGTATGGAGTACATTTAGAAGTTCGAACACACAATAAGCAACATACAAAATGGGAAGTTGAAATCCACTCACTATTAAAGCGGAGAGGCAGCCAGTGAGGACAAGTCTCCTTGGATGGCGCATGGCTAAAATCTAGACAGAATCATGAAGTTCAGTACACCAGTCAGTAACAGTGACCACAATACCGCAGTTGCAATGTTTATAAACATTTACAAAACATTTACACAAAGGTTAAACAAGATCGTGGCTAGGTTAGCATTTAGGCCTGCCAAGTTGTAAGATGCTAATTTAATCTATGTTTTTTCCCTAAATTCTATGACCATCATGTACATAGATTAGAGGTACAGTGAAATTTCCAATTCCTCTATTTAAAGTAAAATATTTTTAATTGCCCATCCATCTAAGCCTTCCTCTTCAATCCAAACTATATATTGCACATCCATGGTATCCTTCATCTTCCCTCAATGCTCAACAAAGTCGGCATAATAAACGTAAAAAACGAGCCAGGAAAATAAATTCCTTCCAAACGCCAAGTCATATAGCTATGGAGCAACAAAAAGCACAGGAGGACTTCACATATGAATCTTATTACTATTTAAGTATATTGTCCCCGTTTGACTTTAATAGTCAATCAACGTCAACTTTGATCACAAATTTCTCCAAGTAGATATGAATAGATATAGCTTCCACTCATGTCATCGAGGAAGTAACCAAAGACTTGTTATGTTATGGTTCTAGATATGGTGAAATGAAGGAAGCATGGCTCATGCTCACTAAACTGACTGTGCTTCTTTCTTGTGGAGTGTTGTTAGTCACTCGGAGGCTATATACCGCACTTTCACATGTTTTGAATTTCACCATCCAATTTGTTTGGACCACATCAAACATGTGACCCTAAGGCACCCCATCATTGTTTATAACCTTAGTTTTAAGAGGCACAAGAGGTATTGAGTCGATAAGGCACAAAGTGCAAGACAAATGACCATGCCTTTTGGACTCTAAGGGCCTTGTTTTTAGTAACAACTTTTGCAATTTCCAAATTAATTCAGTCAGCAATGCCTTTTCTAGGAATCGTCAAAATTGACAGACATGTAAAGAAGTAAAAGAAGTTGGGATTAACAGGACAAAGAAAGGTCATAATTTAAGATTCGTCTGAAAAGATGGGAAGGGAAAACTAATTAGTCCTGTTAAGTGAGAGCCTTGTCAAAAAGGCGCACCTAGAATGCACCAAGGTAATATGTGGCTTGTGCCTCATCTAAAGTCTAAACTGCGCCTTAGGCGTACTCAAGGCGAATACTTTTTTAATCTAAGAATGTAAGTATGTAACAAAGAATAATTGTCACTAAGAATAATCAACAATTAACTACTCATTCAAAAATTATTCCAGCAAATTCACTAAAAAGTTGAAGGCATAACATTCCATGAAGAACCATATTCATTTTAGCACTAATCATAATTAAACTAATCAAATACCAGAAAAAAGACAAATTCTTTTTAATTCATTGGTTATTATGGCATCAAAACAAAGTTACTTTCCTACATCAAATATCCAATTTCAACATAAAAAAAAACTACTCAAAACAGCTAATATAATTGACAATTTCTAATAAAAATCATTAAAAAAAAAGTCTTCAAACAAATTAAACAAAAATCAAAAACGGAAATTAATTGAAGAACATACAGCAGCAGCAATGAAGGTCTTATCACCGATCTCAGAAAGAATAGTCATAGCCAATGATTTAGTAAATCCCTGCAAAAACCCAAAAACCCAAATAAATTTCAAAATTAAAGTAAATCAATTATCAATCAAACAGCCCAATAACCAAATATAATCATAATTAAACATAATTTCAATGAAAATTACAAAAGAAAACAATGATGAACAAACAATACAAAGTTTTAACAAAAAAAAAAAAATCACCTGAGTTACTGATAAAGCCATCTTCTTTTGATGAAATATAAAATTACAAAGAAACAAAGAAGAAGATTTAGGGAAGGAGAAAAAGAGAGAAGAGTTTGGTGAGAGAGAAACACACGAAAACAAACAAAACACACAAAAGAAAATGAGTTGAGCTGAAAACAATAGAGTTTGATTAGTAGGTAGTAGTAAAATCACAATCACAAATCACAATCACAAATCACAAGTGTGGTGTTTTGGTTAATTGATTATTATTATTATTATTATTGAGGGTTTACTAAATCCTGTAATTAATCATAAAAAATTGGGAGTCGCTATCATGCGTGGTTATGCTTTTGGTTTGATTTGGAGGAGACTTTGTAAATTCACTTTGATTTATGGAAAATAACTAGTCTTATACCCGTGCAATTTTATGAATACCATGTTGGAACGTATGAATATTGAAGTCGTTGTAAATAAGTTAAATAAAAGCGTCTTTTAAAATGATCAAATGTGTATATGTGTATGACTAAAAAGCACTTAAAATAACGATATTACTTCCTCCATTCCATTTGATTCTATACATATTCCTTTTTCGGAAATTCCAATCAATTCTATACATTTCTATTTTAGTCTCTACTTTATTAAACTAAAAGACCAATATACCCTTCACTAATACCCACTCAACCCACTTGCAAACAATAAAGTAGGGGTATTTAAGTAATTCCATTATCTACCCCACTTGATTTTCTTCTACCTTAATTACCGTGTTTTGGTCAAACGTATAGAATCAAACGGAATGGAGGAAGTATATGACAAACAAATATAAGTAATAGAAAAATTCAAAGCATTACAGAAAAAGTTAATATAAAAGAAAATAATATAACAATAACATGGTAAATGTTACTATAATTTCTCAAAGAAATCTTTATAAACTACGTTAGGTCACGGGTTCGATTCCCCCTCCCCCGTTATTTTGCCCTAGTGGCTCATATTGGACCAAAAAAAACTACGTTATTTATTCTATTTAAGACCTGTTTTTCACTATCACAAATCATAATCTTCAAACCTTTTTTAGTAGTAACTCTTAAAATAACCACATAAGTTTGACCATGCGTAAAAACGCTGGTCTTGGAAAAAAAAGACCAACATGGCCTAGGAACAATCCATGGCTCTTATTGCACAGGATAGTTGTTTAAGAAATCTTTAACTATAAACTATTCCTTATGAATGATTAAAGTAAAAAAAATAAAAAAAATAAACTACAACTCGCAAATTGCACGGAATAGTTGTTTAAAAAGTTTAAGTAGGGGGAGCTAATAATGAATGAGCTTTAAAAGTAGTTTATAAATGGCGTCTTTTGGAACGACCAACAGTCTGATACGAATTAGTGTCATTCAAAAGCACCTAAAAAAATTATATAACAAATAACATTTTTATGCCCGTACTAATAACAATTTTATACCCGTGCAAATTATCATTATTATATGACAATTAACAATTTTATATCCGTACAATTTTATGCGCATGTAAATTGCAAAAAGTTTATTATAAATTATATTTGAATTTGAAAGTACACGTACTTAAATAGTACATATGTCATTTATGCTGTAACAATATTATATGAACACAAATTCTTGTGTGAGTCAGGCCTTACAACAAATTATTGTAAGCTCGACTTATTTGTACTCGATTATATAGATTTTGTACCATCTTAATGATAACTATGATTAATTGTCACTAAATTTTTTTAGTACCCGTATAAGTGACTTTAGTAGATTTGTTGCATGTTTTTTTTACTCTTTTTACTGCAATTTGTACTTTGATCTCACATTAAATTCATATGAATGTTCTTATATGTACCCGTGCAATGAGCATATTAGGGTCAAATAATCGAGTAATCCGATATATCATCTTGCTTAGCTAGGTGAGTTTTTGCCTTTTAAAGCCAAAATTGAGTTTTACTTTATCTTATTACTCAGGCGAGTTCATTTAAAGCCAACTTATATATACCCAAAAAAATTATTTGGATGAAATAACACAAAAATAGTAAACTGAACATGTTCTAAATAATCGCAATTTAGTGCAATTGTGAAAACTATTTTTCATTTAATCCAACTTGCGAGCGTCTGTTGATCTCGTGCACAAACAAAATGGAAAATTTGACCCATGCACAATGAAAATGATAATTTTTAGCCTGTTTTCATTTAGTAGATATAACATACTAGTGCACGTTTAAAATACAAATTTTTACCCTACCTTGCACACTTTTAAATGAAATATTGACTTGTGCTAGTTTTTAATGAAATTTTGATCCTATTTCATTTAGTACCGATGGTTGAAATAGGACAAAAAAAAAAAAAATGTTACTCGTGCACTTTTAAAACGATTTAGTCAAATTGTTAGATAGTCAACGAGTCTTATTATTCTATATAAATATAAAAATTAAAAGGTAAATACTAATATTATATACTTATGTCATTATTAGTATGTTCGTGCCAACACCAAACCTATTCTTAAAATAATTTAAGCATAAAATTTAACTGTAATAAACAAAAAGATCTAATATTTTTGATTTTTTTTTTTTTTATTAATGCTCGAATAATCAATTTTTTTTTGTAAAATTCACGTTTTTTTTATAAATTTGACCTTAAATTAAAAAGAACCTTAATTTTACATTAAAAAAAAAAAAAATTAAAATTCGAGCATTAATAAAAAAAAACGTGAATTTTATCATCTTTCTTTTAAAAAAATATTGACTTTAATTTTCTCTTAGATGTAATATGATAGATCTAGTGAAACTGAAGCGAAAATATCTAAAATCGTTAGATGTTTTGTTCATTTGAACAAATTTGTTCAGAAATTTTAAATTTCTTCTGTTGATTTACAACCGAATATTATAGTTCTTTTCTATAAATATTACCCATATCATTGAGTTTTTCATAAGATCTTATGTTCACTTGATCTAATTTGTATTTAAAGGATTGTAATTATGTAGATTGTATTTATAATTTAGTTGAATATGTAATTATAATTATGATATGTAATTATAATTATTGTTAGGCCCAAAATACCCACATGGGCCCAAGGTACAAACACAAAGGCCCAAGTCAAGGAGAGGAAAATTGGTCAACAAAAGTCGAGGCCCAAGTCGGTGTGGTCAAGGGAAGTCAAAGTTAAAGGTCTAATGGGCCAAGGTCGAGTGAAGTCCAAATGAGGGAAGCCCAAGGAGAAGGAAGCAAAGGGACGTTGTAGCATGGACTAAGTCAGCAAACAAGATCAACTACATTCAAGGCAGCCGTTACACCCTTCAGACGTTACAGGAGAGAAATGTGGAGGTGGTTTAATGTGCAGCGAGAATCAAGGGAGCATTAACAGCCAAATCTAGTCGTTGTTTGAAGCCTATAAAAGGAAGGTAGCATCATCATTGGAGACGACTAATCAACTACGGCATAACTCATACTCATTACTCAAAATCACTGAAATTTACTCTCGATTGTATACTCGTAGTCTGGAACCTCTGACCGTTCTGTATGTTCTGTCCGAATCATAGTACAAATCCTCTCCTGGCTTGGTGCCCGTGGTTTTTCCCTTACTTCTAAGGGGTTTTCCCACGTAAACAATTTCGTGTGCCTTTTCTTTGTTTGAATTATTTCATCCTTCGCTATTCCCAACACACAATCAACCTCGATACTCTAAAAATACGTATAAAGGATAATACTAATAAACCCAAAAAATACGAATACGATTAGAGTGAGAAAATCACCCCGAACAGTTTGGCGCCGTCTGTGGGGATATTAGTTTATTAATCCATCAAAACCCTTTTCATATCTAAAAAAAAAAAACAGTTTTACGTTCAAAACATCCAGAGATGGCAGATCAGAACAACGAGCTTCTCCAGAAACTCCAGGCAGAATTGGAACAAGCCAAGCAAGCTGCGTTGGAAGCCCAGCAAGCTGTGGCAGAGGCCCAGGCAGAAGCTGCACGCTCAAATGAGGCCGAGGCTACGCTGAAGAAGCAATTGGACACATCCTCGAAGTTAAAAGCTTCAGGATCTCGGATCCAACCAGGTACTCCTATCTCTGATGTAATCAAGCGAAGTGACTTCTCTATTTTCTCTCCTGGTGCAGGATCATCCAAGTCTACTCCTACGAATACTGCTGGAGGCGTTCCCGAGGAAAACGCTACTGGAGGTAACCCCCCGCCAGAGCAAGCGAATGAAGATCCAGGAGGCGACATACCGCACAGTGATGCAAAGACATGATGCACGAGATGGGAAAACTCTCAGAGTTGGTGCGCAAAGTTCCAAGACTTCCACCACCAATAGAGACAGCTACGCCCGAAAGCTATGCAGACTCACCTTTCGACGACTGCATAGCAATGGTGGAGATGCCCAAGAAGTACACTCCGCCAAATTCCGTTTCTATGATGGGACCACGCACTTCAGGAGCACGCGGGCCCAAGATAGCAACAGCATGTTCAATGCTGCCATTCCCATGGAGAAGCGAGAAGCATGCATGTGTAAGAGTTTCGGATCAACGCTGACTGGACCAGCCCTGCAGTGGTACATTAACCTGCCCATCAGAAGCATCAGGACCTTCGCAGAATTGATCAACCTCTTCAACGTTGATTCGCGGCCAAAGAATCTTTGAGAAGCGGTTGATGATCTGCATGCAGATCATCCAGGAAAAGGACGAGTCACTCAGAGACTTCCTACACCGTTTCAACAAGGAGAAAGTGTCTATTCCGAGATGCGACATCGGAACCGCGATCGAAACCTTTAGGCAAGGTCTGGTAAGAGATTCAGCGCTTTATGTTGAACTAACCCGTTATCCTTGTTCTACATTTGAGGATGTGCAGGCCAAAACGTTAGCCCAGATCAGGGTAGAAGAGGACCAGCAGTTCAGGTCACGCTACCAGGATAGTGAAAGGACCTCGCGCAAAGCCCCACCAACAGGAAACAACAGTCCGCTCCGCACTGCAGACCGACCAGAAAGAAACTCATCTTTGTGGAGGAAGCGCACAAAGCGACCAGGATACCTCCACCAATATCGGAGTATTATTTCTCGGTAGACGCTCCAGGACTCATCTGCAAGATGGACAAGCTAGGAGCAGCGGTCAGGTGGCCCAAGGCAAACGAGAAACCAAACCCCAGGAGGGATACAATCAAGTGGTGCGAGTATCATGCAGATATTGGTCATACAACCGATGAGTGCATTGCTCTAAGGAGAGAGGTGGCTCATCTGCTCAAGAATGGGTACCTAAAGGATATCTTGCCCGGGAACAGACGGTCAAAGGAGGAACGCGAACAGCCTAAGGATCAACCACCACCTTTGACTCACGAGGTAAAATTTATTTCTGGTGGTTCTGATATTTGTGGACTGACCTATTTTGCTGCCAAGCGTGTAGCCGTGGAGAACAGGCAGCGACCCCCGGCAGGCCAGCCAGAGTCTATCCAGCCTGTTACCTTTGATGAGTCAGATCTGGAAGGAGTGCGTGGACCACATCATGATGGGTTGGTGATCAAGCTTCAGATTGGGACCTGTCTGGTCAGACGAGTCCTGGTAGATGGTGGCAGTTCTGTCAATATCATAATGATGAGTGCGCTGGAAGGAATGGGGCTGGAAGAGTCAGATGTTACGAAGAGGTCCAGCGTCTTGGTTGGCTTCAGTGGAGAAACAAAGCATAGTTTGGGAGAGATCACTTTGCCGACGTATGTCGAAGGAGTGACCTCGTTTGAGAAGTACTGTGTTATAGACTCTTTGTCCTCGTACAACGTCATTCTGGGTCGCTCGTGGATCCACAACCTCAAGGCGGTACCTTCCACATATCATCAATGTGTCAAGATCCCAACCAAGTGGGGGGGACAAAGAATTCGGTAGGGGTGAGCAACAGACCGCCAGAGTGTTACAGATGTACCCTAAAACCCTCCAGCCCAGGTAAGTCCCTTGCATAGCAATTAAAGCAGTCTGTCAGGAATGTCGAGAATCCTGTCCTATGCATGGAGACAGAAGAAGTGGTTTTAACACAGGACAGACCTGACAGGAAAGTTCTAATTGGCTCTGATGCTCCAGAGATAATCAGGCCTGCCTTGATTGACTTCCTAAAGAGTAAGAAGCACTGTTTTGCCTGGTCCCATCGTGATATGACTGGGATCAGTCCTGATGTTACTTCTCATAAGTTAAATATTGACCCTCGTATCAAGCCTGTCAAGCAGAAACGCAGGAAATTCGCTCCAGAATGGAATGAGATCGTGAACGAAGAAGTGCAGAAACTGCTAGACATGGACATGATCAAAGAGGTGATGTATCCTGAATGGCTGGCAAATGTGGTCGTGGTGCAGAAAAAGAATGGAAAGTGGAGAGTCTGTGTGGACTATACGGATCTGAACAAGGCCTGCCCAAAAGATTGTTTTCCTCTGCCCCACATAGATGCCATGGTAGATGCAACTGCAGGGCATGAAGTCCCGACGTTCATGGACGCAGCAAGTGGATTCAATCAGATTAGGATGCATCCTCCAGACCAGGAGCACACAGCGTTCATGATCACCAGAGGAACCTATTGTTACAAGGCTATGCCCTTCGGTCTGAAGAATGCAGGTGCGACGTATTAGAGGCTGGTAAACATGATGTTCAAGGATCAGATTGGGGATATCATGGAGGTCTACATTGACGACATGGTGGTCAAGTCGAAGAAAGCTGAGGATCATATCCGTGACCTGGCCGTGGCGTTTTAAATTCTTGAAAAATATAATATGAAATTACAACCTACTAAATGTACTTTTGGTGTGACCGCAGGCAAATTCCTAGGGTACATGGTGACGAAAAGAGGGATAGAGGCTAGTCCTGAGCAGATTAAAGCAATCATGACTTTGGCGTCCCCCCAAACCCCGAAGGACGTTCAGAAGTTAACGGGCAGAGTTGCAGCTCTAAACAGGTTCATATCTAGATCTTCGGAGAGATGCAGACCATTTTATGACATGCTAAGGAAAAACAAGCAATTTGCCTGGAAAGACGAGCATGAAAAAGCATTTCAAGAATTGAAAAGTTACCTGTCTGCTCGCTTCCTCTTTGTCAAAACTGAGCCGAGCTGTGAGAGCTGGTCGTGTATTTGTCTGTAATAGTTTTACGTAAGTCTTTGTCTGGTCGTAGAACCCGAAGGGAGCAAGATCCCTGTATTATGTAAGTAAGAGTCTTTTGGATGCTGAAACCAGGTACACAGTTTTGGAAAAATTTGTTTTAGCATTAACAGTAGCTTGTACCAAGTTGCGTCCTTATTTTGAATCTCATCATATTATTGTACGCACTAATGTTCCTGTCAAGTCTGTACTGTGTAAGCCAGAACTTTCAGGAAGGATGTCTAAGTGGTCAGTCAAGTTGAGTACGTATGATATATCCTATGAGCCCAGGACCGCAATCAAATCCCAGGCCTTAGCAGATTTTGTGGCTGATTTCACTCCCACACTAAACGAGCAAGCTGCCAAGGAAGTGTTACAACTGACGGAAAACCAGGGTGTATGGGAACTCTGGACAGATGGTTCAGCCAACGTCAGGGGAACAAGACTGGGTGCGGTCCTGAAATCGCCACAGGGGGACAAGATAGTCTAGGCTATGTCATGTGAGTTCAGGACAACCAACAACGAGGCTGAGTATGAAGCCTTGATTGCAGGTCTGAACGCGTGCCTAGATATGGGTGTACGAAATGTGAAGGTAAAGATAGATTCTTTATTGGTGACCAACCAGATCAACGGTATATATGCGGCGAAGGATTCAAATATGGTGGCTTACCTTGATTTGGTAAAATCTCTTTTTGAAAAATTTAATAGTGCAACTGTTTAGCAAGTGCCCAGGGACCAGAACGTACAGGCTGACGCTCTGGCCAACATTGGTTCCGCTTTTGAACCACAGACGCTGGACAACGTTCCTATCATACATATCCTGGAACCAGCTATCCAAAAAGTGCAATGCGCTGTAACACGATAAGCAATTTGAGCTGGACAAAGCCGTATTATGAATGGTTACTTCACGACAAACTACCTGATGACAAAACTGAAGCTAGAGCATTCAAAATCAAAGCCTCTAGATGTACGATTATTCAAGGCGTATTGTTCAAGAGATCTTTTAATGGACTCTATCTTCGGTGCTTAGAACCTGACGAGGTCAGGACTGTCATGTCAGAAATTCATGATGGACAGTGCGGAAACCACATAGGTGGCAGAAGTTTGGCTAACAAAGTACTACGAATGGGTTACTATTGGCCAACCTTGAAGTTGGATTGTGCACAGTACACGCTAAAGTGTGATGCCTGCCAGAAACACGCTCCAGTCATCCACCAGCCCTCACAGGAATTACACTCAATCTCGGCTCCGTGGCCATTTATGAAGTGGGGGATGGACATAGTTGGGAAACTACCAGTAGCTCCAGGCCAGAAAGTCTACATGCTGGCCATGACTGACTATTTCTCGGAATGGATAGAAGCGAATTCATATAAGAACGTGACTGAAAAGGAAGTGATGGCTTTCATCAAGAAGAACATCATCAGCAGATACGGTGTTCCTTCAGAGATCGTGTGCGATAATGGACTTCAGTTCGTAGGGAACAAGACTAGGGATTATTGCAAACAATGGAACATAAACCTGGTGACCTCGGCGCCACGATATCCACAAGAAAACGGCCAGGCTGAGTTTAGCAACAAGGTGGTGAACTGCATAAAGAAGAAGCTGATGGAAAAGCAAGGAAGGTGGGCTGAAGAGCTACCTCTGGTGCTGTGGGCTGACAGAACCACACCGAAGAGAGCTACAGGGCAGACGCCGTACTCAATGGTCTACGGTTGTGAGGCAGTCCTGCCAGTTGAAGTACAAGTACCAACTACCACGTATGGTCTGAACACAACTGCTGAAAATTCAGACTTATTGTGTGATAATCTTGACACAGTTCAAGAGCTGAGATATCTAGCGGCGATAAGGATGGCTGCGTACAGGAGGTCACCCATCCTAAGACTACTCTCCAGCAAGCACGCTTAACTGAAGAGTTCTTAAGATGAGCCACCAGAAAAGAAGATGCACCTTGTTGATATGAGTAACACTTACAATCCTTTTAAGCACAAAGTCACTTGAGCTCATCACATAGACCACTTCAACGGGGAACCCGGCCCGAATGACCTCGGACAACACCGGGTGTTACACACCCCTACTTGAAGAACGCAACGTCCTCGTTGCGCCTGGTAGCTACTTACAATATAGCATTCCGTATCCTCCCGGCTAGGTGCGTGCATCTAGGATTCGACCACACCCGACTGTGCGTGCGTAGGATTCGACCACACGGTCGCCGGGTTGCTCTGATACCATTTCAGTAACACCCCTACCAACCAAGGCCGAAATGTCATTCACGGTGGCTCGCCAGTGCGTGACATCGCCCACGCACCAACACGGCCCTTTCCAAAGACTTTGTCCTCACTCGTGCGCATCCTGAGAACTTCCCAGGAGGTCACCCATCCTAAGACTATTCTCCAGCAAGCACGCTTAACTGAAGAGTTCTTAAGATGAGCCACCAGAAAAGAAGATGCATCTTGTTGATATGAGTAGCACTTACAATCCTTTTAAGCACAAGGTCACTTGAGCTCATCACATAGACCACTTCAACGGGAACCCGACCCGAATAACCTCGGACAACACCGGGTGTTACACCAGCAGTCAGTGGCTAAGAGTTACAACAAAAACGTCAGACTGCGAATGTTCAGGACAGGAGACCTTGTCCTGAGGAAAGTGTTCCAGAACACACGGGACAGAGCTGCAGGAAAGCTAGCACCTACATGGGAAGGTCCTTATCTGATCGACTCAGTGGTAGGTAAGGGTTCGTACAGGCTGCAGACCCTGGATGGCAAAATGATCCCAAGAGCATGGAATGCACTACATCTTAAGTTGTATCATATGTGAAGCTACTACACACAACGAGGAAACCTGCAAGATGCTCATTTTCTAACTTCAAATAATTTCTTACTTTTATCAAAATCATTACTGACTTGAAGGCGGAGGGCCGGGTTAAACGCCAACCCGGGTCCTCACCACACCGGCCGACAAAGCGCAGAGTAGACTTCCGTAATGCATGTGCAGAAGCAGATCGGCGCAACGAATAAAGAAATGTACTAACAAATCAAATACAAAGAAGCGGCAAGAATTTCAAAGACGATCGCAAAAACGGCAAATGATGTAATGTCCGTAAAGAGAACTCCAAGGTGTGGTCGCCTAAACTTTCTAAACGCATGCATGCTACATATATAACAAAGTCAAAACAAAATTGTGCGCACCAAAACTAAAGCAAAACACACACAAATAACATAAATAGTCATAGCATAACCAAAACATGTCAAATTCACCCACCATGGCTACCCATGGTGAACATTACGAAATATGTCTAACGCAAAAGCAAAGTCAAAATATTTACAGTCCAAAATAGGAGGGGCATACCCCCCGACAAATTGTTTTGCAAAACATACCCAAAATAAGTTCAGATTAACAGACACAAATATTAATTCTCGGCCCCTGAGGCCGTCTCTCCTTTTCCTTCTGCTGCTGCAACCTCCACAGGTACCGCTGCCACCGTCTCCTGACCCTCTTGCTCTGGCTGTGCTGAGGAAGCTTCACCTTCATCCATGAACTCTCCTGGAAACATCCCTTTAAACGTCTTCAACTCGGTTTCCAGGTCCCATTTCGCCCGATCTTCTGGAGGAGCGCTCATCATGTCAATCCTGGTTCTGAGGGTCTAGTAAGCACTCAGGTCATTCACTTCCTAGGCGTGCTTAACCTGCTGTTCCCTCAGAGCCTTCAGCTCACTGGTCTGCTGCAAATTCACAGTCTCCAGATCAAGGCACCTGTTCATGTTGTTCTCTGCCAGGCGCCTGTACTTGTCCATGGCCTTCCTAAGCGTTTCCACCTCACTTCTGAAGGACTCCATCGTTTCATGGGCCATTTTGTGCTGACTTTCAGCATTCGCGCGACGAGCTTCAAGGTTGGGAATGCAGCAACCCAGGTTGGCCGCCAGATTCACCAACTAAGGGATTCAAGAAGTCAAGAGTTAAAATGAGGAACATACGAATTTGGTAAGTTTGAAGGCACAGAGAAATATTCTGTACCTGAACAGCGCAGGTGGAAAGTTGGCGAGAAAGGGTGACAGGTTCAGTTTGATCCGGATCAAAGGAGTGTTGGGAGGCGAAGCTCTCCATCAAGTTCTTCGCGGCAGCAGCATCGGGACTTAGATATTCAGACAGCAGGGGAATTCGCAGTTCACCAGTGGAGGGGATTGTTTTTTCCATCTTCATCTTCTTCTTCGCGTCAGGACTGGGGGCAGGAGGATAGCTGGGGTCTGGCCACTTTCTTTTCTCAAGAGCAGCAGAGAGCTTCACATCAGCACGTGCCCTGGCAATCTGATAAGGCTTAGTCGCGTCACCTAATCAAAAATAAATCCGAACTAAACGCTAGGGTAGCTAGGGTAAGTCGGGTATCGTATCCACAGGGAGATGGTCGCTTAAGTTGGTTATTTTGAACGATTCTAGTCTCGGTTCGAATGGTTGAGGTTACTAAAAACTAGAGCGAAGGAATAAGGTTTAACGATAAGGAAAAGGTCTAGGGAGTCGGGTTAGGCAATGGGTAAGTCAAGGCTAAGGATGATGATCGGAATGAGTAGGTATCGCACATGCTAAGGATAACGCTCGGCCTCTCGGTCTAAAGCTCCTCTAGGTCTCGAGTGCGGGCTCTCGCAACTTACAAACGAGGGTCCTAATGTTTAGTCTCGCGCCTACCCTAGAACTAGGCTTTCGTTCTTAAGTTCAAGGGTGCTAGAAACTCGCCAAAACGTGATCAAGGAATCGACGAGAGCAATCAAGCAAGACATAAACAAAGCAAGCACAAAAACCTAACTCAACCAATCAACAAACTCAAACAAAACGAACACCCATGCTTCACCTTACCTCCCTAGATAGAAAACTACTCACACATGACGGGAACGACGATCAACGCAAATGAAATGGATGAAAACATGACTAACAACAAGATTAAATGAAATAACAATAAAAGAGAGGAAGAAGAAGTAATACCTAATCGGAAATCGCAAGAGAAACCAAAGAACGAAAACAACGATTACCAAAAGATGATCAAAACAACGTACTTGAGTCGGGAATTGAAATTACAAAAGTTGAAAACATAAACCCTAAGTATTTGAGAGTAAAGTTCTAAGTATTCTAAAACAAGGAAGAAAAAATGCTGAAAAGAGAAGTCCTCGAAAATTATAATGTTGAGGCTTTAAAATAGACGAAGAAATTAAGCACACGAAGCGTCACAGGGGTGGTCCCGGACGGGACAGGGTGGTCCCGGACGGGAGGGGGGTTGTCCGGTCGGGACAGTATGGTCCCGGAGCCATCAGGCCTTTCCAGCCTTGAACCACTTGCTCTGCTTCACTCGTTTTTGCTTGTTCTTGCTTCTAACTTCTCGTACGTTACTCCAAGGCCTAGGGACAAGGCGTGGATCGTCCCAAAGGGTAAGGACGAGGCCTACAATGATTACGTGAGCTCCATACTCGGTCCCAAGGTCTCGGGACACCTTCAAACGTCAAAATGCGGCTCGTACGCAAGCGAATCGGCACGAAACCTACTCGAAACATCACGAAACTTTATGAAACTTCACGAAACCTCTCGACAAGCATCCTATATTCCAAATATGCGCGTGTACCTGCAGAATGGACACAAAAACGCAGCAGTGCCAAAATGGAGAGAAATAGGAGCTGAAACGCAAGTAAAGGCGCAGGAAACGCAGAGAAACGCAACCGACGGAGGGCTAAATATATGAAAATATATTAGACATCACAATCCTGGCCTGCACCTCATCCAGGGCAGGACGAGTGCTACCAGCAAGCCAAGGGACTACAAAGACAAAACAATAGACGAACTAAGTCAAATTCAGAACAGATGTTTGTGTAAAAACTAGAGAACGAATAAAGTTATAATATTGGTTACCTTTAGAAGACCCAGAGCTTCCACCAGGTACAGGCCTCGTGAACTTGATCTGGGGACGAGCCCTAGTTGCCCTCAGCTCAGGCAGTGCAGGCGCTGAACTGACAGGAGGAATGTTCAGAGGCTCACTATCAGTAACCTCAACACTATCCTCTGCCTCTGACCCCTAGTCATCAGCACCCGCCACTGGAGCCGGCACAGGTTCTTGGCCCAGACAGGCAGGCCATGCCCTCTCCTCCTCCGCTAGGCTCAGAAAGTCTCAATCCTCTTTGCAGAGGCAGCATCATCAGGATGCGAAATCCAATCAGAAACTAAGCATACGACAAAACAAAAATCAAGAACAGCAACAAGAAGTACAGATCTGAAAGAAAACAAATCAGGAATTTACAAAACACGTACTCGCTCCCTTCACAGTATACTCTGGGGCCTCAAACCCAGGTCCAATACTGTCGCTCTTCACAAACATAAAGAACGACGCCCAGCCTTTGTCATCCCCGGTATCCATTCGAGTGATTAGTGGAGGGCATCCATCCCTTACCCTCAGCAGAATCCTATTCTTTTTGTGGGTTTGCAAGTGGTAACAGTTGCGCAGGTCTCGAAGAAGGAACTCAATATGATGTTTCTTACACACGGCGTCAATGGCATGAATCAACTTCCATGTCGACGGCATAACTTGGCAAGGAGGGACTTGCAAAGTTTTCAAGAACTCCGTCATCAGTGGACAGAAAGGTAGGGTAGCCCCAAAGCAGAAGGCGACTTTGTACATCGCGAACCACCCAGAGCATGTCCAATCAGCCATGACCCCTTCATCAGCAGGACTCCAAACAACGGCGGTCGTCGGAAGCTTTCCTTCCGTCTTCAAGCGATCGCCGATCAGATTATCTAACTGATTCCGACGACCGACGGTGTCGGGAATCAGATTTGTGGCGGTGAAGATGTGACCTTCATGAACAATCGATGTTTGGGCAATGATAAAGTTAGGGTTTTTTGGCGGTTTTTGGAAGAAGATCAGAGGAGACAAGGTGAGAAGATTTGGAAAGATTTTATAATTTTCAAAATAGGCAAATAGTGGCAAAAGGGGAAGTTGGGGTTAATTAAGGCGCGAATAAATAGGAGACAATAGGGCGACTGGAACGTCCCATCATCTGCGAAAAAGCTGCAGCCCACGTCACTAATTATGACTGACAGGCGCTACAACTTCCCATAAGGGCTGACTTTCAGCCCAGAACGTGGAGAACGCCAGGTTCTGTCCGCTCAGCCAGTCCTGGACGGACAAGCTTGGACCTCTGAACAGAAAAACATTTCCTCGACTTCAGCCCAAAGTCTGGCAGTTGAGGAAATGGGGGGCAAATGTTAGGCCCAAAATACCCACATGGGCCCAAGGTACAAAACAAAGGCCCAAGTCAAGGAGAGGAAAATTGGTCAACAAAAGTCGAGGCCCAAGTCGGTGTGGTCAAGGGAAGTCAAAGTCAAAGGTCTAATGGGCCAAGGTCCAGTGAAGTCCAAATGAGGGAAGCCTAAGGAGAAGGAAGCAAAGAGACGTTGTAGCATGGACTAAGTCAGCAAACAAGATCAACTACATTCAAGGCAGCCGTTACACCCTTCAGACGTTACAGGAGAGAAATGTGAAGGTGGTTTAATGTGCAGCGAGAATCAAGGGAGCATTAACAGCCATATCTAGCCGTTGTTTGAAGCCTATAAAAGGAAGGTAGCATCATCATTGGAGACGACTAATCAACTACAGCATAACTCATACTCATTACTCAAAATCACTGAAATTTACTCTCGATTGTATACTCGTAGTCTGGAACCTCTGACCGTTCTGTACGTTCTGTCCGAATCATAGTACAAATCCTCTCCTGGCTTGGTGCCCGTGGTTTTTCCCTTACTTCTAAGGGTTTTTCCCACGTAAACAATTTCGAGTGCCTTTTCTTTGTTTGCATTATTTCATCCTTCGCTATTCCCAACACACAATCAACCCCGATACTCTAAAAATACGTATAAAGGATAATACTAATAAACCCAAAAAATACGAATACGATTAGAGTGAAAAAATCACCCCGGACAATTATAGTTATAATTATAATTTTGATGTAATATATGTAAAGTAATTAATTCATTGTGTGAGATGTAATATATGTAAAGTAATTAATTAATTGTGTTGAATGTTTTTATTTGGAATGTAATTAATTATAGAAGATTTAGTGGGTAGGGCCCACATGAAAAATGCAGAATCAACCACAGGGTGACACGTGTCCCTATGGTTGTTGCATTGTATGTATGATTCGAAATTTCGTTAGTTTTTGGAAATTGCATATATTTTGTTATGTTTATATTTTCCATAAATTGCATATATATCCGATTATTATGAAATTATCTTCATCATATTTAGATTCGTAGATTCATTTGTTAAAGGTTGTGTCGATAAGCAGCGGTACATTGAACGTTGTGTCGATAAATAACGGTATATATTGAACATTATCCATAATTGTATTATTATAATAGGGATCTTTGTCTCATAGATGTAACTATTAGTAAATATTAGGGTTATGTCATGAGAATAATCCAAACTAAACCTATTGTTCTTATTTTAATCCAAACTAACATTTATCTCAAAATAATCCCAACTATAATGTCATTTAACTTATACTAAACTCTTAGAAGGGCAACTTATACAACCAGTTTTATTTGACAAATAGACCTTTTAATTCACTCTAATCAAAAAAGAAAAAAAAAAAAAAAAAAAGCTGAAAACATATACAGCTACAAAAAGAAACGGAGTAAACAACAACAGCCCAAGTTGTCTACTAGACCACTATCATTAAAATTTCCTACTATGTTTCGTAGAGTAGTAATTTCTTCTTCATTATATACTTGTAGTTGAAATTCAAACTAATAAAAAAGTGGTGAAGGTTGGTTATGGAAAAGGTGGTGGTTATCATAGTGGTTACAGAGGAGGTGGTCGTGCTCCTAAACGTTGTCGTTTTACTTCCGAGCTTCTCATTGTCGTGCTCATCTCTTCCCGTGACCCGCCTTCACTGCCATCCTTACCATTCCATTACCATCCTCACAAGTTACATTCAATAATTTTTTTGATTGATTAATTTGACATTTGTTGAGAATATACGAATATTTTTTGTTTGATCAATTTTGTTCAGTGGGATCAAATTAATGAAAATTGGAAAGGGGGTGTTTTGGTAAAAACTTAACAAGTATGAAAATGGAGAAAAGTGGATCAACTAGTATTATTTGCGGAACAGAACAGAACTGAGCTATACTGGACAGAACTAAGGACGCAGAGATTTGATGACGCAGAAGCCCCGAGAAGAAGATGGAGAAAACTGCGGGCTACCAAGCCAGGAGTACTTTTATTAATATCAGAGTTGGAGTTACAGAGTACAATCTGTGAGAGTGATCACTTCTGTAGCAATTCGTACAGAACTGACTGTAATTATCGTATTGTGATTATCTAGTGCTTAAGTATGCTAATGAGAGTAAAAGATGATCAAAAATGTACAAATGAGCCTCTATATATAGGCTAATCAAGCTACAAAATCAGTTCCTATTTTCTAGGGCACGTTTCCATGACTTCCATTACGCTCGACGGTTAAATAACCTCCATTGACTCCACTTCTGCTCAGCTGAAATATCTTCCATTATCCCATGATCTTTGTAACCGTCATAGTTGACCTCTGCTGACCATAACTGCCATGCCTCTTCTGATCCGTTCTGGGCTGTAACCGCCATTTGTCCTTCTATCCTGCTCTGTACCATATTCCTGACATCTATCCAGAACTGCCAATTCTGGGCTGTGTAAAATCTGGTCATAACAAATGCCCCTTGTTTTCTC
Source organism: Dianthus caryophyllus (assembly GCA_023091065.1). Lineage (NCBI taxonomy): Eukaryota > Viridiplantae > Streptophyta > Magnoliopsida > Caryophyllales > Caryophyllaceae > Dianthus > Dianthus caryophyllus. The sequence continues at coordinate 12,624,654 of JALGRB010000016.1, forward strand.
AAGTGCAGTGTTCAGCAATCTTGAGGAAACAATCCTGTACAAACATATCTATACAGAACAGACTAGAGCGAAAACAACGGCTATAAATTCTAACAACAATTATGTACTTAGCCAGACTTGTGCACACCATTCAAAGAGATAATGAAAGAATCCAAAGTAGGTGAGAATTAAAACCTGATTTGACTTCCTGTCTTTGTAGCAACTGCTAAGTCTCAAGTTGTTTCAATTTTACCAACGGTAAAATCCTAATCCCACTTGAACTCTTTTATCCTCGAGTATAAATAGGAGGCTGCAGTAATTTTTCGAGAACTTACCTTGCCAACTTTTGTTTTTACCTTCTACTGTTGATCATCTTCTTCCTTTGTCATCTTCATCTTTATCAAACCAAAATTAAATCAAAAACCATGGCTGAAAAAGTGATTGATCTTGAGATCCTCGAAATCAACGAAATCATGTACGGTGATCATAGGTTCATCAAAGGTGACTCCTTTGATGACGAAACCAAAAACACACTCAGTCAATCAATCGTAAAACATCTCAAAGATCATCATATTGTGCCTGAATCTGCTGAGATATTCATTCCCTGTGACGACTATGTTACGGCTTCCTGGACTTCCCCTGGGTGGATCTGCATTCATGAGTTCCCTTTTAGGGCTGGTCTGAGAATTCCTTGTAATTCTTGGATCAGTGGGGTGCTCTCTTCAATGAAGCTTGCCCCTTGCCAATTAATGCCCAAAGATGTGGAAGATTATCCGCTTGGTTGACAAGCTCGCACAAAGTTCGGGATCGCAATCGACGGCAAGATCCAAAACGCCTACTCTGTAAGGACCCAGGTAGTGGAAGATTCATCTTCGTAATCGTGAAAGGCCGTAGCAATCTTGTGGAGCACCCTAATACCGGGATGACAAGGATTGGAAGACAAAGCTTCCTTTTCCTGAAGAGTGATACTCTTGGGAGCAATGATCACGGACTACCCTATCGCCGAGAGAGGTTAGTCACTTCGATTCAGATTCTTTGTTTCTAGCTTTTCTATTCTCGCTTGAGTCCGAGGGTTTCTTATGTTTTGTGTTTCTAATCTGATTCTGGCACTGCGCTGCAGTGAGGATTCCAAGGCTAGGATCGTTGTGTTTATCGCTTTGCCTCTCAAGGAGAGGACCTGGTCTGAAGAGGATAACAAGACGGCTTTCCCTACATTCTGTAGGCCAGCAAAGAAGACGGTGAAGGTGCATGTGCCTATGGTTTCTGCCATCAAGGGTGAGTCTCTTAATTTTTCTTTTTAGTCAAGTCTGGGCAAGTCTGATCTGGATCTGTAGTTCTAAGACGAATGTGGTCTATGCTAGGTGAATCTTCTAAGCCATTCACTAGGGGTAGACTCAATCCTAGTCTTCTCCAGGAGAAGATGGACGCTATTCTAGCTGGGGGGCCAGATGTGAAGCCACTATTTGTTCCTACAGGTATTCCTACTCCAGGTTTCTGTATGAAGGTTGAAGAGCCTAAGGGAAGGTTCAAAGTTGAGCGCAGAAGAATACACCGTACAAGAAAACAAAGAAGAGGAAAATAGAGGAAATTGAAGGTTTGTCATTACCAGAACATTTTCGCTCAAAGACGCCATCAACAAAGCGTGGAGAACATTATCCAACAAGCAGCAAAAAGGTTCGACCCAGATCTGACTGGGATCGATTCTACAGAACTGGCGTTCAGAGCCACTCACTCTGCCTTTCAGGTAGTAACCTGACTTACTTCTAGTACAAATGCTCATGATAATTCTACCACTATTGTACCTTACACCATAAAAATTTGCAGACTCTTGATTGTATATCAAGCTTGGGGCACATTTTATCCACTTCTGGGAACCGTAATCACAGGCTTGGAGGACAAGCTTGCTCTGAAAGAGCAGTGCTTGCACTGCATTTAGAGAAAGCTCCGGGCAAAGCATGAAGGAGGTGGCTGAGAAGGCCAAAACTACCGCTGCCAAGTCTGAGGAGAGGCTGGCCTCGCTGAGGTCAGAGAATGAGAACCTCCAGGCGCGTGTTCAGGAGCTTGAGGGCCAACTCCAGAACCAGGAGACTGATCTGGCGCTGTTTTACACAGCCCAGACCAGAATTCAAATGATGCGTGCTCCAGAGTCCGAGCGTGAGGAGTGGAACTTAGATGCCGCTGTGGAGAAATTTAAACAGCTCTTCCCAAAGTGTGCCGGTTCAGGACAGAGAGGCTGCGGCACCGTCAGGAAGAACCCTCTGCGTCTGGTGATGGTGGTGCTGGCGAAGATGCCCAGGCTGATGACAATCCTTCTGAAGAAGAAGAAGAATGAAAAACAATTACTCTTGTGAACATTTTGTGTAAATTCAAACAATTTGCTATCTGTGGTCTGGCCTGGACTTGTATGTCCAGGTCTGTAAATATTCTGTGAACTTACATGCATTTGCTCTTTGTGGAACTTTTGCTTAGTCTGCAGAGCAAGACATTTTTCTAGTCTGCTCTGACAGATTCGGTTGCTTAGTATTTAGTCAGCCTTGGTGGTCCAAGGACTTAACTACTATCGTTTCTGTTGCTTCTATTGCTTCTATTGTTCTGTGAATGTACTAACCTCGCAGGTGTACACCCCAGACTTATGTATGCATGATCATGGCTCACCTTAAGGGATATTATAGGACTCTCTTAACGGCGGTCAAGCCCTGGTCCGTCAATCCGAGGACGCATCCTCACAAAGCGGGACTGGCCGCTCTGCCAGATCGGCCGCTGGCTGTGGACTGGAGGAAGATCTCCACCGCAGATGGCTGCTCAAGGCTGAGGACTAAGCTCAAGTCTGGAAGACAAGTTCCAAGAGACTGGGGACTAGGCCCAGAACTGGAGGTTGAACTCCCTGAGTAGAACTGGAGGATAGACTCCTTAACAAATCTGGAGGATAAACTCCTTTATTTTTTTTTTTTTTTTTTTTTTTTTTTTTTTTTTAGAATGTAAGCTTTGTATTAATATCAACCAATGAACAATTACATCATTTAGGACTCCTCAGACATTACAATTACGCCATCTTACAAACATTCAACGACAAATTAAAGACCAATACTAGACAACCAATTATGATCTAACAAATTACAACCATGGTTAGAATACCGAAGTCGCCCCATGATCCAACTCTTAATCTTCTTCAACGCACACTCAGGAAGAGCCACAACGTGTAGTTGCCAAGTCTCATTACGCTGCATCCATATCGCATATATGGTAGCCAACCGAACAGCATTCACAACAAGCTTCTTAGTTCGAGACCATCGTCTAGCGAGAATACCATCAAGCAATTCAGCCCCAGAAATCCTTACGGATAACCATTCATTCACCAAGCCAACCAGTTTCGTAGTAAATATACAGTCAACTAACAAATGAGAGAGAGTTTCGGAATGCATACCACATAAATAGCAAAGATCATCAGCACAAACGCCCATTGCATACAACTTCTCCTTAGTCTTGAGACTCCGATGCGCAACCATCCAGCCCACAAAACTATGCTTGGGAACTACGAAAGGATGCCAAACAGCCCTGTGCCACGAGACGGAATTATGCTGGCCGCAAAGCCACTTGTAACACGATTTCACAGAGAAATCACCAGGTGAAGCAGACCAAACCCCATTTGAGATAACCGGAAGCAACCTGTCCTTGACGCCACACACTTTCTTTACGTACCAGCTAATGTCCCCTGTAGGCTGATATTCAGCCCAAGTAACTCCTTTCATATAGACATGATTCATCCATTGAACCCATAGACGATCAGCCTTCACGACAAGCCACCAAACTAGCTTCCCAACAAGAGCAATATTCCAAGTACAGCCATTTTTCAGATTTAAACCACCTGCACTTTTAGGAGCACAAATTTTTTCCCATGAACCGGAACGCTTTCTCACCTGATCAGAGGAGCCTCCCCAAAGATAATTTCTGCAAATGGACTCGACCCTCTTCATCACTCCTTTAGGTATAATGAACATAGAAGCCCAATACGAGTGTAGAGTTTGAAGGACAGATTGTACCAAGACCAATCTACCAGAGTATGATAATTTCCGAGCCCCTAACATTCTGATACGCTCCACAATACGATCAATCAAAACTGAACAATCCTTGGCCTTCAGTCTCCCAGCAGTTATAGGGACCCCAAGGTACCTAAATGGCATTTTTCCTTCTACAAAACCAGAGACCGATAAAATGTCAGCCTTCAGAGAAGCTGGCACACCATTAAAGTACACATTCGATTTTTGAGGGCTATTCTTCAATCCTGAAGCCAAAGAGAAAGTAGCAAAGGACCGCAACAACACCAAGATGGAAGCTGCATCCCCTTTACTGAAGAGCAAGAGGTCATCAGCAAACATAAGATGACTCAACTTCAGAGGCTTGCACAAGGGATGATAATTAAACTTCAAGTTGTCTGTGGCAAACTTGAGAATTCGACTCAAGTACTCCATACAAAGTGTAAAGAGTAAAGGAGATATTGGGTCACCTTGTCTAAGCCCTCTCTTGCCTTTAAAAAAGCCAAACACCTCCCCATTGATGGCCAAAGAGAAAGAGGGAGATGTCACGCACTCCATAATCAGGAGTCTAACAGAGGATGGGAACTGAAATGCAACAAGTAACTCATCCACAAAACGCCAACTGACAGAATCATAGGCCTTCATCAGATCTATCTTGAACATACACCTGGGAGAACAAGCTTGTCTATTATAGAGTCTAACCAGATCCTGACAAATTAATATATTCTCCATTATACTACGGTCTTTGATAAAACCACCTTGGCTCCTGGACACCAGATCAGGTAATACCATTGATACCTATTGCGGAGGAGCTTAGACACACATTTGTAGAGCACATTACAAAGAGTAATTGGTCGATATTGAGTCACAGATCGTGGCATCTTCACTTTAGGAATTAAAGTGATCACGCGTAGCATTCACTTGCTTCAACAATTTCCGATTCAAACACATCAATAATAGCCGCATTGCACCTCCTCTCCTATCACACTCCAAGAGTCCTTATAAAACGCACTCGAATACCCATCAGGGCCTGGTGCTTTGTGGTTGGGAATATCAAAGATAACAGCCCTTATCTCGTCTCTGGTGACAGGTCGCAACAAAATATTCCTGTGCTCCTCATTACATACCCTCCCTTGTTCAATAAGCAACTTGTTCACTGGAGATGTATTCACATCCGTGCCCAACAAGTGAATATAGTAATCCAGGAAAGCCTTTTGAATGGTCTGAGGATCCTCCTGAACTACTCCCTGCATATCTTTAACAGAAAACACTTGATTCCGTACCTCTCTGCTTTTAATCACACTATGGAAGAATTTTGAGTTGGTATCGCCTCCTTTGATCCAATCAATCTTAGCCTTCTGTGCCAAGAAAGACAGAGCTGCCTCTTGAAGTTCAGAATACTCCATAGCTGCCTCCTTCTCCTGAGCTCGAAGAGAAAGGTTCCCAAGATCAGTTGCAATCTGATTCTGAATATTTTCCAGACGTTTCTTTGCAATACAGGCATTGTTTTCTATATTTCCAAACTGATCTCTATTAAACCTCCTAAGATGCCCTTTTAACAGCTTGAGCTTCCTAGTCACACAATACATTTTCGTGCCTCTAACCGAGATATCCCACCAAACCTTAATGTTATCAAGAAACGCAGGTGAACTGCTCCACATATTGAAGTATTTAAAGGGTTTTTTCCCTCCAAGACTTCGTGTACTACTCCTAACAACACATGGACAGTGGTCAAAAAGACCTTCAGGCAGAAAGTTAGCAAAATAAGTAGACATTCTCAAAGTCCACTCATTGTTAACCAAAACTCTGTCAAGTCTGCTATAAATTCTGTCCTCCCCATCTCGTTTATTATTCCAGGTGAAATAAGCCCCAACAGCTGAAATATCCAACAATTCACAAGTGTCCACACAATATCTGAATTCAGCAATATCATTACTATTACTCACCCCTCCAAGCCTCTCATCATGAGAAAGCACACTATAGAAGTCGCCACACACTGCCCACGGTCCAGGACAGCCAATTGCAAACCTCCCTAGCTGGCTCCACAACTCTCTCCTTCCTATCAAATCATTGACAGCATAGACCATTGACAGAAAAAAACTAATGCCACTATGTATATCCAACACCTTCATATGAATGCATTGGGCTGAGTACTCAAGAAAATCAACAGAGAAGAGGGATGGATTCCACAGAACCCACACTCTACCACCCTTATGCCACCGATTATTAGTAGAAATACTCCAACCATCTATCATCACACTACTAAGAGTTTGGAGACTCAAGGATTTGACCTTAGTCTCCAGGAGACCAAACAAACCCACTTTATTTTGATGCATAAACCATTTCACAGTACGTTGCTTAGCAGGCTTGTTCAATCCCCTAACATTCCAAAATCCAAAGCTAGACATTCCCCACCCGAAGGTGAGGGATATCTCTACTTGTCCCAATGCCCTCCCTAGGAGGATAAACTCCTTTACTTGTAATATGTAGCGTATTATTTGTACTTTGATTTTATTTGTGATAGATATTTACTTTTGAATCAAAGTTGTAATCTGCAAAACTTAGAAATAAAGTTAAACTACACCATTGGAGTTCAATGGTTTTTATTGAATGAGAATTGCAATATTTACAAAAAACAATTAAAGAGTGCAGAATTGAAATTACAGAATTGAAAGTACAGAATTGAAAATACCGTATTAACAAAGATAGAGTTTGAGGTTGGTTGCATTCCATGCTCTAGGAATCAACTCTCCCTCCAGAGTTACCAATCTATAAGCTCCTTGGCCTACAACTGAGTCAATCAAGTATGGTCCTTCCCAGACTGGGGCTAGCTTTCCTGCAGACTTTTCCTTTGTGTTTTCAAATACTTTCCTCAGAACTAAATCTCCTTCTCTGAAGACTCTGGCCTTGACATGTTTGTTGAAAGTCCTGGCCACATTCTGCTGGTAAGCTGCTAACCTTATCTTGGCTGCATCCCTTAACTCTTCTGCAAAATCAAGACTGGAAGATAACAAATCTGGGTTAGTTTCTAAACTGTTCAGACCATACCTTCTTTGTTGGAGCATACTTCGCCGAATCACCGCTTCACAACCATACACCAAAGAGAATGGAGTCCGCCCTGTGGAATTCTTCGGTGTAGTTCACGACCACGTAACTAAAGGCGACTCTTACGCCCATCTCCCTCGTCGTTTCTTGACTTCTTCTTCAAGGTTTTGATGATAATCTTGTTACTAGACTCACCGACCATTACACCGGGATATCGTGGTGCGTAAGTAAGCGCTCAATATTCCAGGTTGCACGTAACTCCCTAGTCTTGTTCCCTACGAATGTACCATTGTCACACACAATCGGCTTGGAATTCCAAATCTGCAAATGATGTTCCTCTTGATAAATGAGATGACTTCCTTTTCAGAACACTTCGAATGCCTCTGCTTGATCCACTTCAAAAGTAGTCCGTCATTGCCAACATAAAGACCTTCCGTCCCGGAGCCATCTAAGCTTTCCAACTATGTCCATGCCCCACTTCATGAAAGGCCACGGTGCGAGAAATGGGATCACGTAACCTCACCGGTGGTGGTGGATCATTGGAGAGTGCTTCGACATGCTTCACATTTGCTTGTGTACTCCACAACCTCTTTCCTCATAGTTGGCGAAGTAACCAAATCTCAAAGCTCTGTGGCGGACTTCTCCCAAAGACCGTGGTTGCCACAATCTCCTTCATGTAATTCTTCCGAGCAGATTCGCCTCTGCTGGTTCAGGACATAACGCAAATACGGACTGACATAGACTTCTTGAATGTAACATCATTAATCAAGACATACCTCGAGGCTTTAGCCGAAAAGCTCTGGCCTCAAGTCTGCTTGGGGGTAAGACACCATCTCTAAGAAAAGCATAAAAAGGTGCGATCAAGAGAGAGGAGTGGGGTAGACAGGTTGAAACAGGATCGGACTTCTCTATAGAAGGTCCGAGGAGGTGAACTATGGGAATCTGTCCAAGTCTGCAGGTTTGAAACTAGAGCCAAGACTAGCTAGAGAGTGCACTGCGAGTTACGGTCTCTGGGGATCTGGTCAATCCTAAAGCCCGGGTCAAACTTGAAACCAGGGTTCTAACCTTCTCAAGGTAGAGCGGCATCTTAGAATCTTTGGCCGCAAAAGAACCATTAACTGATTAACAATAAGTAAAGAGTCGCTTTTTACCTCCAGTTTTTGACACCAAGACCAATACGTACCATCAAACCTGCGATTAAAGCCTCAGATTACGCCTCATTGTTGGTGGTACGAAATTCACAACCGACACTGGGCTAGTATGTCCCCTTGTGGCGATTTCAGACAATGCCCAGACCAGAACCTCTCGACATTAGCCGCTCCATCGCATACAACACCCAGTGTCCGCTTCTTTCTCGCCTGTAAGCTTCAACACCTCCATAGCACTACTTTTTCCAGGGTGGGTGAAATCGACCACAAAATCCGCCAAGGCTTGTGACTTTATCGCATTACGGGTTCATAAGCGATGTCGTATGTCTTGAAATGCATGCACCATTTAGCCATTCTCCCAGACAGTTCAGGCTTTCTCAAGACTGACTTTACTGGAAGGTTAGTTCTAACACAAATATGATGACTCTCAAAATAAGGTCTAAGCTTAGTGGTTGACATAATCAAGGCAAGAACATACCTCTCCAGAAGAGAATACCTGGTTTCAGCATCTAGCAAGCTCTTACTCACGTAGTATATTGGATACTGCAAACCATCTTCTTCCCTGACCAGAACTGCACTTACTGAATGCTCCGTGACTGACAGGTACAGACTTAGCGGTTCTTTCTCTTCTGGTCTGGATAGCAGTGGTGGGGTTGACAGGTAACTCTTCAGATCCTGGAATGCCTCCTCATGCTTCTCGCTCCATTCGAGCATATCATAGAAGGGTTTGCACCTTTCTGAGGACCTAGAAATGAACCTGTTCAGAGCTGCCACTCTCCCTGTCAACTTCTGGATATCTTTCACAGATCTGGGGGGCTCCAGATCTAGGATTGCCTTTATCTGTTCTGGACTTGCTTCAATTCCTCTTCTGGTGACCAAGTAACCTAGGAACTTTCCAGAAGACACTCCAAAGTTGCACTTTGTTGGATTCAACTTCATATTGAACTTGTCCAGGATTGCAAACGCTTGTTCTAGGTGCTTCACATGATCTTTAGCATCCTTAGACTTTACCACCATGTCATCAATATAAACTTCCATCAGGTCCCCAATGAGATCTTTGAACATCATATTGACCAAATTTCTAATAGGTGGCCCCAAAGATTCCGGAGTCCAAAGGGCATGGCGGTGTAACAGTAGATTCCACGGTCTGTCATGAATGACGTCCCTTCCTGGTCTGGAGGATACATCTTAATCTGGTTAAAACCACTTGAGGCGTCCATGAAGGTCAGAACCTCATGGCCAGCAGTCTTGTCCACCATGGCATCAATGTGAGGAAGAGGGAAAGGATCTTTGGGACATGCCTTGTTCAGATCTGTGTAATCTACACGCACTCTCCACTTTCCATTCTTCTTCTCGCACAACAACCACATTAGCTAACCAATCAGGATACATTACCTCCCTTACCATGTTCATGTCCAGCAGCCTTCCGGACTTCTTCGTTGATGATAGCATTTCTCTGCAGTGCGAACTTCCCTGCGTTTACGGTGCCTTTGGTGGTGCATTTGGGATCAATGTTGAGCTTGTGCGTGATAACGTCAGGATCGATTCGATCATGTCAAAGTGGCTCCATGCAAAACTTGATTTCTTAGACTTCAGAAAGTGATCGGATCGGATCGATCTTGGATGGTACATCACCGCCTACTAACACTTTCTTTTCTGGGCAGCTCTGGTCTACACTGATCTGGTCCATCTCCAATCCCGACTTTTCCTGGTTCCACTATCGACTTGACTGGTTTCGTAATTGCTATGCGAGAGTTTTGTTGGTGGTCGAGGCTTCAAGGTCGCTCTGTAGCACTCCTGCCTTGATTTGCCTCTCACCCTTTATCACCAGGACTCCCCATTGAGTTGGGACCTTCACACATTGATGGTAAGTAGACGCCACAGCCTTGAGATTGTGGATCCAAGGCCTTCCTAACAAAACATTATACGAAGTCATAGAATCAATAACATTAAACTTCTCAAAAGAAGAAACTCCCTGGGCGTAGGTGGGAAGTGAGATCTCTCCTAAGGTGTGCTTGGTCTCGCCACTAAATCCAACCAGAACATTGGAGTTCTTGGTCAGCTTGTCCTGACCTATACCCATCTCCTTCAATGCATCCAACATGATCAGGTTCACGTAATCGCCCCATAACCGTAACTTCGGCGTACAAGGGTGCTCCCAATCTGCAACTTGATCACCAGGCTATCATGGTGCAGAACTGGAATGCCTTCACAATCTTCATGGTCAAAGGTGACAACTTCCCAATTCTTCTCTACTCTGGTTGGAGGTTGCATCTTCTCTTGCTTTGCTATCCTTTTAGCTGCAGAATAGGTTAGTCCACAGATATCAGAACCACCATTAATAAATTTTACCTCATGTGTGTAGGGTGGAGGATTTGGCGGCTTTTCTGACTCCTGTCCCCTGGAATCCTGGGACCTGGCGCTTTCAGTTCTGGCCGGATTCCTCTGGACTGGTCTGATGATGTCCTTCAGACGTCCAGTTCTGAGCTGGTAAGATATCTCCTTCTTGAAGGCATAGCAGTCTTCTGTGCTGTGGCCGATGTCTCCATGGTACTCACAGTACTTGTTTGGATTCCTGTTTGGATTTGGATTATCATTCCTCTTGGGCCATCTTGCAGCATTCCCAAAGCTCTCCAGCTTTGCTATCAACTGTGGTACCTCCACACCGAGACTGCTGATATCAAGGGAGTCATCAGAATTGACTGTCTCAGAACTGACGGCATGCACTTTTGTTCGGGTGGCTCTTTGTATGGCGCTGGCCTGTTCTGGGTGCGTCCACTATCGGACTTCCTGTTCACCTTCTCATACCCGTAATCGCTGTCCAGGCTAAAAGCATCCTCTTCAAGTCTAATCTGGGCCAAGGTCTTTGCCTGCACATCTTCAAAAGTAACACAAGGATACTTGGTTAGTTCACGATAAAGCTCAGAGTTGACCACCAAACCTTGCATATAAGCCTGGATAGCGGTTGCAATGTCACAGTTGGGGATAGAGATCTTCTCCTTGTTAAACCTCTGGAGATAGTCTCGTAGGGATTCATCTTTCTTCTGCATACAGTGCATGCAGATCACTTGTTTGCTTCTCCAACTTCCTGCTGCTAGCAAACTGGGCAACAAAGACATTCACAAGATTAGCAAACGATTTAATAGTACCATTAGGAATATTGACAAACCATTGCAGAGCTGGTCCAGCCAGAGTAGAACCAAAGCCTTTGCACATGCAGGCTTCTCTGTACTCTTTTGGGCTGGGATTTGTGTACATCCTCTCTGCTTGTCTTGGGCTACGTGGTCCTGTGGATCTCTGTACCATCATACGCTTTCATCCCTGGAACACTGAACTTCTTTGGGATGTCCTGCATGGTTATAGCCTCATTGAATGGTGAATCTGCATAACACTCTTGGGAAGCCTCCTCAATTGGTCTTTGGAACTCCTGGGATCTTTGCAACCTTGTCATGTAACTTCGGAGTTCTTGCATCATCATGAGGGTAAAGTTGAACTTCTTCTTGCCCTTCCTTTCACAAGATTCTCGGATGATTCTTCTTCATCTTCACCACCCAGGAGTTGGTCTTGAGATCCTCATCTTCGTCAGTTAGAGAAATCTATTCTCTTGATTATAGAACTCAAGGACGCCCAGTGTCCGATCTTTGAAGTCTTGCCCTTAGCGAGAATCCAACTTGGTTTTCGTAAGCAGACTCTGTCTCCTTCAGTCTTGCATTCTCTTCTGAGATTTGCTGAATCTTGGACTGCGCATCTTGTAACTCCTTGGACAATTGTTCCAAAGTTCTATCAGCCATTTGAGTATGGAAAAGGTGATTTTTGTGAGATTTTTTGTGAGAAAAGTTACACAAATTAATAAACTAGTTGTCCCACGGTGGGCGCCAATTTGTTTTGGTAAAAACTTAACAAGTATGAAAATGGAGAAAAGTGGATCAACTAGTACTATTTGCGGAACAGAACAGAATTGAGCTATACTGGACAGAACTAAGGACGCAGAGATTTGATGACGCAGAAGTCCCGAGAAGAAGATGGAGAAAACTGCGGGCTACCAAGCCAGGAGTACTTTTATTAATATCAGAGTTGGAGTTACAGAGTACAATCTGTGAGAGTGATCACTTCTGTAGCAATTCGTACAGAACTGACTGTAATTATCGTATTGTGATTATCTAGTGCTTAAGTATGCTAATGAGAGTAAAAGATGATCAAAAATGTACAAATGAGCCTTTATATATAGGCTAATCAAGCTACAAAATCAGTTCCTATTTTCTAGGGCACGTTTCCATGACTTCCATTACGCTCGACGGTTAAATAACCTCCATTGACTCCACTTCTGCTCAGCTGAAATATCTTCCATTATCCCATGATCTTTGTAACCGTCATAGTTGACCTCTGCTGACCATAACTGCCATGCCTCTTCTGATCCGTTCTGGGCTGTAACCGCCATTTGTCCTTCTGTCCTGCTCTGTACCATATTCCTGACATCTATCCAGAACTGCCAATTCTGGGCTGTGTAAAATCTGGTCATAACAGGGGGTATTGGTAGAATTCGGAACTTTTGTAAAGAATTAGTATCATACTTAAATAATTTTTTGAAAAGTAAGGGTTATTAATTAAAAAAAACACAAATTCTTCTATAAGTCGGGACTTACAATAAGTTATTGTAAGTCCACCTTATTTGTACCCATTTATATAGCTTTTGTACTATTTAAGTGATAATTATGATTAATTGTTACTAAATTTTTTTAGTACCCCTGTAAGTGACTTTAGTAGATTTGTTTCACATTAATTTTGTGTGAGTTGTGCTTTACAGGACAATTACTGTTAAAAAAAAATAGTAATGAAGAAAAAGAAATGAAAATTGAACAAGAAAGAAGAGATGAAAAACAACGAAATAAATAAGAAGGAGCATAAGGGAAAAGAACTACAGAATACAAAAAGGAAATAGAAAAAATTAGGAAAAAAAAAAAGTAGGTCCCTGTAGATACCCGTATCCGTACCCCCCAAAAACAAACCCGATGATGAAAAGGACTTTCGTACATGCTTTTAAAAGAGTCGAAACGGTACAAAAGTGTCTAAAACGTATTAGTCATTTTTAGCGTATTAATTTGGACTTGCATAATCATGAAAGTAAATGTCAATTTTAGTCATCATGAGCGTAACACGAGCACAATATAGGAACGTCTTATTAAGCCAAGCCACAAAAATTTCAACTAGCTACAAACTACCAAACTTACAAAAGCGACCCTAAAACGCACACTAACACGTCACCCAAAACGGGCTAAAGTGCGTCCCGTGTCACATTTTCAAAAAGTTAGGTTTTATGAAACCATAAAATAATATAACCTAATATTATTTTATTTCTTGCCAAAGCAGAAAAACACGACAAAACCGAAACACAACCGAAATTCGGACCAAAAGCGAACAAATACTTAACCCTTAAGTAAACCACAAAACATAATCATTACCTAATCAAACCGCCAAAACCAAGCGGCGGCATAAGCGACTCACCAAAACAAAAACAAATCGCCCGGTTGACGATTAAAAACTTAAACGCGTCAACAAAGCGATTAAGTTTGTTTTGTACCAAATTACTTTTTAATTTTTCTTTAAAAATATCTAACTCAAGCAAACTTAAACGCTGTACACAAAGCGATTAAGTTTTGCTATCCCACGAAAACCACCAAACTCTATAAATACCAACCCCTTCATTCATTTTCAAATACCGGTTTTAGCACTTACACACTATTCACGAAATCCACTCAAAAATACCGTCTTTACATTTTCAAAGGTAAACATTTTACCTACGGGGCGTTTGAGACTTCGGATAATGGGGTTACATTAACCCCAAACCCGATATTAGCACTAGCGGCCGTATTAAATACGGTTGTAGATTCGGATTCATAATCCGTCTAAACCCCGCCAATATCGCATAAATAAACGACTCATTATCACTAAAGCAAACCGACGTCACTTTTATAATTACGCAAGTCCTCATTCATGCATTAAATAACGACTAGAATCACGGATCCAACACTAAATTGTACCGCTTCATAGAGTCTTTTAGCATGTCAAAACTGAGGGTTTTTCACAAATTCTAATACGAGATTGGAAAATAACGTCTATAGTAATAATTTAGTCAATAAATTATTATTTAACGTACATTTCCTATAGCAATATGTCATTATTTTGACAATTTACATTATTTATGCATTTTAATCGAGTCATACTTATTCGCACTTGTACGTAGCGTCATTTTAGCCCAAATATCGAAATTAAGCAAATGTTTTCAAATTAGTAGAGACTACTCTTATGTAGGCTTTTTGATTACGGGTTTCAAAACTTATTTTGTCAAAACTTTCAAAAGTAACCTCACTCAGAATCCCTTCTGCGGATTCAAACCTCAGATTGATAGGTATCGACGCACCTTGAAATCCGAGACACTCGTGTCTTGTATTTCAAGACGCGTTGAATAGGTTCCAAATTCCTTTAATATTTGGTGGCGACTCCGAAAATACACTTTCAAAAAGGATTTTCTACTTTTCTTTTTGGTCACAAATTCATGCAATGATCTCCCCCATTTTCCTCAAAACTTCGCACTTTTTCCTGCGAGGCGCATTCCGGCCCGGCGCCCCAAGACGTGGCGAGGCTCGGCTGCAGGCGTCGATAGGTCTATCACTTTCCCGGTACCTTCAGTTGGCGACTCCGCTGGGGACGAGCATGATTTTTATTATTTTTGAAAAACTTTTTTTTCTTTTATTTTAAAATCATAAAGAAGTGAAGCTTGAAACTTTGAAAACATTTACGCTTTCGATATTTGGGCAAAAATACGTTGAGTCGAATCCTCCTGATTCAAACCACACCCTTTGAGGAACGGCTCAAAGAACTCTCGCCTATAAGCGAGGTAACTCGACACACTGCTCTCTCACCCTCCACGATTACAAGTACGGCATCCGTACAAACGATCGTAACTACCAAACTCGAACGCTCTAGGGCCGTCTTGAATGCACACCTAAGGCGTGTGTAGTCTTGCGGGTGCCCCTACCCAAACGTCATGGGAATGACCAGGAGGGAACCTTACCCTATAAACCAAAACCTGTGTTTATATGTACAAGTCTTGAAGCTATAGTACCCTCACTATAGTAGTCTTTCAAAAAAAAAAAAACTTTACTGCATGCAAAAACTCCTCCTAGGCATTATACTTTTAAAATACGTCCATCTTTGAAATTGCTTTTTCAAACTTTTTCAAAAAGGTCATACTTTTAAAAACACGCCGTTAGGCTCTTTGACCCATAGTCATTTGAGTTTAATAAAATGCCGCTACATTTAAAACCGACCTAGGATAACCACTATATCCAGGTCTTTTTCAAAACGTAAATGAATTATCGTGACGTATCGTCATAATACATTTATTGCTAAAAGGTCTTTCACAAAGCAAAAACCCGAATATGTCAATTCATTTCGGAGATTTTAAATGAAATTAACTTTTAGAACATTAGATTTAGCTTTAAGTCGAGTGACTCTTTAGTCGTCCCGATTTAATCTTTTTCTCTCAAAAACAAAAAAACGCGGGCTCGTTCACATGCGGACGGATTGATTTACTCTTTGAATCGAGTGACTTATTGTCATTTTCGATTTAGATCCCTGTGTCACACGTAGAAGGCGAACAATTGATCACCTTTTACCCAATTTTAACATCCTCAGGTCGACTAGCCTATCGCTACTTCGGTCTGATCCTTTTTATCATAATCCAATGATAAACCCCTGGCAACATACCGCCAAACTGGGTTAATCTGATTATGATCATACAAATTTTCCTACCTCGAGAATAGGGACGTGTCAACGCGCCTCTATCTCAAAAGCTTCCCGTGTCCTTTTAAAAGCTAAAAACACGAGTCAAGTCACCCACTTTTTACGCTTTTGTGTCTTCCTTTGGTCGTGAATGTGATTTTTCATTTGAGTCTTTTCCTTCTCTTTTAGAATCACTAAAGATTTGAAAACTTTGTCAGGTCCACTCATTGAAAAACCCCGAACACCCGGCTCGCAAGCACAAGATGAATTTCCGTTTCAACCTCGCGAATGATGAAACTGCCTTTTCACCACCTCCTCCACTAATGACGATCACCGAACACGTAAGGCTGCTCGACCACAAGGTAGCCAATCTCACCGCTTTATTCGAACACCTGGCCGCCATGCACAAGATCGAAACCGAGAAGATCGCAAGACTATTAGCCGAAGAGACCGCTCGACACATCAAAAGAATCCGATCCCTGGAGGATGAAATTCACAAATACAAGCTAGCCAAAACTTCAGATCATGGCCGCCAGGCAAATGCTTCTCCCACTGCAACAATGATCGGACCGCTTAACGCTATAAACTCAAAGGCACTAGCGGCACGACCAATATTCCTAAGATGACCACTCCTCGCCACCCAGGTCATCATCGGTTGGACTATTTCAGTTGCAACAACGACGAAGGTTCGATCCCCTCTTCATGTCTTACTCAAAGGCATTAGAAAAACTTCGTAAAGAAGAACATTCTCCATCTTCCCAAACCCACCATTGTACCACCCGAGGATAAGAAACCGTTATCATGGCACGAGGACTCATAATCTGCGAATTCCACAGGGAAAGGGACATGACACGAGAATCAAGCGCCAGAACGTGATCCAAGACATGATCGATAACGAAACAATCGATAAGCCAAGCACAACCCCTAAATCATCGTGCCAAAGATGACACCTCCTCCTTGCTCGCCCCATTTTCGTAGGAGCTCATCCCATCCTCAATCATCCCCTCCTGGCTCCGCGGCGATCACGAGGTCAACGTCCTTTTCGGCAAAGATCAACAACAAGTGGCGGCGTCGATCACATTCGCCGAGCTGGGGCGAGAACAAAACCAAGACACGAGGACCGGAAGGAAATTTTCACCCAAATCCTCATCAACGTCGCGTGACGCCTCCTTAAACCTACAAATACCGCCGTGATACCCTCCCAAACGCACAAGCAAAGAAGAGAGTATAGTCAAGGATATGACTAACCTACCCATAACCAACAACCTTTCCTTTAACACAACATGCAAAGATACCAAGGAGATCCTCCCGGTATGACTCATTGACCGCATTGTCCTGGATTGGCTACCAGTGCCATAACTTTCTCCCACGCGGACCTACCACCCTTTCAAGATCCACACAACCCAAAGACTCTACATAACCGTAGAGTGTCGTAATATGGTACTACCGGTTACCCTCATCGACAACGGCTCGCGATCAATATCACGCCTCTAACGACGCCTCAAGTTAGGACTAAAAGAAAGTGATGTCACCCTCTTGCTCCAACAAAGATACGGCGTCTGACCAGTACATCCCGCGGCATAGAAGGAATCATATCATTACCCATCATGACAGGATTCATCAAGACAAGAACCGAATTCCAACTCATGGACATCCCCCCGGCATACAATATGTTACTAGGAAGGACATGGATTCACGCTACCGGGGCCATAACATCAACTCTCCACCAGAAGGTTAAAATCCCTTTTTACAACGAGGTTATCACCATAGAAGCCTCAGATTTCCGAGCCGCCCTTCATCAGCTGAAGCTTGAAGAAGATGCCACCCAATCCACCAGTGCCCAGGGAAGCCCCAATTCAAGCACCTGCACCTAGAGTCTAGGGTCCTGCGTCATCATGACGCCAATTTTCTAAAAATCGGCTAGGTTACTCGATCATTTTCCTAATATAGTAAGTCTCAGAACTAGAGTCATTAAGGTTGTCCAAAGCTCCCTCGTCTGAGCTATCTTCAAATGTAACCGCTTTTGATAACATTAATAACATGAAAGTTTTTGGTTACTCTTTGCCTCATTTAAACTCTACTTTTCTTAATAATCGCGATAAATCTAAACTAAATAAAATTGCATTATATAGATACATTGCAAGTATTGTCTCAAAACCCGAACAGGACCCAATTATTGAAGACACAACAACCATCAACATAGGAACGCCCGAAGAGCCTCAAGAACTACAGCTGGGGGCTTCCCTAAGCACGGAAGAAGGGGCCACCTATACCAAGCTCCTCGCATGAGTTTAAGGGCGTCTTTGCCTGGTCATATAAGGACATGCCGGCATAGACCGCGAGATAGTGAACACCGCGTCCGATCAAACAAGGTAGCGGCCAGGTCAGCGGAAGCTCAGAAGCGCATCAAGCGAGAATGGTCTCTCATGGTCAAGGAAGAGATCGAGAAGCGACTACAAGTGGTTTCATCCAAGTCATCGAATACTCGGTGGGTCTCGATATGGTGCGATTATGAAGAAAAACGGCAAAATACGAGTATGTGCCGACTTCCGGGACCTGAACAAAGCCTGCCCAAAAGATGATTTCCCACTACCCCACATGGACATCCTAATCGACAACACAGCAGACCACGCCTTACTGTCATTTATGGATGGATACGCGGGATACAACCAAATCAAAATGGCGGCCAGACGACATGCCAAAACCACCTTCAGAACCCTGGGAACATATCTGCTACGATCATGCCGTTCGGGCTCATAAATGCCGGCGCTACTTACCAACGCACTGCTACCACCTTACTCCACGACATGATGCATAAGGAGGTTGAGGTATACGTCGACGACATGATCGTAAAATCAAAAGAAAGGGATGACCACATCACAAATCTTCGGAAGTTCTTCACCCGAATCAGGCAGTACAAGATGCGATTGAACCCACAGAAATGCACCTTTGGGGTCACGTCAGGCAAATTGTTAGGCCACATAGTAAGCCAGCGCGGGATCGAAATAGACAGGCCAAAATCAAAGCAATAATGGGCATGAAGACACCGTGCAACATCGACGAAATAAGGAGTTTCTTGGGACAAGTCCAATACATCTCCAGGTTCATCAGCAAGCTCACCATGATCTGTGAACCAATCTTCAAAAAGTTGAAGAAGGAGGAACATACGAAGTGGGACGATGACTGCCAGCAAGCATTCGACAAAGTCAAAAGCCTGCTCACAAACCCACCTGTTCTTGTACCCCCACAAAAAGACTTGCCACTGTCACTATACTTAACGACTACGTCAAACGCCATGGGTGCCATGCTCGCCCAAGAAGTCAACAACGAAGAACGGGCCATCTACTACATCAGCAAGAAGTTTCACGATTACGAAACCCGGTATGAACGGTCGAGAAAAGTCGCCTCACCGGTCCGGGCAACCAAAAGCTCAGCACTACCTCCTCACTAGCACAACAAGAGTCTACTCCTAATGGACCCTCAAATACACTGTTTGAAAGACCGATCTGAGCGGACGCATGGCCAGTGGACTCGCTTCGCCGAGCACGAACTCAAGTACCTCCCTCCGAAAGTAATCAAAGGAAGAAGCGGTTTCGGACTTCCTCGCAGAAAATGCTATCATCGAGCGACCCATGATCGATACAATGTCATTTCCGGACGATGGGATCTTCGCCATAGAAAAGAGTAATCGGCAATTATACTTGACCGGGCGTCAAACTACTGGGGCTATGGAGTGAATACTCTAATATCCCCAAACGGCGATCATACTCCACTCTCAATCAAGCTCGACTTGATTGTCACGAACAACGCCATGAGTACGAGGCTGCATTTATGGCTGCGGGCGACCATCACTCTCAAGATAAAGAACCTACGGTACATGGAGATTCATTCCTCATCATAAATCAAGTAGCGGGGCATGGAAGATCATGAGCGAAACCTCACCAAATACCAAGCAAAAGTACAAAAACTCCTAGCTAACCCATTGCATTGAGTTCTATCACCTCCCGAGGAAGAAAACCAGGTTCGACGCGACCTTTGTCAAAACTCTCATCCCTCCTAAACATGCCACCAGACATGAAGTTACTACCCATCATCGTCGAAAGACGTGGCGAACCAGCATACATCCATACCATTGACCTGGGCGGCCGAAGCGAGGCAGCCTTGGTATCAAGCTATAATCAACTACAAAGCAGACAACACCTACCCACCCGACAATCGATAAACGTGGGCCGGAGGGCTATCAGGCTCCTAGCTCCCCAATTTGTGCTAGAGATGGGACAACTACTCAAGAAGACACCACAAGGGTCACTACTCATATGTGTCGACTACAAGAAGGGGCAGGAAATCGTCACGCAAGTCCATGATGGCGAATGCGGACCCCACATGAACGCTCGAGCACTCTACAAACAAATCCTACGGCTAGGATGGGATTGGACGACCATGGAGGCAGACTGTATCCACTACGCAAGCATTGCCACAACTGCCAAATTTTCAGCAACGTCCAACATGTACCACCTTCACCACTATACAGCCTAACCTCACCCTGGCCCTTTTCAACCTGGGGCATCGACGTGATAGGAAAAGTCCACCCCATCGGAGCAGGAGGTCACTGTTTCGTGCTGGTGGCCATCGACTACTTCACTAAATGGGTAAGCGGCGTCTTTTCGGACCCTTGGCTCCAAGGAAGTCGCCAAGTTCATCCAGACGAACATCATATGCCGATATGGCATACCCCACGAGTTCATCAGCGATCAAGGTTCACACTTTCAACGCGAGACCGAAGCCATACTCACAAAATACAACATCCAGCATCACAAATCCTCACCCTATCGACCCCAAACCAATGGAGCCGTTGAAGCAGCGAACAAGACGGTCGTCACCATACTTGAGAAGATGATCGACAACTGCAAAGATTGGCCTAACAAAATACCATATGCACTCGGGATACCGTCTTACCATCCAGAACCCCTACGGGCATGACCCTATTTCCTCACCTACGGCATGGAAGCCGCCCAACCTGGAAATAGAAATACAATCTCTGGCATACTAATGGAAAGTAGCATCCCGAGAAGCGAGAATGGGCCCGTGAGCGATGCGAACAACTCATGCTCCTGGATGAGCGCCGAGCTACATTCCACTGAGCACCGCATTTAATGTACCAAGCCCGAGCTACAACGAGCATTCAACAAACGAGTTAAGCCACGACACATAAAAGTAGGTGATCTCGTACTAAAGTCGATCCGAGCACCACTTCCGGTCGACCCACGAGGAAAATTCAAGCCTAAGCTTTGGACCTTACCTGCGTCGAGGAAATCTTCACAAAGCGGGCTGATTAAACTAACCGACTCGGCGGCCAAGAGTTCAACCTCGCCACAAACCTCGATCAACTCAAGAAATACTACCCCTAAAACCGCTTGCAATGTATCTGTAGAATACAAATTTTATAGAAACAATTCATGGACCGGCCGGTCCTTAAACATGCTCATGGACCGGCAGGTCCTTAAACATGCTCATGGGCTGGCAGGTCCTTAAACATGCTCATGGGCGGCATGCCCCTAAAGCGCTTTTCTTTCCACAAAAATCAAACACAATTCATGGACCGGCATGTCCTTAAACATGCTCATGGGCCGGCCTGCCCCTAAAACTGCCCTTTCTCTCTACAAAAATCAAAAACACAACTCAGGGGCCCGCATGCCCCTAAACATGCACCCACCAAACACAATTCATGGACCGTGAGTCCTTAAACATGCTCATGGGCGGCATGCCCCTAAGCGTGCACATTCACCACAAAAAGCAAACACAACTCTTGGGCCAGATGCCCTTAAACATACATTCTCGAACTCACGCGGTTTGATTCCACTTTTCGTGGATACGTAGGCAGCTTTGCAAAAAGCGCAACCGATATTCAACACAAAAATGACACGTCCAAAGCTTAAAAAGGCCAAGGACATAGTCAACACAAAAATTCGTCTTTTAGACCTGAAGGGTTAAAGGGACGATATTCAACACAAAAATGACGCGTCTAAAGCTTAAAAAGGCCAAGGACATAGTCAACACAAAAATTCGTTTTTTAACCTAAGGGTAAAAAGAACGACATTCAACACAAAACGACAAACCCAAAGCTTAAAAAAGTCAAGGGAATAGTCAACAATAAATGCTTGCTTTCTAAACCTTTGAAAAAAGATTAGAACCAAGGAATTTCACACAAAATAACAAACAAAATGAGGCAGAGTCGTAAATAAAAACCTGATTTTTATTAATCTTAAAAAGAACGGTTACATTTTGGATTTTTCAAACATAGGAGCATAACTACGACCTTAGAAATACACTAACAAACACTATATATTACAATACGAGTCCCGACATGTACATCGGGTTTAGGATAGGTAATATATTACATAATACAACATAATATGAACATAATACTAACAAAGCACACATGAACTAAAACCAGGTTACTCTCCGAAGCCGACTCGAAACCCTCCAACTGAATAGGGGAGCACCAACCCTCAACCCCTACGAAAACCCCCAACATTGCCATAACGACCTTGATCACGACCTGGAATATGGCGGCGGCCGAACACACTTTCATCGGTAGAGTAGCTCGGACTCGAACCCTCGCCATCACCACCGTCGTCCAAGGTCGGTAGGGTCATAAATAGACATCCGAGAAAGCCCGTTGAGCTCTGGGCTCGGCTCGGCGTGACCTCTTGTGGGGACTCTGCGCAATAGTCCACCTAGTATAGGCTCGTGATACCGAAGTCGCCCTAGGAGTACCCGCCACAGGCCACCTAGGGCGCCGTAATCCATCCGCACACCCAGGCGTCGCCATGCCACTAGTCAACATAAGCATGCCCTGCACCTTGGTGTCATGACCAGGAATGAATCGTGCCCACCCTATCCGTCTCTCACTCGCAAGGATGGATGTAAACACCCATGTCTAATCCGCAGCGAGGACTCCAGACGAACCATCGCCCGGCCTCGCTCGCCGTCACATCAACTATTCCCCACCACGGTACCAACCAGCGAATGGTCGACGACCCCACAAGTCCAGGAAGTAATCGTCGGGCGATGATGTGGATCCGACCACCTAATATAACGACTAGCCACGTCCCGGCGGGATGTGACCCGGCAATATCACCTAGCACGCTCAACCGCTCCATCAACCGCACTGAAGGATTAAGGGACACCCTCGACACGGGCTCGCCCTATTGCGAACACGATCATTCGGACCGGGATCGTCTCGGCTAGGATCAAGGCGGAAGGGTTCTGACCATACTCCATCTCTTGAGCAGCGGTGATTAGGCGAGATCACCAAGCGCTCCCTCATACAAAGAATTAGGAAACATGTAGCGGTGGACTAAGCGAATGCCAACGCCCTTTTACGGCACCAAAGGAGATCGTCTCATTTTCGCGGTTCATAAACCGCTTGCAGCGATAGAGGCGTCGACTCCCAACAAATAACTCCTCTGTCTCCACACGAGTCATCTGAAGGTAGTTCTGCACGTGCCTCTTATATCCAGGCCCCGATCTAACGCACACGGGAATGTTAGTTCGCAACCACCCACCAATGGCTCCAAATTCCTCAACCAACTGGACGGACTCCCCACTAGGAAAGCGGAAAGCGTGGAAGCTCAAGTCCCAATAGTCGAGACACGCATCCGAGGAACTCGGGCTCCATTCGAGCGCCTAGACCCAGGAGGACCCAAAAACCGCAATCTTTCAAGTCTTTCTCTTCCAGCCCCGATAAGGACGCACACCAACGACGCAAGTTTCCTTCAAAACTCTCCATGACTCGACGAATGTTAGTAAATATTCGAATATTTTTGGAAAATCGAGAATAGAAAACGAGAGGATGAGTGAAATGAACTAACTTAGCCCTCCTTTTATAGCCGAGATTTGCAAGGCGAAATGCAACACAAAAACTTAAACGCTAGTGAACAAGCGATTAAAATAAATCAAACAAAAACCACAAAACAAAATTCTAATCGCAGTAAGCGAGCGATTAAAAATCAAATCGCTTTGTTACAGCGATTTTCTTTCTTTTCTCGACAAAATTATTCGATTTCTTACACTTCTTACACACCTATACCCAAAATATTTAACTTATTAACCCCTATTACCTTTACGACCTCATGACCGACTAAAATCGGTCCGTCGCGTCGTCTCGATTTGCGTGATCAATTCCAGTATTTACGTATTTTTCATTTTTACAAAACACAATAATCACACAAAAATTAAACACAACACAAAAAATGATTTTCACATTCACAATTTTAGTCTCAAAGCGTCGTTTTAGCTCGCATTTTACTATGTCAAAAAGCGTCTTTTCACGAGTCTAAAATATGTCCTAACCAACATTTTCAAAAACTCTTCATTTTGCATTTAATTCAGTCATTAGCGAGTCGGTCTCAATCGAGACACATATATATGCTTTCACGACTAACGATGTTTTGCGAATGCGGCTCGGCAAGCAAATACGCAAGGATTTCAGACCCGGCTACGACGCAGGAATGCATTTTTGCAACAAGACAAAATAACCCAATTAAACCCATAAACACCTACACGTCCAGAAAACCAACCAACCATAACAAGACCTAATACATTAACCAATACAAGCGAGAAAATAATATTCATAATACAAAGTCCAAAATATACAAAGTCCAAGCCTACTACGACTGGTCACGACGCTGCAAGACAGCACGCAGGGAATCAATCTCAGCACGTGCCCTATCCAGCTCCCCTGCATACTGACCCTCCAGCTCTGCCCGGACCCTCGCCAGCTCCTCGGCATGCGCGACCTCCGGCTCGACGCGATCTCGCCCACTCCTCGTACGACCCTGGCTGGCTCAGTCGCGCCTCGGCCGTCTCGCCTGCGCCTATGGCGTCAACAACCTTCTCGTTCACCACGGCCCGCCACCGGATTGCCGCCCGCCAGAGCCTCCTGTGGACCTCAGCTGTCACCTGCAACAATGCGACAAATCAATTTAGCTTTCTGGGGGCTATAATCAAAAACACCTTGACAGAGTTTGACTAATGATTTTCCGCTAAAATCTTACTCAAACCAGGGCTATAATCAAAAACACCTTGTGAGTTTGACTAATGATTTTACACTAAAATCTTACTCAAACCTGGGGCTATAATCAAAAACACTCGCTTCAACAGAGTTTGACTAATGATTTTACACTAAAATCTCACTCAAACCAGGGCTATAATCAAAAACTGCTTGTGAGTTTGACTAATGATTTTACAATAAAATCTTATTCAAGCCAGGGCTATATACTACATAATACTGCATCTTTGTACAAAGAGGAGGGTTAATACCTTTCTCACGCGGGTCCCACCTCTCAAAACCCGCATCGGTGACCCGCAGACGAGGAAAGCGGCGTACGATCGAATGAGCGACCCTGCGTGAACAACGGCGAGTCCTCAGCGAGCGGAGGAGGCTGGAACTCAAGGTCGAGTCACGTCGGCTACAAAACAAAAATAGGATAAATTTTTGCTTCCTAAAACCAAAATACATACAAGCAAAGGGATAAACAAGCATACCTCGATCACGGCGTCGGCGAGGCATCTTTGTGCCCAAGTCACGTAATCCTCATCCCGCCGCGGCAGGAGTCGGACTCACCCTCGTGATACACGTCCACGACGCTCATTAGCGTCGCGCCGCCACGAACAAAACCGAGGGCGAGGAGGCAGTGCGATGAAGCCGCCGCGACCGCTGCGCAGACAGACGCTCTCCCAAGTACCGTCTGGCCGTCTTGGGTCTCGATGTACTGACCGCCGTCGTCAAGGGGACCAAAGCGGCTGCAATCGTCGGAGCAGCCGGTAAAATCCCTCCCAGGGTCGCGAACAAACTACAAAACAAGACCAAATTATAAACCACAAAAACAAACACAAACCCAAAAACAAACCTACAAAAAGACCAAAATACAAAACACGACCGCCCTTACCTTATCCATCGTCATCCCGGGTTAAAGCGTGCCACGAGCGCGTCATAGTTGAGGCCAATACCCCTCCGATCCGTAAGTCGCATACGCATGGAAAGCGGGTATGTAGCCGTCACCTTGAGCGTGTCCGGAGCGAGAGGGAAGTGAGCATAGCACCAAACTGCGAGCAAACAAGACACGCGTTACGGAAGAAAAGCAAAACAAAACAACGAAAACCACAAAGTCGAACCCTACCTCCATCGAAGACCGGGGCCCCTGGCGACACATCCGAATTCTCGTCAATCGATCAAGGCGTCTGCGTCCCTCGGTAACGGATCAGCGGACCAGGCGAAGTCACCCGGTCAAAGTCACCTAGGCGTGACATGTCCGGCAGCGCCATCAACACGGTAGTCGGCGCTCGCTCCCCTTGTCGCCAAAGTGGGTGGCCGTCGGGAACCACCACAACCTGGCCAAGACCTACGCTCGGCGCTCGCTCGAGTAGACCCTCTCTTCTTCCTCCTCCCCTCGAAGAAGTCGTGAAACCATATCGTCTGGTGAAAGCGTGTGCTCCTCGTCCTTCCACCTAATCCGTCGCCAATCGGCGCCGCGACTCGTGGGCTATCGATAGGAGGTCGCTCACGCCCCGATCAAGTACACCCTCGCCATGAGGCGACCAGTAACATTTGCCCACGAAGAAAGAGTCACGCCCGACCTCGTAACCAGGCATGTGGAAGGTGTTGGTCGTATCCCAAAACCTATCCAACAACGCCCTAAATGCGGTGGCGCGAGTTCACCCGCTTGCCCGCACCTCCCTCCACTGCACCAAGGGCCGAAAGGCGTCCCCGAGCACTATGTCCGCTCCTCTGGGTGAGCCTACCCTCAAAGGCGTCAAACAAGTCGAAACCGGAGAAGGTCCTCATCGAGCCTAACGAGCCGACCTTCACCGGATCGACAAGTGCTCAGCGACTCAGGCAGTCGCGCCGTCGATCCAGGCCACTGCGACCCTGCAACGCGGGCCGTGAGGATAGTCGGGCCTCGCGCCCAACTTCGTCAACCATCCCCATGAAGACCTCGGTCGCGGCCTCGAACTTCGCGCGCTGCATCTGGCGCCGGCGCGCCCTCGCGCCCTCGGCCTCACCCTCGGCCTACTTTCGGCCTCTACCTCGGCCTCAGGATCATCCTGAACCTGCTCCTGCGCATGGCCACAGCCCGACCCGACCACAAAGCGGCCCGCGATGGCAGCGGCCTCAGCCCGAGCATCGTCGGCGGCTGGCGGCGGCGGCGGCGGCGGCCTCAGCGATCTCGACCTCGGCGACCACCTCGGCCACGGTCTCGTCGGGAACCCCCTCCTCGTCGCTCGAAGACTCCTCAGGCCGGAAGTGTCCTCGTAGCGGCTCCGGACCGAGCACGACCACGCCTCGCGGAGCGCCACGGGAGCTCCCACTCTCGACCTCCTCAAAACACCGGCGACCTCGGCCTCGTCCGGTCACCACCCTCAGCGGCCAACCACGAGCTCGGCGCCTCGGCCTGCTTTGCCCTCACCAGCCACATCCACCTTGCGCTTCTTGGCCTCGGGTTCCTCCGGCCGCGACCACGACCTCTAACGACCCCTCCGGGAGCCACGCAGGCTCCCTGAGCAACGCCGTAGCTACGTCCTGCGAAGCCCCTGCGGCCACGACCTCTGCCTCGGCCCCTGCAGGAGCCACAGCGTCCTCTCGGCCACCGCCCGCGACCACGCCCTGCGAAGACCCGCGGCTACGCTCAGAGCCTCCACCACGGCCTCCCAGAGCCTCGGGCGTCTCCGGCGGCGCCGTCCACGCCCACGAAAGACTGCGGGAGGACACCACTGGGCACGACCTCGGCCACCAGAGACCTCGACGACCCAAAGAAGAAACCACTACCGCTTAGCGTCACCGTAAGACCGCGTCGCCAACGACGGCCTCCTCACGCACCACATTAGTGCGATTCGGCGAACGCCACGACTCCACACCACTAATCAAGCGGCTCAGGACCACCAGGAGCAGCACCACGTCCCAGGCCACTAGCAGAAAGCCCAGGCGACGCACCAACAGCACTAGCACCACTAGCAGAAAAGGCCGGAGACTCCACAGCGGCACCCTGAAGCTCACTCCCTGGCGTCGTAGAAGCTCCAGGCGTCTGAGGAAAAGCTCTCAGCAAGTCCGACTGAGACGGACCTTCAGAAGCCTCCAAAGGCGCAGGCATACCTGAAGTAGGAGTATGCTCGTCCCTCGGAACAGTAAAGTCAACGCCGGCCAAAACCCGATCCATGTCACTGGAAGTAGGCGCTGGAGGCCTAGGATCACCTGCACAAGATTCAAAGACATACTCGAAAAACAGCAACAAAGAAATCATTCTAGAAAGATCGAGACAAAGCAAAAAGCAAGCCATAGGCCCATTTTAAACAGATAAGGCCAAAGCGGGCGAAGCACGAAACCAAAATCCATGAGGCGTATCACGATATGTCGTCCTACTCGATCAAGTTAAGAGCAAGCACGCACAAAAAGCGGCAGAGAATTGGCCAAAAGCAGAAAGCGTGCCTTTTAAACCAAAAATAGCGAGAAGAGGAAAAACGCTACAGAAAGCCGAAACCCACATTTCTTTGACACAAGCCTAACCCATAAATCACAATAAGCTCATGCAAAAATTTCATGCGCAGCGATGTCCCGAACACCTCGGTGAATAGCTTTACTTAAACACCTCCAAACTACAAAAGCGACCTTTACTTGACCATAACTCAACCCAAAAGCCCCACTTCTCACAAAACAACCCCTAGCCAACACGGACAACATACATTACCTTACGTTCCATTAACTGGCACTAAAAAGCGAGGAAAAGCGACTTTTGGATACCTAGCCTAAACTACAAAAAACGCTCCAAAACACCTCCAAACAACACATTTCCTACAAAACAAGACCAAAAGTGTACCAAACTAGCCACGAGAAGACAATACAAAGAATTCGGGCAAGTTTGGGCAGAAAAATTTCGACCAAAATCGGCCCTTATATGCAAAACACCACGAAAATTACGGTTTTTCAGCCGTTTTTAGCACAAGCCACCCAAACCTATACCCTAGCATACTACAACACTTCCAAAACAACCAAGCCAATCGGGATCGTTTTAAGTAACGCAACAGAGCACAAGCCCCGACTTAACCCCCTTTCATACGGTTTCACCCCAAACGAACCGTTTTTCGCATGAATTTCAACGAACCGAGCTCACCAACGCGTTATACTGCTAATGGGTAAGCTACACTGAAGTTTTGAGCCATTTTCGAGACGTTTTCAAAAATGACCAAAATACCCCCCGAGTCAAAACGCACGAAAATCGAGGCCACAAGTCGGGTTTTCACGCAACGACAGCAAGACAAGCGAGACGAGCACTATACTAGCCATGACGAACATTTTCAAGCCAAGACAAGAGCTAAACTCGAATCAAACCGACATTTTCGACCCAAACCTGAAAGCGGTATTTCGAGTTAAAACCGACTCAAACCAAATTCAAAACACGAAAAACCAAGTGAGTTGAGTACGTACCTTGATCCATGACGAATTGTAGGAGTCGGAAAATCGATTTTTGATCAAGAAAATCGCCAAGACGAGTTTTAGAGGTTTTCGATTTAGTTTTTATTTTTCGGATAAAATAAACCAAACCTCTCTCTTTTCCCGTGTTTTAAACAAAAAACGCCAAACAAATTTCTAATCGCCTGTTTACAGGCGATTATATTTTTGTTCTATGGGTTTCAGCTTTGTTTTGGGCTGTTTTCCTCGGCCCATTACACTTTCAACCCGTTTCAAACACAATTTCAACCCAATACGAAAAACACGTAACCTCCTCACGAGACGTTCATAAAAACCTAAAAACACGTAACCTCCTCACGAGACGTTCATAAAAACCTAACCTTTTATGAGAAAAACACGTAACCTCCTCACGAGACGTTCATAAAAACCTAACCTTTTATGAGAAAAACACGTAGCCTCCTCACGAGACGTTCAAATCCAAAAACACGTAACCTCCTCACGAGACGTTCATAAAAACCTAACCTTTTATGAGAAAAACACGTAGCCTCCTCACGAGACGTTCATAAAAACCCAACCCTTTTTATGAGAAATACGGCGCCGTAACCTCAGCTATGAGACGACCATCAAGAAGCGCAAGCAAAACAAAGGAGCGCAAGCCAGAAGCGCAAGCAAAACAAAGGAGCGCAAGCCAGAAGCGCAAGCAAAACAAAGGAGCGCAAGCCAGAAGCGCAAGCAAAGCAAGGAGCACAAACGGAAACACAAGCAAGGCGCGGTGAAGTACTCAGCCACATGCGGTGACATGCCCTTAAACATGTAGGACCGTCATGTCCTTAAAAACATGTCGTCCTCCTCGCATTTCCGACGCTAAGTCCTCGTCTCTCCCATAAGACACATGCTTAGCGCCGCCAGGTAGTATCGAGGCTGTAATGGTCCTGGGATACTATCTTTAAGTTTGACTAACGCTTTGTCCGAAGCTCGATCAAACCGGGGCTCTGTAGATACCCGTATCCGTACCCCCCAAAAACAAACCCGATGATGAAAAGGACTTTCGTACATGCTTTTAAAAGAGTCGAAAGCGGTACAAAAGTGTCTAAAAGCGTATTAGTCATTTTTAGCGTATTAATTTGGACTTGCATAATCATGAAAGTAAATGTCAATTTTAGTCATCATGAGCGTAACACGAGCACAATATAGGAACGTCTTATTAAGCCAAGCCACAAAAACTTTCAACTAGCTACAAAGCGGCCCAAACTTACAAAAAGCGACCCTAAAGCGCACACTAACACGACACTCAAAAGCGGGCCAAAGTGCCCCGTGTCACATTTTCAAAAAGTTAGGTTTTATGAAACCATAAAATAATATAACCTAATATTATTTTATTTCTGTGCCAAACCGAAAAACACGACAAAACGAAACACGAAAACCGAAATTCGGACCAAAGCGAACAAATACTTAACCCTTAAGTAAACCACAAAACATAATCATTACCTAATCAAACCGCCAAAACCAACGGCGGCATAAGCAATTTCACCAAAACAAAAACAAATCGCCAGCTGATTAAAGTGACAACTTAAACGCCCAACAAAGTGATTAAGTTTGTTTTGTACCACCGCCTTTTAATTTTTCTTTAAAAATATCTAACTCAAGCAAACTTAAACGCTGTACCACAGCGATTAAGTTTTGCTATCCCACGTAAACCACCAAACTCTATAAATACCAACCCCTTCATTCATTTTCAAATACCCTGCTTTTAGCACTTACACACTATTCACGAAATCCACTCAAAAATACCGTCTTTACATTTTGAAAGGTAAACATTTTACCTACGGTGGACGTTTGAGACTTCGGATAATGGGGTTACATTAACCCCAAACCCGATATTGGCACTAGCGGCCGTATTCGTAATGGTTGTAGCAGTCAGTTCATAATCCGTCTAAACCCCGCCAATATCGCATAAATAAACGACTCATTATCACTAAAGCAAACCGACGTCACTTTTATAATTACGCAAGTCCTCATTCATGCATTAAATAACGACTAGAATCACGGATCCAACACTAAATTGTACCGCTTCATAGAGTCTTTTAGCATGTCAAACCGAGGGTTTTTCACAAATTCTAATACGAGATTGGAAAATAACGTCTATAGTAATAATTTAGTCAATAAATTATTATTTAACGACATTTCCTATAGCAATATGTCATTATTTTGACAATTTACATTATTTATGCATTTTAATCGAGTCATACTTATTCGCACTTATGCGTAGCGTCATTTTAGCCCAAATATCGAAATTAAGCAAATGTTTTCAAATTAGTAGAGACTACTCTTATGTAGGCTTTTTGATTACGGTTTTCAAAACTTATTTTGTCAAAACTTTCAAAAGTAACCTCGCTCAGAATCCCTTCTGCGGTTTCAAACCTCAGTTGATAGGTATCGACGCACCTTGAAATCCGACACACTCGTGTCTTGTATTTCAAGACGCGTTGAATAGGTTCCAAATTCCTTTAATATTTGGTGGCGACTCCGAAAATACACTTTCAAAAAGGATTTTCTACTTTTCTTTTTGGTCACAAATTCATGCAATGATCTCCCCCATTTTCCTCAAAACTTCGCACTTTTTCCTGCGAGGCGCATTCTACCTCACGCCAAGACTGGGCGAGGCTCGGGCGCGCAGGGCGTCGATAGGTCTATCACTTTCCCGGTACCTTCAGTCCCACGTGATGACCTGTTAAGGCACCGGCAATAGTAGGTGATTTATAGAAAAAGTTTAGTACAAGTTAAATGAGTTTTCTGAAGCCTCAGGCTTGGTCATGAACAAGGCAAAATCTAAACTGTACAGTAGTGGTATACCACCTGATATTTTGGCTCGGATTTAAAGTTTCCAGGCTTCAAGCAAGGTTCCCTCCCTTTCCGATATCTTGGGGTTCCCATTAACTCCAAGCGATTGAGTAGCAGGGATTGCTTTGCTCTGTGTGAAAATATTTGTGTCCGAATCAGAGGTTGGGGTGCTAGACGGCTTGGAGATCGATTATTTTTTTTACTATTCATTATTTTACTATTCACGACGGTTACTATTCATCATTTTCTTTTAAAATATTTATTCTCGTTACTTAGTTTACTTTAAAGTTCTTTATTTCGAGTAACTTAAATAGGTTTAAGTTACTAATTTATTTTATTCAGTGTAAGTATTTTATTTGATTAAGTTAAATGATTTAGTTTCGATTTAAAATTAAGTAAGGTATTGATTTTAAATTTTCTAAACTTCATTTTCAATTTATAATCATTACCTAACTAATTTACTTAGTGAGGTTGGTTAGTTATATGAATCTTATAATATTCATTTTCACTTATAAATATTATTTAACGATACTTGACACATTTTAGTATTCTTGATAAAATATAGTTAAGTGACATTTAGTTAAATTTCTTTTAGGTGGTTTAACTCCTTAATACAACTTTGTATTAAAATTTTAACTTATTCGATTTAAGTGAAAGGATAATTTGATCGTAGAATTTTATTTAAGTTTTTATAACTTAGAGATCTTTTCTACATCATTTTTTTTTATGAAACTATTCATATCTTTTTATAATGTCTCACGTTTTATATGTTTAATTTTTATTATATGACCTACATTTATTTAGTGAGTTATTGACTTTAAGTCGAATTCCTATTTTTAAAGATATTGTTTAAATTTGTGAGTTTTGCTTTAAGTTTATACCTTTCATAGAAAATGTTATACTTACTTACTTATTTATATGATAATACTCTTTTCGAGCTTACGCTTTTATACTAAGTAAATTCTTGACATTTTATATTTATTTTAGTTTATATTTGTGACGTTAGTTCTTAAATTTCTTTTTACGCGACTTCGCCTAACTTCATTTTATTTTCCAAAATCTTGTTAGTGATATTAATTTTCAACTTTATTCAATAATAGCTTTACTAGGTTTATTTTAAATTTCAAGTTCTTTATTTCCTTTTAATATTTTAACCAAATACTTATTTAGTATATTTTAAGTTTATTTTAAACTTTAGAGTTTTAAATAAAGTAATTATTATATTAAATTAGATATATGAGTTTTTATACGACTGTTTATATTAGATATTTAATACGAGTAACTTTTATGTATATTAAAAATGAACTTCACTTTTAAATTGATTTAATCCTACTTTAAACTTGATACTCTTTTTATTTAACTCTTTATTTTTAGTTGTATTTTAATTTGAACCATTAAGTGACTACAACTATTTTTACGACTATAAATATTTTTATATTTATTTAGTTTATTTACTTAAGCCGGATAATAATATTTTTAGTCTTATTTTTATACTTGTGATGCTTATATTTAATATCTTCAATAATTTACACATAACATATAATTTCAACATGATAAAATTTCATATAAAATCAACAATAATTTAACAACACATTTTTCACCTAAAACATATTATCATAAAATCATACAAATATCATATTTCACAATTTAATTCAACATCATATAATAATTCAAATTAACACATAATCAAAATTCATAAAATCACATAATTTATTTATATAACACATGAACACAAAACTTATATATTCTAAATACGTAAATTAAACTAGTGTGCGGGGGCACCTTATTATTATTGAGTTAGTTGTATTAGAGTGATTTTAGCCTTGTATTGAGGATTTGCCTATTGTACCCTTGTATACATATATATTAGAATAATAATACTCACCCACATTGGGGATTCATAATCCAATAGTAACGACAAAAAATTTTTCATTTGCAATTTCGAAAAAACAAAAAAAGTAGTTCGAAAATTAATTTTGTCAACATATTGATAAGAATACTAAAAAAAGTTGGCATTTAAAAAGGATTTCTTAGTTAATCTATATTAATTATATATAACAAAAACCATCCTACACAAATTTTCCCTCCAACTTTTTTTACCCTTTTTATTTATTTTATTTTATCCCATTTATTTTATTTCCTTTTTGAAATTATAAGTAAGTCAATATCTTTTATGTACAACAGAATATTTTTTATTTTTTTTAATTTTTATCTCTTAAACTGTCAATTTTTATTTAATGTTTTTTCTTTTTTTTTTGGAAACTATTTA
This sequence comes from Dianthus caryophyllus, assembly GCA_023091065.1. Lineage (NCBI taxonomy): Eukaryota > Viridiplantae > Streptophyta > Magnoliopsida > Caryophyllales > Caryophyllaceae > Dianthus > Dianthus caryophyllus. Next base: position 12,659,220 of record JALGRB010000016.1, read on the forward strand.
ATGTGTTTTGAATATAACATTTATGCGCGTTTTACCATATTATTATAATAAATCATAAATTTTAAGACAATGTATTGTGATACTTCGATCGGTTTTTGTCACATTATGATATATTTTAAAAATAATTTATAACTATATTTGTATAAAAAAAATTTAGATGTTTGTGGATACCCATATCCGTACCCTCCCAAACAAAACCCTGTGATGTATCACGGACTTTTATTACGCATGCTTTAACGTTGACTTAAACGGTTCTAAGTAATGTCGAATTCATTTTGAGTCGTTTGAAATGTTAAAATGTTTTAGGTCGCTTTACATCGCTTTAAATAAACGTTCATTTTGTCCATTTGGAGTCTAGCTAGGTCCTTGTCCTGCTTCATTTGGCGTGAAACCAGATTCGCACTACAATTAGTCCTTTTACATTAACAAGGTCTAATTCAGCATTCCTAAATTCCTGAATTTAGGCCCGGTAGCTAAAACCGCTATTTAGCCCCCTCTTACACAAGATACGGCTCCACGTCTTACCTTATTTCACAAAAGCTATACAAATACACCTTTTTCATTTTTCTCGGTCTCTAGTCCAAACTGAAGCCCAAACCCACCTTTGGCCCGCACTCCAAAGCCCTAAGCATCACAAAATATCTCGTAAATATCCTAGGGTTTTCTTGAGCTTCACGTTTGAGATTATCTCGAAATCTTTCAAAGATACAATTCAACCAAACTAGAAACTACACAAAAACCCGACCCTCGAACCGCATAAGCTTATGCGGTTTGGGGGGGAAACCGCATAAGCCTATGCGGTTTTCCCAGGCAACCGCATAAGGCTATGCGGTTCCTAGGCCTGTTTTTATCCCCGATTTCCTAATTTCTCCGAGGTTTTTAGTATATATACAGCCCTATACCTCGACCTCAAATCATACTTTCAGATCACAATTTCACACACAATTCACAACACACAAATCCTCTTTCACAAAAGCCTCAAGCACTCAAATCTTTGAGTTCAACACACCATCCCGTGTTGAATTCATCCTCCTTTTAAGTTCAAGAAGCGGCTCGCCCATCTGAAGCGTCGGAGACAAGGTAAATCACCGATCCACTTGGATCAAAAGCTTTTCTTATTTTCTATGGACTAACAAAGGGTCTACACTTTAGCGCCCGCTTTGGCACCCAAAGCGCTTGCAATCCAAGTGTTCTATTTACTTGTGCACACTCCATATCCGATGACACGCCAAAGTCGCATAAGAATCAACCCTTATAAAATAAACCAATGGACAATTGAACTTTATTTTATTTGCATGCATCTTGCACCTTCTTATTTTGCATTAAATCAACTTAAACAATGAATTCGACCTTTAATCGAACTGTTTTAGTTAACAAGTTAAACATGCTAAAGCGAGGGTTTTAATCAATCTTTTTGCATCTGCATCTGCATTCTTTTACAAACTTATCGCACTTGTGCGTGGCGATAACATTAGCTCAAATATCATCTTACATGGATTGTTCTAGGTCAAGAGAGGCTATTTTTACATAGGCTTTTCTAAAAGGTTTTCATAAATCATTATTTGAATTAACTCTTTTTCTAAAGTACCCTCACCCGAATCCAACTGGTTTCACAAGCCTTAGATCTAGGGGTGCTCAAGCGTGCTCCAAAATCTAGGACATGTTTTTAACTTAGAACATGGTAGCGAGTTCCTATTTTCCGCGATAAATAGGTGGCGACTCCATACTTGATTCTTAAAGGTTTTTCCAACTTAATCTTTTTAACTTTAAAATCCGCCCTTAAGCAAGACGCCGAGTTGGGTCCCGACGCAGTTCCTGTTCCACAGGTTTGGCGACTCATTTGAGGACATCTTATTTTTAAAAACTTAAAACTAGCTTTTTCTTTTTAAAAATAAAGAGGTGAAACTGAAAGCCTTGAACAATCCAAGTATACATATTTGAGCTATGCACATTCGTTTAGAGTCCATTCCTTTTGGAATCTAGGCACCCTTTGCACCCTCGAGGTGGTTCCCACATGCGAGCTTGTCCACTCGATAAAGCACATGCCTGACTAGCTTTCCTCTCGCCCCTCCACGGCTTGCCGTAGCGGCTATCTCGACCGCCCGGTGCCCTTCAGAAACCTATCGCCCCAAGGAAATGAAGGGGTTAAGTATCTGTCAAAGCGTACTCGAGGTAGTTGGAGGTGTACCCGACTGACTCATTTTTCACCCCTTTTGAGTCATACGTACAAGTTCGAGGCTATGCACTCCATGGTCTTTCAAAATGAGCATTTGCATTCATATCTTCGAAAACTCGCTTAAAACGTTTCAAAGATAAATGAACCTAACACCTAACAAACTAACACTTTTCAAACAAAACTCTCGCGAATTTTTGAAATAAACCTTTTCAAAATTTCCTTTTTCACTAACAAGCAAAAACCCGAGTAAGGAATAAAACCCGAGCTCGTGGATTTCGATCCTCTAGGTCACACGGCCTAGACTCCGTTTTAACATCCTCGACTCGACTTGCGCGAGCCGAATCCTTCTCTTTTTACACATCCGACTCGAGCTCACCTCGGCAAATCACCGATATCAGTTCGATGGATGCAAAACAAAATCTTTTAACATCGAGACGAGATGTGCGCACGCATCCTCGCCTCAAAAACTTTCCTTAGCAAAACCTTTTCGAAAATCTCCTTTTTCAAGCTTAAAAGGTCTTTCAAAACAACGAAATGAGCTAAAATGAATGCCTAGAGTGAATGTGAGTCTAGTGGGTCGAGTCGTGTCGCTAATACGCAAAGTGAAATGCAGGCCTTAGCTGGATACTCGTCGTACTAAGAACCGCCTAGTAATCCCATACAAGAAACGAACCTACACCCGTAAAATGGCCGGCAATAACGAAGTTACCGCACTCCGTGACCAAGTCACAAAGCTGACCGCTGACCTTGAAAGACTTTTGACCACCCACACCACCGAAGTGGAACGCATGGAAGCCAAGATCAAGGAAGAGGCCGATAGGCACGCCAAGAAACTCCAAGCCATGGAGGAAAGGCACTACGTCTCCAGCACCTACTCCATCCACAAGGAGAATGAAAACGTGCCTACTAGCATCAAGGACGAGCTCCCTAACAAGCTCGCCCTTAGTGACCTTCCTGTCTTCCAAGGACATGAGAGCCCGATCATCCACATCCGAGCTTTCAAGTCCCAAATGGCCATCAAAGGGGTCGACGCTAAGCATTGGCTAACTCTCTTCCCGCACTCTCTAGCAGCAGTGCCCAAGACATGGTTCTACTCACTCGACCCACAACGGGTCCCCACCTTCGAAGAACTCACAGTCGAGTTCGACCGACAGTATCGAGACAATGAAGACACTCAAGTCTCAATTCGCACCTTAGAAGTCCTATCTCAAAAGGACAGTGAAAGCTTTACCGACTATCTTACTCGTTGGAAGAAGCTGAGCGCACAAATCCCCAACCGTCCCCGCGAGGACGAGCTCGTACCGAAGTTCATAAATAACCTGCGACCCGTGTATCAATTTTACATGAGGTACAACAACATTCAGAACTTCAAAGATGTAACAACCTGGTTTTTAGTCGACTTTAATTACTAAGGCGGAAATTAATTAAGTCTTAAACCAGCGTTATTAATTATACAAATAACCCAAATATTACATCATCGTTTAAGAGTTGAATGGAACAACTCTGAATACGGAAGTTAAAAGAGTAAAGTGTTGTATATATTACATATCTCTCAAAAGCAACAAAAGTAAAGCGTAAAAACGTCTCGTGGCCCCATCCAAAATCCACCTCTGGTCCACGATCGCCCCGCACAATAAACTATTGGGGGATGCACTGGCGGATGATGACTAGCCATGCACATACTTACCCTCGTTTTCAATTACTTTGGTTTAATATTATCACTTTATAAACATAATATTATGATAAAAACATAAACATGCTTAATACAATTAGCATGTAAAGACATATACGTCATAATAAGCATGCGGTTAAAGCGATAAATCATATAAGCATGATATTCAGTTATGAAAGCAAATAACATATAATATCATGGCCATAGTATCACAACATATCAGCAAGATTACAAAGCGATATCAGATCGCATACATACACACGTATCGTATTGTTCTCATCATGCAGACTCGATTCACTTAAAACTTGTGGTCTTTAATTTTCAAGATGGTACACACTCGTTCTCATTTAATCAAACAACACACAACACATACCGCTACGAGCCTGACCATCGAGTAGGCCTTTGTACTGATCGATTGCATCTCACTTCCATAGTGCGAGGCTTACTCGACTCGTAAACCACGCCGAATACTATATTACTTGCATCTCATCGCCTAGTGTTCGAAATGATTCAACTTGAGATACAATCTCGCCAAGTGATCCGCATACGTGGCAAGAACGAATGCTAGTGTCGCGCCCACTAAGAACGAAACACGGCAAGGAGACCACCGCTATAATCGCCCAAATCGGCACGGATGCCCTGGTAACTTTAGCGAAATAGGGGAATAAAACCCTAGTCTAGTACATGTACACTAGTATCCAATTTAAGAATGGGCTATGCTAATCATAGAGCACCTTAACTCAGGATAAAACGACTATTTCCTAAAGCCTGACCCATCAAGAGTTGGCATATTCTTTATCTTGTCCGGCAATGGCGACCGCCACAAGACTACCTTAACCCCACTTCACTCACGATTGACGTTCCCTTATCTGAGGCCCAAGCTTGACCTTTTATTTAAACATACTCATGATTTATTATTTATTTGATATTACATATCACATGTTACTAGACTCTCCTAGTCTCAGCGTCAAACGTTTAAGTATTTGTAGGTTTCATATGATCACATAACACATTCGTTTATTATTTGAAGTGTTGTTAATTATTAACGTTTTCAAGATTTTTAAATTGAATCGTTTATTAGTATGTCCAAATTTTATTTAAGTGCTTTTCAAAGCACTTTAAGTCATTTACTTACTCATTTTAAATTTTTCTATACTTAGTAAAATTTTCAATTATTTTCAGTATTTCACTATTCACTTTTTACTATTCATAAATCACTATTCACTTGACACTATCCATTGGTCACCATTCATCGTATTTTATACGTATTTTTATACGTATTCGTATTTTTATACTTCGTATTCTAATTGTATTCTTATACTTATACGTATTCTTATACTTGTACGTATGTTTATATTTATACGTATTTTTATACTTAAGGTTTTTTTAGTATAATACTAAACTTGTTTTTATTTTCTAAGTACAAATTTCTAGTTTCAAAGTCGTTAGGTTCGTTTTGTACTTAGCGATTTTTGTAAATATTTTAACAGTTTAGTTTTAAAAACGTTAAGTTCGTTTTGTACTTAGTGATTTTTGAAAATATTCTAAAAGTCTAGTTTTAAAAACGTTAAGTTCGGTTTGTAAAAAGTGATAATGATATTCATTTTAAAATACTAGTTTTAAAAATGTTAAGTTCAATTTGTAAAAAGTGATAATGGTATTTATTTTAAATTGAGACTTAGTTAAATTTAGTCGTCTATTAACTAAATTTAGCGATTTTCATTTTAAAAGATAATAGTATCGTGGACGATTCATTTATAGTCCGCCTGTCCTCGATCAACATCTAGATAGCAAAGGCGAACACACGATTTAGTTCATTTTTATAACGGTTACATATTTTTATCGGTTTACAATATTTCATTTATAACTAAATCGGTTTATACTAAAATTCAATTCTAATTACTATTTAACTTTAGTGACTTAGTGATAATTTCATTTTGGTCAAATTTAGTTCATTTTAATTAAGAATGTCGTGTGGTTTCATTTAACATCAAAATTGATTTATTTCTTTTAATTTCTTAATTCTAACTTATTAACTATTAATTAAATTATATTAACAATAAACTAAAAAATGATAAAAACAATTTTGGACCTAAAATTTGGCCTAATGCCGTGAGCAAGGCTAGGTGATGTCCAAATTTTCATTTTTCGATTTTATCGGTTTTTAACTTAAAGTCTTTATATTTTAATTATCCTAATTATACTAAAACGATTTAAACTATAATGAAATTTACTAACAATTTCATTTATATTTATGAATAGTGCTTTTCAACACTTTAAATTTCTAACTTTTTAAGCTAAATGATTTATAATGTTTTAGCTGATTTGTAGTATAATACTAAGTGATATATAAAACAATAACTAAACATAAACACAAATTATTAACAAACATAAATTAAAATGAAATCAAAATGAGTAACAAGGATGAACATCAACATGAATAAATCAAGAACACATATGAAGAACTCAAGAACAACTCAAGAACACTAATTTCGATTTTAATAATTTATAATTTGTTTTCCTAATTTAGTTTTTTTTTTCATAGGAACATCTATTTTAACTAACTTATTCTAACATATTATTTACAAAAATTAAAAGTGAATATTTAGTAAAAAAAATGGAAAATGCCGAGATATGTTATATGTGTATATATATTTCTATTTTCGATTTTAATCACTTTAAACTCATTTTTAATATTTCACATAATTTTTATATAACATCATTACTTAAATAACACATAACTAAACCTAAAAATCATATGGACATAAATTAAAATGCTAAAAATTAATTTAACTAAATATATAAACATAATACTACAATACTCTATTTAACATATTATTTAGTTATTATCATTTTATTATACTACACATAAACATACAAGTTCATATAAGTGATGTTTAACATATTTAACATAAAAATCATAATCATAAAATTATAATAACAAAACAAATTAATTTACAAAGAGGTTAAAATGAGATATAACTAGTCACCTCGGTTTGGCAAGCTAGAGGTTATCCGGGTCTATTATATTATCTAGGTTTATATCTTCACCCAAGTAATCGTCTTCACCTTCAAAAATACACCCAAAATATTAAGCTTCAATACTCACTAAATAGCTAAGGAAATATTAGAGATTATTAGGATAATATTTAAGGTTTTATTTAGTGTGTTTTAGAGTAAAAATGAAAGAAAAACAAAGGGAGAAATGGAGGCAAGGAGCTCGGCAATTTTGGAAGCAAAGAAGTGATTTTTTTGACTTAGAAAATAAAAGGGAACACTAGTAATAATATTAGGTTAAAAATATTAGGTTTTGTTGGTTTTATTTAATAAATAATGTTTAATAAAAATGCATTTATGACATCAAAAGTCAAGTTGCCTTATTTGACTAATTTAGGAAGTTTCCTAAAGATATTTGATCAAAATAAAGTTCCTACGAAATTTATCAGTTTTTAAAAAGTCGGGTGTCAAAAGCGATAAAAGTTAATGTGTGCGCGTTTGACTATTTTTTCGAAATATTTCTACTTTTGAATTCTAAGACTAAAATATTTATTTCATTATTCAAAAATATTAAAAAGTATTAAAGAAGTCGAGAAATTTTACAAAACGAAAGTTTTGCAAAAAGTGTGATTTTGAAAGATTAAATGATTAAGAATTGATTTAAGGTTTGAAATTAGAAATTGATGGCTAATTATTGAATTAAATTAACACGGGGTGTTACAAACCTCCCCCCTTAGAAAAGTTTCGTCCCGAAACTTGAATGAAGAATAGGATTTTCACCTGAGGTAAACAGCTCGGGGTATTTTTCCTTCATAGAGGCCTCGGTCTCCCAAGTTGCTTGTTCGGTCAATTGACCCTTCCATAGCACCTTTACTAAAGGAACCGTCTTCCGCCTCAGCACTTTGGTTTCTCGTGCTAGAATCTTGACAGCCTTCTCGAGTATAGCAAGTTAGGCTCAATCGCGATCACGTCCGAGTAATGATATGACTTGGGTCACCTCAGATCTCCTTAGTTGAGAAACGTGGAACACGTTGTGACCCTTGGATAAATTGGGGGGTAGTGCCAGGCGATAAGCTACCTCACCAATTCTTTCAAGTACTTCGTATGGTCCAACGTACTTAGGACTCAGTTTCCCTTTCAATTCGAAACGTCGAACCCCCTTCATGGGTGATACTTTCAAGAACACATGATCGCCGACTTCGAACTCAATAGGTCGGCGATGCTTGTTAGCATACATCTTCTGGCGGTCTTGTGCCGCTTGCAGGCGTTCACGAATTATTTTGATGTGTTCGATCTGGTCCTGAATAACCTCTGGTCCAGTACCCACGTTATCACTAGCGTCGTCCCAACAGACTGGGCTACGACACTTCCTCCCGTAGAGTGCCTCGAATGGTGCACAACCCAAACTAGCATGGAAGCTATTGTTGTAGGAGAATTCAATCAAAGGTAGGCTTTTCTCCCAATTCTCGTTGAATTCTAAAGCACATGCTCTGAGCATGTCCTCGACCGTTTGGATAGTTCGCTCAGTTTGACCATCGGTCGCAGGGTGGAAAGCGGTGCTCATCTTCAGTTGGCTTCCCAATGCCGCTTGGAGTTTCTCCCAGAAATGAGAGGTGAACCTCGGATCTCTATCCGAAATAATGTCCAGTGGTACGCCGTGTAATCGGATCACCTCCTTCTCATATGCCTTAGCTAGCTCTTCAAGACTCCAAATGTCTTTGATTGGTAGAAAATGGGCCGATTTTGTTAAACGGTCCACTATCACCCATATTGTATTATTCCCCTTATGAGTCCTGGGTAAACCCGTTATGAAATCCATGGAAATGGAGTCCCACTTTCCCAATGGAATGTCCAAGGGTTGTAGTAGTCCCCTGTATGCGTTGATGCTCAATTTCACCTTCCGCAGATTAGGCACTTTGCAACGTACTTTCGGCACCGCTTTCTTTCCTACCCACCGTAACCTCGCCTTTAAATCTTGGTACATCTTATCGTAACCTGGATGTATGGAGTATCGTGTACTATGTGCCTCGTCGAGGATCCTTCTTTAAAGCTGGTACATCGCACACACCACCTTTCGTTGTATCTCAAACTCCCGTCAGGTTTAATCTCAAACCCTACTCGGTTTCCTGAAGGAATTTCTCTTCTGATTTTCACGAGTTCTTCATCCTCCCATTGTAGAGCTCTAATCTCGTGATATAACTCCGCTCTGCGATCATTGCGTTCAAATCAAAGATCGCCGATCAACTAACTCTAAGTTCATTCTTTTGAAGTCTCCGACAATACCAAATTTAATTTCCCAAATGTTGCTAAGGGTATGCGTAGTCTTTCTACTCGTAGCGCCAAGAACGACGTCGCTTTACCCTCATGGTACAATAGTTCAATCTTATAGTCCTTGATCAGTTCTAACCACCGGCGTTGTCTCATGTTGAGTTCCTTCTGCGTGAAGATATATTTTAGGCTTTTGTGGTCAGTGTAGAATTTGATACTCACTCCGTAGAGATAATGACGCCAGATTTTTAAAGCAAACACCACAGCTGCTAACTCAAGGTCATGAGTTGGGTAGTTTCGTTCATGAACCTTTAACTGCCTTGACGCATAAGCAATGACCTTCCCTTGTTGCATCAGTACACAACCCAGACCATTCAGTGAGGCGTCACTGTAGACTTCATACTCGTCTCCATCCGTAGGGAGAGCTAAGGCGCCGTGGTAAGCCTTGTCTTGAGTTCCTGGGCAACGCATTCTCGCACTCGCCGCTCCATATGAATTTGGATTCTTTTTGTAGCGACTTTGTCATTGGTCGTGCTACCTTAGAGAAACTGAACGAACCTCCTGTAGTATCCTGCCAATCCTAGGAAGTCGCGTATTTCGCTTATATTTGTGGGAGCCTTCCATTCTTTCATCAAGGCCGATCTTTGCAAGATCTACCATCACTCCGTCCTTCGAGATGACGTGACCCAGGAATGCTACCTTTTCAAGCCAAAATTCGCACTTGGAAAATTTAGCATACCACTTATATTCCCTTAGTATCCCCAAAATGATACGGAGGTGCTCCTCGTGTTCTGCCCTAGTCTTGGAGTAAATCAGGATGTCGTCTATGAAAACCACCACGCAGATGTCCAAATACTCGTGGAAGGTTCTGTTCATTTGATCCATGAACACTGCTGGAGCGTTTGTCAAACCGAACGGCATGACCTTAAACTCGTAATGACCATATCTGCTTCTGAAAGCAGTCTTCTGGATGTCCTGTTCTCTTACCGCAATCTGATGATAACCTGACCTCAGGTCGATCTTAGAAAACACTCCAGCGCCCTTCAATTGATCAAAGAGATCGTCGATTCTGGGTAAAGGGTAGTGGTTCTTAATGGTTACCTTGTTTAACTCCCTGTAGTCGATGCAGAGTCTCATACTGCCGTCCTTCTTTTTCACAAAGAGAACCGGTGCTCCCCAGGGAGAGACACTCGGTCTTATGAATCCCTTCTCAATCATTTCCTCTAGTTGTTTCTTCAACTCCTGCAGTTCTACTGGTGCCATCCTGTATGGTGCCTTGGAGATTGGAGCCGTGCCTGGCGCAAGGTCGATAGAGAACTCAACGTCACGCGCAGGTGGCAAGCCTGGTAAATCGTCTGGGAAAACGTCAGGGAATTCCCGTACCACGTGAATACCTTCAATGCTCCCACTTTCCTTAACTTCATTGACGCTGCATAGGTACACCTGATGTCCCTTTCTTTCTAACCGTTGAAGTTGTAGCACAGAGATGATTTTTGCCCTCTTTATTGGCGAGGTCTTCTGATACGTGACCCTAATCCCTGTAGGATGCTTCAAGCGAATTTTCCGATCTCGGCACTCGAACAACGCATGATACTTAGTCAACCAATCGATCCCCAGAATGACGTCGAACTCCGGCATGTCGAAAAGAATAAGGTCGGAAGGAAAGATTGTTTTATGAATTGTGATTGGAGTTTCTTTGAAAATTTTGGAGCATTTGAAAATTTTTCCGTTTGGTAAAGAAATATTTGCGTTGATTGATTCGGATTTTGTGAGATTAGCCTTTGAAACAAACTTAGAAGATATAAAGGACAATGATGCCCCAGTGTCAAACAAAACGACAGCGTTCACAGAGTTTATAAGAAAAATACCCGTGATGACGTCAGCCTCAGGTGACTCCTCTGCTTCAGCTTCAGTGAGCACATAAACTCGCCCCTGTACCACCACCGATTGTGGTACCCCTGCAGTAGGTACCGTGTTCAGGTTACTTGGACATACATTTGCCTTGTGTCCTACTTTCTTACACCTGTAACAGGTAATTGGCAGACCGTTACACTGTTTCCCTTCATGAGGTGCCTTGCCACACAAATGACAATTCCTCTGTAAGGCTCTTGGTTGAGGAGCCCTTCCTGCAACCATAGCTCTCTCGTTGTTCCCAGCAGGAACCCTGTTTTGGAACGCAGGCCTCTGAAAATTTGGCCTCTGCTGATTCGGGCGTTGATAGTTCGGCTTCTGAATGAAGCTCGACTGTGCCACAGATGGCACGAACACCTTCTTCTTCTGTTTCTCCTCAGCCTTTTCCAACTCTAAGGATGCCCACACACTGCACGCACGTTCATACGCTGCTGACTACTGATGATGTAGGTGCCAGTGCTCATGTAGGTACGCATACTGTTAGACATGTTGCGCAGATACCTCTGAGTCATTGCCCTCTCGTTGGGAGCAACCGTGGTCCCGAATTTGGCCAGCTTTTGGAACTCCTTAGTATACTCCTGGAGTGTCATGCCTTCCATCCTCGGACTTAACAATTGTTCTTCTTCTCGACACCGAGTTCATACCCAAGTATTTCCTTAATCTTCTCAACAAATTCGTACCAGGTGAACGTAATGTCGTTCGTTGGTCCCGACCACGCTCCACCCGCCATTTGCCTCTTCCTTTAGGTAATAGGCGGCAATGTTGACTCTATCCTCCTGGAGGCGTTTCTGGCGCATCCATGAGTTTCTTCATTTCCTCCATCCAATTAGTGAGGTCGATAGGGTCATTAGAACCCGAGTATGTTGGTGGACGGTGACGGGAAAAGCGATCAAACGCGCTTGGATGATGTTGGCGGTTTGCGTTGTCCGTGGCTATTTCAGCCAAACGGATTAAAGATTCTTCGGCCAGGAGGTGTCTTTCCTCGTCTGTCATTGGAGGTGCAGCCATTCTGAAAGAATTAGAAAGCGAAGAGACTTATTAGCATTGCAAGGTGTTAGATAGCATGTTTGACATTGATAGAATTTATTTGAAGTAAAAGTGATCACAAAGAATATGCATGTAAGCACAGAGGTTAGGTATATTATTCCATTGAAATGCATCTGGTACATTTTCTGCAGCAGACAGAAGAAAGGTTGGAAGTAGAGAGTGTATTTTTGTGGAATTATTTATGAATTCAACAGATGTCTTCACTCCGTGCCGTCTGGTACTTCTTTGACGCTTCAATCCTCGGAAGTTGAATTTATTATTTTGATTTTATATCCGAGGATAGTTGTTAGCTTAAATTAGTCACTTCAGCAAGTAGCAAGCATACGATAGTTAGTGTATTTTATTTTGAGGGAAGTAGTTCGTTTTTTTAAAAGTCCTTAGTCTATGGTCAGTCCTTATGGTTTCTACCCATCCTCACACTTTAAAGCGATTTCAAGTTATTATTTAAGTGATCTAATTAAAGAAAAATCTAATTTATTATTTGATCCTAGTAGTCTTGCAGTTTAACATATTAATATGTTTGTACTGCCCAGGTGTCTCTCGTTAGGTAAGCATAAATCGCATTAGGCAATTCATGTTACGGTCACGAGTCACTCGATACCAATCAGAATAACCTGGTTTTTAGTCGACTTTAATTACTAAGGCGGAAATTAATTAAGTCTTAAACCAGCGTTATTAATTATACAAATAACCCAAATATTACATCATCGTTTAAGAGTTGAATGGAACAACTCTGAATACGGAAGTTAAAAGAGTAAAGTGTTGTATATATTACATATCTCTCAAAAGCAACAAAAGTAAAGCGTAAAAACGTCTCGTGGCCCCATCCAAAATCCAGCTCCTGGTCCACGATCGTCCTGCACAATAAACTATTGGGGGGATGTCCGCTGAGCGGACAGTGACTAGCCATGCTCATACTTACCCTCGTTTTCAATTACTTTGGTTTAATATTATCACTTTATAAACATAATATTATGATAAAAACATAAACATGCTTAATACAATTAGCATGTAAAGACATATACGTCATAATAAGCATGCGGTTAAAGCGATAAATCATATAAGCATGATATTCAGTTATGAAAGCAAATAACATATAATATCATGGCCATAGTATCACAACATATCAGCAAGATTACAAAGCGATATCAGATCGCATACATACACACGTATCGTATTGTTCTCATCATGCAGACTCGATTCACTTCAGAAACTTGTGGTCTTTAATTTTCGAAGATGGTACACACTCGTTCTCATTTAATCAAACAACACACAACACATACTGCTTACGAGCCTGACCACTGAGTAGGCCTTTGTACTGATCGATTGCAGATCTCACTTCCATAGTGCAGAGGCTTACTCGACTCGTAAACCACGCCAATACTATATTACTTGCATCTCATCGCCTAGTGTTCGAAATGATTGAACTTCGATACAATCTCGCCAAGTGATCTGTACATGTGGCAAGAACGAATGCTAGTGTCGCGCCCACTAAGTACGAAACACGGCAAGGAGACCACCGCTATAATCGCCCAAATCGGCACGGATGGCCTCGTATCTTTAGCGAAATAGGGAATAAAACCCTAGTCTAGTACATGTACACTAGTATCCAATTTAAGAATGGGCTATGCTAATCATAGAGCACCTTAACTCAGGATAAAACGACTATTTCCTAAAGCCTGACCCATCAAGAGTTGGCATATTCTTTATCTTGTCCGGCAATGGCGACCGCCACAAGACTACCTTAACCCCACTTCACTCACGATTGACGTTCCCTTATCTGAGGCCCAAGCTTGACCTTTTATTTAAACATACTCATGATTTATTATTTATTTGATATTACATATCACATGTTACTAGACTCTCCTAGTCTCAGCGTCAAACGTTTAAGTATTTGTAGGTTTCATATGATCACATAACACATTCGTTTATTATTTGAAGTGTTGTTAATTATTAACGTTTTCAAGATTTTTAAATTGAATCGTTTATTAGTATGTCCAAATTTTATTTAAGTGCTTTTCAAAGTACTTTAAGTCATTTACTTACTCATTTTAAATTTTTCTATACTTAGTAAAATTTTCAATTATTTTCAATATTTCACTATTCACTTTTTACTATTCATAAATCACTATTCACTTGACACTATCCATTGGTCACCATTCATCGTATTTTATACGTATTTTTATGCGTATTCGTATTTTTATACTTCGTATTCTAATTGTATTCTTATACTTATACGTATTCTTATACTTGTACGTATGTTTATATTTATACGTATTTTTATACTTAAGGTTTTTTTAGTATAATACTAAACTTGTTTTTATTTTCTAAGTACAAATTTCTAGTTTCAAAGTCGTTAGGTTCGTTTTGTACTTAGCTATTTTTGTAAATATTTTAACAGTTTAGTTTTAAAAACGTTAAGTTCGTTTTGTACTTAGTGATTTTTGAAAATATTCTAAAAGTCTAGTTTTAAAAACGTTAAGTTCGGTTTGTAAAAAGTGATAATGATATTCATTTTAAAATACTAGTTTTAAAAATGTTAAGTTCAATTTGTAAAAAGTGATAATGGTATTTATTTTAAATTGAGACTTAGTTAAATTTAGTCGTCTATTAACTAAATTTAGCGATTTTCATTTTAAAAGATAATAGTATCGTGGACGATTCATTTATAGTCCGTATGTCCAAGATCAACAGTCTAGATAGCAAAGGCAGTAACACACGATTTAGTTCATTTTTATAACGGTTACATATTTTTATCGGTTTACAATATTTCATTTATAACTAAATCGGTTTATACTAAAATTCAATTCTAATTACTATTTAACTTTAGTGACTTAGTGATAATTTCATTTTGGTCAAATTTAGTTCATTTTAATTAAGAATGTCGTGTGGTTTCATTTAACATCAAAATTGATTTATTTCTTTTAATTTCTTAATTCTAACTTATTAACTATTAATTAAATTATATTAACAATAAACTAAAAAATGATAAAAACAATTTTGGACCTAAAATTTGGCCTAATGCCGTGAGCAAGGCTAGGTGATGTCCAAATTTTCATTTTTCGATTTTATCGGTTTTTAACTTAAAGTCTTTATATTTTAATTATCCTAATTATACTAAAACGATTTAAACTATAATGAAATTTACTAACAATTTCATTTATATTTATGAATAGTGTTTTTCAACACTTTAAATTTCTAACTTTTTAAGCTAAATGATTTATAATGTTTTAGTTGATTTGTAGTATAATACTAAGTGATATATAAAACAATAACTAAACATAAACACAAATTATTAACAAACATAAATTAAAATGAAATCAAAATGAGTAACAAGGATGAACATCAACATGAATAAATCAAGAACACATATGAAGAACTCAAGAACAACTCAAGAACACTAATTTCGATTTTAATAATTTATAATTTGTTTTCCTAATTTAGTTTTTTTTTTCATAGGAACATCTATTTTAACTAACTTATTCTAACATATTATTTACAAAAATTAAAAGTGAATATTTAGTAAAAAAAAATGGAAAATGCCGAGATATGTTATATGTGTATATATATTTCTATTTTCGATTTTAATCACTTTAAACTCATTTTTAATATTTCACATAATTTTTATATAACATCATTACTTAAATAAAACATAACTAAACCTAAAAATCATATGGACATAAATTAAAATGCTAAAAATTAATTTAACTAAATATATAAACATAATACTACAATACTCTATTTAACATATTATTTAGTTATTATCATTTTATTATACTATACATAAACATACAAGTTCATATAAGTGATGTTTAACATATTTAACATAAAAATCATAATCATAAAATTATAATAACAAAACAAATTAATTTACAAAGAGGTTAAAATGAGATATAACTAGTCACCTCGGTTTGGCAAGCTAGAGGTTATCCGGGTCTATTATATTATCTAGGTTTATATCTTCACCCAAGTAATCGTCTTCACCTTCAAAAATACACCCAAAATATTAAGCTTCAATACTCACTAAATAGCTAAGGAAATATTAGAGATTATTAGGATAATATTTAAGGTTTTATTTAGTGTGTTTTAGAGTAAAAATGAAAGAAAAACAAAGGGAGAAATGGAGGCAAGGAGCTCGGCAATTTTGGAAGCAAAGAAGTGATTTTTTTGACTTAGAAAATAAAAGGGAACACTAGTAATAATATTAGGTTAAAAATATTAGGTTTTGTTGGTTTTATTTAATAAATAATGTTTAATAAAAATGCATTTATGACATCAAAAGTCAAGTTGCCTTATTTGACTAATTTAGGAAGTTTCCTAAAGATATTTGATCAAAATAAAGTTCCTACGAAATTTATCAGTTTTTAAAAAGTCGAGTGTCAAAAGCGATAAAAGTTAATGTGTGCGCGTTTGACTATTTTTTCGAAATATTTCTACTTTTGAATTCTAAGACTAAAATATTTATTTCATTATTCAAAAATATTAAAAAGTATTAAAGAAGTCGAGAAATTTTACAAAACGAAAGTTTTGCAAAAAGTGTGATTTTGAAAGATTAAATGATTAAGAATTGATTTAAGGTTTGAAATTAGAAATTGATGGCTAATTATTGAATTAAATTAACACGGGGTGTTACAAAAGAACTAACTAAGGTCGGCACTCAAATCGAAGATGACCTTAGGACTGGCACCATGGCTAAATACACCGGCCATGCATATCAGGGGAGCTCCTCTAAGTCCTCCCCGCCAAGAACGAAAATCGCATCGCTTGGTAATCTTGATGATGACACCCTTGACGCTTTCGCAACTACCTTCTCGCCGCCTCCTAAGGCCAAGAGAAACTTCGACCCTCTCTTTATGTCTTACTCCAAAGCATTTCAAAGGTTGGTCGAGAAAAACTACCTACAACCGATCGGGCCTACTAGCGAGCCGCCCGAAGACAAGAAGCCTAAATCTTGGAACCCCAATGCCTTCTGTGCATACCACCGAGGCAAGGGGCATGACACCGAGAACTGTTTTAGGCTCAAGAACGCTATCCAAGATCTGATCGATCAAGGAAAGCTCAGCAAACCAATCAAAACCTACAAACCTTTCAAAACAAAAAACAACAACAGCCTTTGGCTCACCATGGGTCTAGGCTACAAACCCAAGAACGGCGACCACGAGAAGATGGTTAAGGAAATTCAAAGGCGAAAGTCAACTCACAAGGTCACCCTCCGACCTTGCATCCTCGACCTGAACGCATACTTTACCCCCGGAGGAATGGTCGACGGGAACACCTCCCTTCGAGACATCATCCATTCATCCGAAGCTTGTTTCTCTAGTGAGGCCGAGCCCAATACACTCAAGGCCTCACCGAGCACCAAAAACGAAGAAATTGTCTCCACGATCATGCGAGACCGCTACTGATCCTAACTTTCATATACCCGACGCCACAGACAAAACCCTCAACGGATGGTATAAGACGCTGAAATGGACCGATGCACAAGGTCACCACTTCCAGCTTATCACCGGTGAAGGACCACTCTTCGACCATGTCACTAACCTCAAAGGCAAGGACGAGAGTGATTCAACCTCAAGCAACTCAGACAACTCAAGCAGCTCAGCGGCTCAGTACGTAAGGCGATGAAGAAGAAGAAGAAATTCTTTTAGATTCTAATGCTCTTAGTGTCGGGTCATCTGTCGACCCATCTATCCTAGACTCTAGCTTTAGTTTAGATTTTCTCTTTACGGAGGCTAGCTCCAAGCAATTTTCTAATTTGTCGAATAATTCTCTTCAAAATAATGAAATGAATAAATTTGCTTACGCCTTGTCTCAAGCTAAAACAAATAACAAAATACAAACAAACAAAAATCAACAAGCAACAAACAAAACACAAAATACAAAAGACACTAACTCATGCGAAAATGAACAAACAAATCAATCATTAAATGAATACATTGCAAACATTGTACACCCAAAAACACAAGACCCTATCATCGAGGAAACCATAACCATAAACGTGGGAACCCCCGAAGAACCAAGGGAACTACAACTAGGTGCCTCACTAGACGAACACGAACGCACCCTTTTCACACAACTCCTAAGCGAATTCAAGGACGTATTCGCTTGGTCATACAAAGACATGCCCGGAATCGAACGAAGTATCGCCGAGCACCGCATCCCCATTAAACCTGGTTACAAACCCATCAAACAAAAGCTAAGAAGACTACGTCCCGAATGGTCACTTATGGTCAAGGAAGAAATCGAAAAACAACTACAAGCCGGTTTCATCCAAGTCATCGAGTATCCTGAATGGGTCTCAAACATGGTCCCAATCCTGAAAAAGAATGGCAAAATTCGAGTATGCGTCGACTTTCGCGACTTGAACAAAGCTAGTCCCAAAGATGACTTTCCGTTACCCCATGTGGACGCCCCAATGACAACACCGCCGACCACGCCCTCTTATCCTTCATGGACGGCTACGCAGGCTACAACCAAATCAAAATGTCACTCGAAGACATGGCAAAGACGGCCTTCATTACACCGTGGGGACATATCTTTACGCCATGCCCTTCGCTTAATCAATGCCGGGCGAACATACCACCGCAACGCTGCAACCCTTTTCCACGACATGATGCACAAAGAAGTCGAAGTTTACGTCGACGATATGATCGTGAAGTCAAAGGAGAGGAGTGATCACATCACTAACCTCCGCAAGTTCTTCGTTCGCCTACGACAATACAAAATGCGCCTCAACCCCCAAAAATGTACTTTTGGAGTTAAATCCGGTAAACTACTAGGACACGTAGTGAGCCAAAGAGGCATCGAGGTCGACCCCTCGAAAGTCAAAGCAATCCTTGAAATGCGACCCTGAGAACCTCGGCGAAATTCAAGTTTCTTGGGCCAAATCCAATACATCTCAAGGCTTCATCAAAGAAACTCACCATGATATGTGAACCAGTTTTCAAGAAACTCAAGAAAACCGACCACGTGGAATGGGACGAAGAATGTCAAAAAGCATTTGACAAGGTCAAGGAATTGCTAACTAACCCACCAGTTCTACGATCACCCCAAGCGGACCTACCGCTATCCTTATACCTTACGACTACATCTACCGCCATGAGCGCCATGCTCGCTTAAGAAATAAACGGCGAACAACATGCAATCTATTACATCAGCAAGAAATTTCTCGATTACGAAACTCGATATTCACCCGTCGAGAAGAGCTGTCTAGCTTTAGTGTGGTCATCCAAGAAACTCCGTCACTATATGCTAGCACACCGCATTTAAGGTCTATTCCAAAATGGACCCCGTAAAGTACCTTTTCGAGAAACCTGTGCTTAACGGACGAATGGCCAGATGGACATTGCTCCTAGCCGAATTCGATCTAAAGTACGTACCCCTCAAAGCAATCAAGGGACGAGCAGTCTCCGATTTCCTAGCCGAAAATGCAATCAACGAAGAACCAATCATCGACACAACATCCCTTCCAGACGATGGGATCTACAACATCAACCAAGAACAATGGGAGTTATACTTCGATGGCTCCTCCAACTATCGAGGATGTGGAGTAGGAATACTTCTAATATCCCCGAATGGCGAACACACACCCTTATCAATCAAGCTAGATTTTGATGTTACAAACAACGCCGCAGAATACGAAGCATGCTTGCACGGTCTCCAAGCAGCGCTTGTACTCAACGCCCGCAACATAAGAGTCTATGGGGACTCCTCCCTCATAATCAACCAAGTATCCGGAGCATGGAAGATACTTAACGAAAACCTAGCACTATACCAAAGCAAAATACAAGAGCTTATAAACGAATTCTATCACGTAGAATTCGTACACCTCCCACGCGAAGAAAACCAATTCGCCGACGCGTTATCCAAACTCGCGTCACTAATCAACATACCCCCGGGAATGGAAACGCTCCCCATCGTCGTGGAACGACGGAATGAACCCGCCTATATCTGCGACATTGAAACCGAGGAAGAACAAACCGACCCTTGGTACCAAGCAATCATCAACTACAAAACAAACGGTGAATACCCACCAAACATTGACAAACGAGCCAAGCGCGCCCTACGCCTGTTATCATCACAATTCGTGATGGAAATGGGCAAACTACTCAAAAAGACACCCCAAGGCACACTACTCCTGTGTGTCGATCACAAAAAGGGACACGAGATTATGTCCCAAGTACACGATGTCGAGTGCGGACCACATATGAACGCACGAGCCATGTGCAAACAAATCATAAGGCTAGGGCGATCGACAACCATGGAAGCCGATCACAAGAAAATATGTCAAACATTGCCATAATTGCCAAATCTTTGCGAACGTACAACACATCCCTCCTTCACCACTATACAGTTTAACCTCGCCATGGCCTTTCTCCACATGGGGGATTGACGTCATCGGCAAAGTACAACCCGTGGGAGCAGGAGGACAACCGCCATCCTCGTGGCCATCGACTATTTCACCAAATGGGTCGAAGCCGCATCATACCGTACGCTAGGCACAAAAGAAGTTGCGAAATTCATACAAAACAACATCATTTGTCGCTACGGCATACCCCACGAATTCATAAGTGACCAAGGCACGCACTTCCAAGGAGAGGTGGAACCACTCCTCCTCAAATACAAGATACAACGACACAAGTCATCACCCTACCGACCACAAACTAACGGCGCGGTCGAGGCAGCAAACAAAACCGTCGTATCAATCCTCAAAAAGATGATCGACACCTGCCACGACTGGCCCAACAAAATCCCATTTGCATTATGGGGATACCGCACAACCATCCGCACACCCACAGGCATGACACCCTATTTCCTAACCTACGGGATGGAAGCCGGCCCAACTCAGAAATCGAGATGCAATCCTTCGAATTCTCATGGAAGCGGACATCCTCGAGGCCGAATTCGCACGCGAACGATATGAACAACTCATCCTCTTAGACGAAAGACGGTTACATTCACTAAATGCGGTCCGAATGTATCAATCTCGCCTACAACGCGCTTACAACAAACGGGTCAAGCCACGAAACATCAAAGTGGGTGACCTAGTACTCAAATCACCCGAGCACCATTACCAATGACCCAAGAGGAAAATTCAAACCCAACCGGGCCGGACTGCATTTGGTCAAAGAAATCCTTCCCGGAGGAGCCGTGAAACTAACTGACCTTGACGGTCAGGACTTCCGCTTACCAACGAATCTTGATCAACTCAAGAAATACTACCCTTAAACACAAACACTTTTGCAATGCATTTCAAAACAAAACTCACTCTCGCATGGGTGAACTACGCTCGGTTTGATTCCACGCGACCGTGGATACGAGGCGACTTTGCAAAAGCTCAACCGAATCACACCTAACTACACCGCTTGATTCTCAGATTTAGAAAGCGACACGTGGCGACTTATCAAAAGCACAACCGAACTTTTTAGCACGCATGCCCAAAGCTTAAAAAGGTCAAGGGCGTTGCACTCACAAAAAGACACGCTCAAAGCTTAAAAAGGTCAAGAGCACAGTCAACACAAAACAAAACAAAGATCCAAGTCCAAAGCTTAAAAAGGTCGAGGACTTAAGAACTAAACAAATCAAAAAGGCAAATCCAAAGCTTAAAAAGGTCGAGGATTTTAAGACAAAGTATGAATGTTCGAAGCTTAAAAAGGTCGAGAACATTTAAAAACAAACAAAAGAAAGCAACGAGACAAGGCAAAAGCAAATTAATTCTATTTTATTACTTTATTTAGAATTTTTCGCAATTTAGAAATGAGCTAGGAACAAGCCTCCTTAGCCCTTTATTTGAATCTAAAAACATGTATTTAAATGAAGGAAACTTTCTAAACAAAACAAAGCAAACTACTCAAGTCATCTTCTGACGCTTCGGATTAGCCTCTTCATCTTTAAGGGGCCGCTCCGCCACAATCTTCGAACTCAGCACAGGGACAGATCTCTCAAAACCTGGGGGCTCGATCGGATCCTCGTCTGCTGACCGGGGCTCCTCGATCCTTGACTCCTAGACGATCCCTAACGGTCACCTTCTGGCCCAAGCCTCTCCGCACGGCCTCGAAGAAGAAGCATCTGCACTAGCCGCACAAAGATCACCATAGTCCCTCCTTTCGCGCACCACCTCATACGCCAAGGAGGGCCTTGGCCCATTCTTTTCCCTCCTCCTTTGATTCTCCCGTTCTTGAGGATCAGTGGAACGATACTGTTTTGGTAAAAACTTCACAAGATAGAAAAAATAGAGAAAAATGGATCAACTAGTACTATTTGCGGAACAGAACAGAATTGATCAGAACTGAGCTATATGGGACAGAACTAAGGACACAGGGATTTGATGACGCAGAAGCCCCGAGAAGAAGATGGGGAAAACTGCGGGCTACCAAGCCAGGAGTACTTTTATTAATATCAGAGTTGGGGGTTACAGAGTACAACTGTGTAAGTGACCACTTCTGTAGTTACTTGTACAGAACTGACTGTAAATTACCGTAGTATGTTGTAGTGTATTTTCTAGTGCTTAAGTATGCTAATGAGAGTAAAAAGATCCATGAAAATGTACAAATGAGCCTCTATATATAGGCAAAGCTAGCTGCAAAATTAGTTCCTATTTTCTAGGTCACGTTCTCCATGATCTCCACTACCTTTGGCGGTTAAATAACTTCCATTGACTCCACTTCTGCTCAGCTGTAACTTCTTCCATTATCCCATGACTTTTGTAACCGCCATAGTTGACCTTTCTGACCATAACTGCCATGCCTCTTCTGATCTGTTCTGGGTTATAACTGCTGTTGCTCTTTTATCCTGCTCTGTACCATATTTATGTCGTCTGTCCAGAACTGCCAGTTCTGGGTGGTGTAAAATCTGGTCATAACAAATGCCCCTTGTTTTCTCAAGTGCGCTGTTCAAAGAATCTTGAGGAAACAATCCTGTACAAATACTACTAAACAGAACAGACTAGAGCAGAACCAACGGCTAAAAATTCGAATAACAACTATGTACTTACCCAGACTTGCGCACAATATTCAAAGAGATAATGAGGGAATCAAGTAGTTGAGAATTTAAACCTGATTTGACATCCTGAATAGTAGCAACGGCTAATTCTGGGTGTTTTGAATTTTACCAACGGTAAAGTCCTAATCCCACTTGAACTCTTTTAACCTCGAGTATAAATAGGAGCCTTCAAGAAATTTTCGAGAAAACTCACCTTGCCAACTTTATCTTTTACCTTCTACTGCTCATCATCTTCTTCCTTTGTCATCTTTTTCGATCATCAATTCAAATCAAACCAAAATCATCCCGAAAATCATGGTCAACAAGACACTGATCTTGAAATCATCGAGATTAATGAAATCTTGTATGGGGATCACAAATTCATCAAAGGCGACTCTTTTGATGACGAAACCAAAAACAAATTTTCTCAAACAATCATTAAACACCTGAAAGATCACCAAATCGTGCCTGAATCTGCAAATTTTCGCTCCCGAGACGCATTATGTTACGCCTTCTTGGACCTGTCCTGGATGGGTCTCGCATCTATGAGTTCCCTTTCGTATCGGGTCCGAGGATCCTCAGTAATTCTTGGATTAGTGGGGTGCTTTCCTCTATGAAGCTTGCCCTTGCCAAATCATGCCAAGCATGTGGAAGATTATCTGTCTGGTTGATAAACTCGCACAAAGTTCGGGATTACAATCGACAAAGGCAAGATCCGAAAAACGCTATTCTGTAAGGACCCAGGTCGTGGAAGATTCATCTTGAGAATCGTGAAGGGCGAGCAATCTTGTGGAGCATC
This sequence comes from Dianthus caryophyllus, assembly GCA_023091065.1. Lineage (NCBI taxonomy): Eukaryota > Viridiplantae > Streptophyta > Magnoliopsida > Caryophyllales > Caryophyllaceae > Dianthus > Dianthus caryophyllus. The sequence goes on from JALGRB010000016.1 coordinate 12,683,070, forward strand.
CCGACATCGGGATGATAAAGACTGGAAGACAAAGCTTCCTTTTCCCGAAAAGCGATACTGGGAATAGCTACTGCTTTGGACTACCCTATTGGTGAAAGAGGTTAGTCACTTGACTCAGATCTGTTATTTCTAGCTTTTCTATTCTGGGTAGGTCTGAAGGTTTCTTATGTTCTGTGTTCCCGGCGGATTCTTGGCACTGTGCTGCGAGGATTCTAAGGCTAGGATTGTCGCGTTCATGGCCTTGCCTCTTGGGGAGAGGACTTGGTCCGAGGGGGATAACAAGACGTGTTTTCCTACTTTCAGGGCCACCGCTGTGGTAAAGGTTCACGTGCCTATGGTTTCGCCATCAAGGGTAAGTTTCTCTCTTGTTTCAAGATTGGTCAAGTCTGGTCTGGATCGGTGATTCTAAATCAAGTGTGGTCTTATGCTGTGTGAAACCTCTGAGCCACATACTAGGGGCAGTCAATCCTACTCTTCTCGCAAGAGAAGATGGATGCTATCTTGGTGGGGTCCAGATGTGAAGCCACCGTTTGTTCCTACCGTATTCCTACTCCAGGGTTCAAGGCGTTGAAAGTTGAAGAACCTAAGGTGAAGGTTCAGGTTGAGCCGCAGAAGAGTACACCGGACAAGAAAACAAAGAAGAGGAAGATAGAAGAAATTGAAGGTTTGTCATTACCAGGAACATCTTCGGCCCAAAGACGCCATCAACAAGGCGTGGAGAACATTATCCAACAAGCGGCTAAAAGGTTCGACCCAGATCTGATCGGGATCGATACTCTGAATCGGGCGTTCGTGAGCCACTCACTCGCCTTTCGTGTATTAGTCCCGACTTACTCCTAGTACAAATGCTCATGATAATTCTACCACTATTGTACCTTACACCATAAAATTCGCAGACTCTTGATCAGATAGCAAGTTTGGGGCACATTTTATCCACTTCGGGAACCGTGTGATCATACTGGAGGACAAGCTTGCTCAAAGAGCAGGCTTATGCGACTCGGAGAAGGCTTTGGACAACATGAAGGAGGTGGCCGGAAAAAGCCAAAATCGCTGCCGCCAAATCTGAGGAGAGCCTGGCCTCATTGAGGTCGAAGCGAGGGTCTCTGTGCGCGTGTTCGGGAGCTTGAAAGCCAAGTCCAGAACCAAGAGACTGATCTGGCGCTGTTTTACACAGCCCAGACCAGAATTCAAATGATGCGTGCTCCAGAGTCCGAGCGTAGTGAGTGGGACTTAGATGTCTTTGTGGAGAAATTCAAACAGCTCTTCCCAGGTGTGCCAGTTCCAGGAGAGGAAAGTGCTGGCACTGATCAGGAAGAACCCTCTGCGTCTGGTGATGGTGGTGCTGGCGAAGATGCCCAAGCTGATGACAACCCTTCAAGAAGAAGAAGAGTGAAAAACAATTACTTCTGTGAACATTTTGTGTAAAAAACAATTTGCAATCTGTGGTCTGGCCTGGACTTGTATGTCCAGGTCTGTAATTATTCTGTGAACTTCTGTCTGTTGCTACTGTGAAACTTTTGTTTGGTCTGCAGAGCATGACATTTTTCTAGTCTGCTCTGACGGACTCGGTTGCTTAGTATTTAGTCAGCCTTGGTGGTCCAAGGACTTAACTACTATCGTTCTGTTGCTTCTATTGCTGCTATTGTTCTGTGAATGTACTAACCTCGCAGGTGTACACCCCAGACTTACGTATGCATGATCATGGCTCACCTTAAGGGATATTATAGGACTCTCTTAACGGCGGTCAAGCCCTGGTCCGTCAATCCGAGGACGCATCCTCACAGCAGGACTGGCTGCTCTGCAGGACTGGCTGCACTGTGGACTGGAGGAAAATCTCCACTGCAGGACTGGCTGCTCAAGGCTGAGGACTAAGCTCAAATCTGGAAGACAAGTTCCTTAGAAGCTGGGGACCAAGCCCAGAACTGGAGGTTTCACTCCTAAGTAGAACTGGAGGATGAACTCCTAAACAAGTCTGGAGGATAAACTCCTTTATTTGTAATATGTAGCGTACTATATTTACTTTGTTTTTATTTGTGGTAGAAAATATTTACTTGAACCAAAGATGTAATCTGCAAAACTTAGAAATAAAGTTAAACTACACCATTGGAGTTCAATGGTTTTTATTGAATGGAATTTGCAATATTTACAAAAACAATTAAAGAGTGCAGAATTGAAATTACAGAATTGAAAGTACAGAATTGAAAATACCGTATTAACAAAGATAGAGTTTGAGGTTGGTTGCATTCCATGCTCTAGGAATTAACTCTCCCTCCAGAGTTGCCAATCTATAAGCTCCTTGGCCCACAACTGAATCAATCCTGTATGGTCCTTCCCAGACTGGGGCCAGCTTCCCTGCAGACTTCTCTTTTGTATTCTCGAATACCTTCCTCGTAACCAAATCTCCTTCTCTGAATACTCGGCCTTGACATGCTTGTTGAAAGTCCTGGCCACATTTTGTCGTAAGTCGCTAATCTTATCTTGGCTGCATCCCTCGGTTCTTCTGCAAAATCAAGACTGGAAGACAACAAATCTGGGTTAGTTTCTAAACTGCTCAGACCATACCTCATTGTTGGAACAGACACTTCGCCGAATCACCGCTTCACAACCATACACCAAAGAGAATGGAGTCTGGTCTGTGGAATTCTTTGGTGTAGTTCACGACCCACGTAACTAATGGTAACTCTTCCGCCCATCTCCTCGTCGTTCCTTCACTTCTTTTTCGTGTTTTTGATGATGATCTTGTTGCTAGATTCGCTCGACCATTACACCGGGATATCTCGGTGCGAAGTAAGCAGTTCAATATTCCAGGTTGCACAGAATCGCTTAGTCTTGTTTCCTACGAACTGTGTACCATTGTCACACACAATCGGCTTGGAATTCCAAATCTGCAAATGATGTTCCTCTTGATAAACGAGATAACTTCTTTTTCTCGTTACACTTCAATGCTTCAAATTTCTATCCACTTCAAAAGTAATCATTATTGCCAACATAAACACCCTCCGTCCCGGAGCCATTGGGAGCTTTCCAACTATGTCCATGCCCCACTTCATGAAAGGCCATGGTGCGTAAATAGGATGCGTAACCTCACCGGCCGTGGATCATTGGAGAATGCTTTTGACATGCTTCACATTTGCTTGCGTACTCCACGCCTCTTTCCTCATAGTTGGCCGTAGTAACCAAATCTCGTAGCTCACTGGCTAGACTTCTCCCAAAGACTGTGGTTGCCACAATCTCCTTCATGTAATTCTTCCGAGCAGCTTCGCTTCACCGGTTCCAAGCAACGCAAATATGGACTCGACATGGATTTCTTATACGTAAGATCATTAATCAAGACATACCTCGAGGCTTTAAGCCGAAAAGCTCTGCCTCAAGTCCGTCTGGGGGTAAAACACCATCTCTAAGAAAAGCATAAAAAGGTGCACCAAGAGACAAGAGTGGGGGTAGACAGGTTCAGAATGGGATCGACTTCTCTATAGAAGGTCCGAGGAGGTGTACTATGGGAATCCCGTCCAGTCCGCAGGTTTGAAGCTAGAGCCAAGACTAGCTAGAGAGTCCGCACTGTGAGTTCTGGTCTCTGGGGATCCGATCAATCCTAAACTGGTCAAACTTCAAAACCAAGGACCTAACCTTCTCAGGTATAGCAACATCTTAGAATCTTTGGCCGCAAAAGAACCATTAACTGATTAACAATAAGTAAAGAGTCGCTACCTCCAAATTCTTGACACCAAGACCAATACGTACCATCAAACCTGCAATTAAAGCTTCGTATTCTGCCTCATTGTTGGTGGTACGAAATTCACAGCTGACAGCCTGGGCCAGTATGTCCCCTTGTGGCGATTTCAGGACAATGCCCAGACCAGAACCTCTGACATTAGCTGCTCCATCAGTATACAGCACCCAGGTCTCTCCTTTTCTGCCCTGTGTAAGTTTCAGCACTTCCACATTACCACTCTCTTCCAGGGCTGGACTGAAATCAGCCACAAAATCCGCCAAGGCTTGTGACTTTATTGCTGTTCTGGGTTCATAACTGATGTCGTATGTACTGAGCTGCACAGACCATTTAGCCATTCTCCCAGACAGTTCAGGCTTTCTCAAGACTGACTTAACTGGAAGGTTAGTTCTAACACAGATATGATGACTCTCAAAATAAGGTCGAAGCTTAGTAGTTGACATTATTAAAGCGAGAACATACCTTTCCAGAAGAGAATACCTGGTTTCGGCATCTAACAAGCTCTTACTCACATAATAAATGGGACGCTGCAAACCATCTTCTTCCCTGACCAGAACTGCGCTTACTGAATGCTCCGTAACTGATAGGTACAGACTTAACGGTTCTCCCTCTTCTGGTCTGGACAGCAGCGGTGGAGTTGACAGGTAACTCTTCAGATCCTGGAATGCTTCCTCGTGCTTCTCACTCCATTGGAACTCTTTGTCCTTCTTCAACATGTCATAGAAGGGCTTGCATCTTTCTGAGGATCTGGAAATAAACCTGTTCAGAGCAGCTACTCTCCCTGTCAACTTCTGGATATCTTTCACAGATCTGGGGGGTTCCAGATCTAGGATTGCTTTTATCTGTTCTGGACTTGCTTCAATGCCTCTTCTAGTCACCAAGTAGCCTAGGAACTTCCCAGAAGACACTCCAAAATTACACTTTGTAGGATTCAGCTTCATATTGAACTTGTCCAGAATTGCAAACGCTTGCTCTAGGTGCTTCACATGATCTTTGGCATCTTTAGACTTTACCACCATATCATCGATATAAACCTCCATTGTGTCCCCAATTAGATCTTTGAACATCATGTTGACCGGCCTTTGGTAGGTGGCACCAGCATTTCTGAGTCCAAAGGGCATGGCGGTGTAGCAATAGATACCACGGTCTGTCATGAATGACGTTCCTTCCTGGTCTGGAGGGTACATCTTGATCTGGTTAAAACCACTTGAGGCGTCCATGAAAGTCAGAACTTCATGGCCAGCAGTCTTGTCCACCATGGCATCAATGTGAGGAAGAGGGAAAGGATCCTTGGGACATGCCTTGTTCAGATCTGTGTAGTCTACACAGACTCTCCACTTTCCATTCTTCTTCTGCACAACAACCACATTAGCTAACCAGTCAGGATACATTACCTCTCTTACCATGTTCATGTCTAGCAACTTCTGGACTTCCTCATTGATGATAACATTTCTCTCTGGCGCAAACTTCCTGCGTTTCTGGTGCACTGGTCTGTACTGAGGATCAACGTTGAGCTTGTGCGTGATAATGTCAGGACTGATTCCAGTCATGTCAAAGTGGCTCCATGCAAAACTTGATTTCTTAGACTTCAGGAAACCGATCAGATCAGATCTGATACTGGATGGTACATCACTGCCTACTAGCACTTTCTTTTCTGGGCAGCTCTGGTCTACACTGATCTGGTCCATTTCCAATCCTGACTTTTCTGGTTCCACTACTGACTTGACTGGTTTCTGTAATTGCTATGCGAGAGATTTGTTGGTGACTGGGGGCTTCAAGGCTGCTCTGTAGCACTCCTGCGCAGTCTGCCTTTCTCCCTTGATCACCAGAACTCCCCATTGAGTTGGGACCTTCACACATTGATGGTAAGTAGACGCCACAGCCTTGAGATTGTGGATCCAAGGCCTGCCTAACAAAACATTATACGAAGTCATAGAATCAATAACATTAAACTTCTCAAAAGAAGAAACTCCCTGGGCATAGGTTGGAAGTGAGATCTCTCCCAAGGTGTGCTTGGTCTCGCCACTGGATCCTACCAGAACATTAGAGTTCTTGGTCAGCTTGTCCTGGCCTATACCCATCTCCTTCAATGCGTCCAGCATGATCAGGTTCACAGAACTGCCCCCATCAATCAGAACTCGACGTACAAGGGTGCTTCCAATCTGCAACTTGATCACTAGGCTGTCATGATGCAGGACTGGGATGCCTTCACAATCTTCATGATCAAAAGTGACAACTTCCCAATTCTTCTCTACTCTGGTTGGAGGTTGCATCTTTTCTTGCTTTGCTATCCTCTTGGCTGCAGAATAAGTCAAACCACGTATATCGTAACCACCATTAATAAATTTTACCTCGTGTGTGTAGGGTGGAGGATTTGGCGGCTTTTCTGACTCTTGTCCCCTGGAGTCCTGGGATCTGGCGCTTTCAGTCCTGGGCTGGTTCCTCTGGACTGGTCTGATGATATCCTTCAGACGTCCAGTTCTGAGCTGGTAGGATATCTCCTTCTTGAAGGCATAGCAGTCTTCTGTGGCCGTGGCCGATGTCTCCATGGTATTCACAATACTTGTTTGGATTCCTGTTTGGGTTTGGATTGTCATTCCTCTTGGGCCATCTTGCAGCATTCCCAAAGCTCTCCAACTTTGCTATCAATCTGTGGAACCTCTACACCGAGACTGGCCGATATCAAGGAGTCATCAGAGTTGACTGTCTCAGAACTGACAGCATGCACTTGTGTTCTGGGTGGCCTGCTGTATGGTGCTGGCCTGCTCTGGGTGCGTCCACTATCGACTTCCTGTTCACCTTCTCGTACCCGTAACTATCCCGCCATCGAAAGCATCTTCTTCAAGTCTAATCTGGGCCAAGGTCTTTGCCTGCACATCTTCAAAAGTAACACAAGGATACTTGGTTAGTTCACGATAAAGCTTCGAAATTGACCACCAAACCTTGCCTATAAGCCTGGATAGCAGCTTGCAACGTCACAGTTGGGGATAGAGATCTTCTCCTTGTTGAATCTCTGGAGATAATCTCGTAGAGACTCATCTTTCTTCTGTACAATTCAGACAGTCACTTGTTTGCTTCTCTAACTTCCTCACGCTAGCAACCGGGCAACAAAGACATTCACAAGATTAGCAAACGATTTAATAGTACCATTAGGAATATTGACAAACCATTGCAGAGTCGGGTCCAGAGTAGAACCAAAGCCCTTGCACATGCAAAGGCTTCTCTGTACTCCTTTGGGGTGGGGACCGTGTACATCCTTTGCTTGTCTTTGGGCAACATGGTCCTGTGGATCTCTGTACCATCATACGCTTTCATCCCTGGAACATCGAACTTCTTTGGGATGTCCCGCATAGTTATGGCCTCATTGAATGGTGAATCTGCATAACACTCTTGGGAAGCCTCCTCAATTGGTCTTTGGAACTCCGGAATCTTTGCAACCTTGTCATGTAACTTACGGAGTTCTTGCATCATCATGAGGGTAAAGTTGAACTTCTTCTTGCCCTTCCTCTTGTCGGCATTCTCGGATGATTCTTCCTCATCTTCACCACCCAGGAGTTGGTCTTCGAGATCCTCATCTTCATCCAGTTAGAGAAGTCTATTCTCTTGATTATAGAACTCAAAGATGCCCTGTGTCCGATCTTTGATGTATCGCCTTTAGCGTAATCCAACTTAGTCTTGAGCAGACTCTGTTTCCTTGAGTCTTGCATTCTCTTCTCGAGATTTGTCAATCTTAGATTGCGCATCTTGTAACTCCTTGACAATTCCTCCAAAGTTCTATCACCATTTTGAGTATAGAAAGGGTGATTTTTGTGAGATTTTGTGAGAAAAGTTACGCAAATTAATAAACTAGTTGCCCCACGGTGGGCGCCAATTTGTTTTGGTAAAAACTTCACAAGATAGAAAAATAGAGAAAAATGGATCAACTAGTACTATTTGCGGAACAGAACAGAATTGATCAGAACTGAGCTATATGGGACAGAACTAAGGACACAGGGATTTGATGACGCAGAAGCCCGAGAAGAAGATGGGGAAAACTGCGGGCTACCAAGCCAGGAGTACTTTTATTAATATCAGAGTTGGGGGTTACAGAGTACAACTGTGTAAGTGACCACTTCTGTAGTTACTTGTACAGAACTGACTGTAAATTACCGTAGTATGTTGTAGTGTATTTTCTAGTGCTTAAGTATGCTAATGAGAGTAAAAAGATCCATGAAAATGTACAAATGAGCCTCTATATATAGGCAAAGCTAGCTGCAAAATTAGTTCCTATTTTCTAGGGCACGTTCTCCATGATCTCCACTACCTTTGGCGGTTAAATAACTTCCATTGACTCCACTTCTGCTCAGCTGTAACTTCTTCCATTATCCCATGACTTTTGTAACCGTCATAGTTGACCTTTCTGACCATAACTGCCATGCCTCTTCTGATCTGTTCTGGGTTATAACTGCTGTTGCTCTTTTATCCTGCTCTGTACCATATTTATGTCGTCTGTCCAGAACTGCCAGTTCTGGGTGGTGTAAAATCTGGTCATAACAGATACCATCGTGTATAGAAGTCGGTAACACGACTAGACTCTATGTGCTCCGGAACAGCCCAAGTAACACGGTCCGACCATCCTCGGATCCAAGCATCAATCATTTGGTTGTTTAGCACAACAACCCCTCCAACCTGAGTATCCTGCTCGGGTATGGTCTGAGCAAGCCCGATCTGCCTCTTCAAGCGAAGAGGATGAATCCACACTCCTCGTTCAAAGCCACACAACATCAACCCACGAAGCGTTAAATGACAGAACGCGTGTCGCCGTAATACCCCACCATGACACGTACCAACGAATGGAGCTCTCTTTGACGAACCACCGGTAGTAGTTTAGCGAACGCTCCCGAAGGTCAGCCCACTATATCTTTCGCGACGTCGTGGCCGCAGCTTTAAAAACGCTCCCAGGGGGGAGAGCTTTATACACACTTAGCCTCTCCATGAGCCAAACGTTGAGAATCCTAAGCAACCCTGTGCGAGCTCGGCGATTAGCACAACTGGCCGCCTAAACCCGATATGGTCTCCGCTAAGATCAACGCAGAAGGATCATATCCCCTCTCCATCTCTTCGACAACACGAGCATACCTCGCGTTTTCGAACACTCCATCTGGCATGGACCCCGCAAAAGCATACCGATGAACCAAACAAAAAGCAAGGGCCCTCCGCCTGGAACGGTCCGAAATACTAGTATCAGCCTTATTCATGTATCGTTGACACAAGAGAAGCATGTTTACCTTGCCTCCCTCAAACAAACCTGCAGCATGAGCATTCGTCATCCCAAGGAAGTTTCGCAACATCCCGTTATAGCAAAGCTCACTCCTTACAACCACAGGAGTAGTCCGTTTCGACCACCCCGCAATGGCCGAGAACTCCTCCATCAAAGGACACACCTCTCCCCCGGGAAACCTAAAAACATGCAAACTAGGATCCCAATAATCTAAGCACACATCAAGGAAGTCTAGATCGACTTTCATTTGGCGAAAGCCAATAAAAACACCCGCACCATCATCATACACCGCCCTCTTCATTGCCGAACTTAAAGAAGAAGTCCACCTCTTCAAAAGAGCATCAAAATGCTCCTCCATTTTCTTAAATACAAAAAACTTTTATAAATATACCTAATATATTTATGAGAGCAAAAATCTAAAGCAAAAGAAAAGAAGAGAAGTATTTGTGAATGAGGATTGTAGCACGCACTCCCCCTCCTTATATACAAAACAACTTACGGAATATGGAAACTCAGCATTAAAAGCCAAGCCGTCAAGCCGCATAGCCTTATGCGGTTTGCCCACCAAACCGCATAAGCTTATGCGGTTTGAACCTCGAACCGCATAAGGCTATGCGGTTCAAGGGGCCGGTTTTCTCGCAATTTTCCTAATTCCGTCTTTCCTAAAACACTACGACCTACTTTGAGCTACGATATTCTTTTGCGTTTCCCCATACACCAGCATCACACTTCACTTTGGCAACAACGATTCATGCCACGAGTCAAAACACAAACATTTTCGACATTCATGCAAGCTCATTTCGCATTTAAAATGAACTTTTCACAAAAACATTTCAACAATCTAAAATCAATCATCAAATGCATCCCACTCGGGAATCATATCATTTTTCAAATAAGCCTACCAAACAGGTTTATCGACGACAATCAAGTTCAAGCTACAACAAGTTCAAAGTTCAAACTACAACGACATGTACATACAGGTTCATACAATCTTTATCACACAAATTCACTCGGGATGACGACGACGATACTCGTCAAACTCACGCTGACCGAGCCGCTCTCACCCGGCTCGACACACCGAGCTGCTCTGCCCAAGCCATCCTCCACCTGTTGGCTATGCGCCATAGCTTCTTATGCGCCTCCTTAGCCACCTGTGATACACAACACAAAAACACTTCACATTTCTCTCCATTTTGCCTTAATTTCACTCAAATTAAGCCAACCTCGAGGGGGTAACACAAAAACACGCATCTCACTAGTTTGATCATCGCTATATTTCATACCTCGATCAAACTGGGGGCTCACTCACATATACAACAAAGATACATACCTTCTTCACCCTGCCCGTCCAGCTGTCCATGCCCGCGTCAGTGGTCACCGGCAGGTACGTCGGCAAAGTGAAATCGACGACACCCGACTCGTCATACTCAATCTGGTGGTGGAAGTCACCAGTCGCTCCGCCATCTCCGGATCAAATTCCTACAAAACAATTCAAAACACACACGTCAGGGAAATTTTTCGCAAAAATTACCTTACGCACCCTCAAAAGAAGCAAGCATACCTCAATCGGCCCACACGCAAGCCGAGACTCAGCAAACTGGCCATAGTCTTCCCCAGGACAGAGAAGACTCACCGACTCTCCTTCCCCGTACAGCGCCACCCGATCCTGAAAGAACCCTCGCTCAAACAGACCTCGGCGGATCTCAGCACCACCGAGTCGCCATCCTGCCTGAAAGACCAAACGCTCTCCAAGGTACCAAACCGCCCATATGGCGTCGCCAGTACAAAGGCTGGTCTCTCGTGATCGCAAACCTAACGCCAATGCCCTCAGGAATATTCCTGTACTGGCCCCACGGGAACGGCACGAACTACAAACAAAGACAAGACAAATACTCATAAATACAAATACAATACAATCATTTTAAGTACACTCTATTTAAAATGGTTCAAGCACAAACCTGATCAAACTGCATCTGGTTCAGAAGCACCCGAACCTCGTCATACGACCGATTAACGCAAAGACGGCCAGACGTGTTCAAGTGCGCACGCCGGGTACTCCTTCACGATCGTCAGAGCATGCGGGGGGAGCAGAAAAGGAAAATGGCTAAGAATCCATGACTGCACACACAAGAAACAAAAACACATTACAAACACATTACAAAGGCAAAGACGACAAAGACAAAGACAACGAAAACAAACAACAATGCACCCGAAACAAAAAACAGAATTAACACGTACCTCCATCAAGAATCCAGGCGAGACTAAGGACAGTCTCGACCCTCGATCCATGACCCGCGGTCTCACGGCATCCATGCAGAAACGAATGCACAAACCCAAAGACGGCGTCACCCAGTCGAACGTCCCAATTGCATTCCACTCCAGGAGATGCATAAGGACCGATGTCGAGGCCCGCTCGCCTTTACCGCCGAAGTACACGGCGCTGACAAACCACCACAGCCACATACGAGCATTCTGCTCGTCACTCCACTCCGAGGGGCCATACTCCGTCTTCCCCTCAAAGTACTCCAAGATATAGCTCGTCTTGAAAGTATAAGGTGGTGCACCCTCGCAAATCACCTCCAAACCACCGCCGATCGCATCGGTCACAACCTCGTCCACAACGGACGGCGCAAACTCGAAGCTCATGTCACGGTCCCCGAATCGGCACTCGTTATGACCGCATACTCGGATAAGGTAATGCCGCCTCAAAGCCGCATATGGAACGCCGTCGTGGTGTCCCAATACACCTGCAGGAAGGCCCGATCGACATCAGTTCGCCGTCTGCTTCTTCCTTGCAATCTCCCACCAATGGCCGGACCAGCGGGCCAAAAGCACTCTGCGAAGACCCAAGCTGCGCTCCCGGCAAGCTTCTCCTCAAAACACACATTACGGACGACACGCCCGAGAAAGTCCTCATCGAACCTTTTCGCCAACCCATCGCCGCCGATAGGAAGCGTGTCTCTCGGAGCAAGTAGAAGGTTATGGCTATCCCATCTTAGCGAACGCCCTGCTCGCGACGCGTGATTTTCGCGGCCTAGAACTACTCGCTCTAGGCGCAACCTCCACAGCCTCCTCAGCAACATCCATCTCTGCCTCCAGCTCGTCCACAAACTCCTGAGCAAACGCATCCGCCTCCTCCTCCTCAGGATCAGGCCCAGGGACATGCCTCCCACGACCCCTACCTCGTGACTGCCCACGTCTCGTGGACAAATCACGTGGGTCGGCTTCCCTCTCGCTACGTGTACGCCTCAAACCACTCGAACTAGTGGCTCCCTCGGTCCTCGAGCTAGCATTCCTACGAGATTTCGACCTCGAAACACGACTAGAATCCTCTCCTGCAACCAAACACAACCAATACATACAGCTATAATACATGCAAGCATACAACTTGACATGCACAAATACACAAATACACACAAATAATACACACATAATACATATACATCCTTTAAGCACATTACACCATACACTATACGCCCTACAGAGCATTTTTAGGCCTAATTCATAATTAAGCCGAAAACCGTTCTCTACACTTCAAAATTACAACTTTATGGTTTCTACACGCCATAATAGCCCCCAACAATAACCCATTACAAGCAATTGCATTTTGGTCACTCCGATCAAAAACCCCCAATTCGCCTTAATTACTCCGTATAACTACGACTTAAGACGGCGATTTGAAAGCCTTAACTCGACTTTTTCGCAAAACTAACGCTATAGGCATGCTATAAGTTTAATTGAAATTCCGGGTCGGAAAATCCGGGTTCGTTTTCGGGCCCGAAACCTAATTTGGACGTTTTTCACACAAAGACGGTCTAAATCACAATCAATTCACACATACACGTTCACATGGCATAATGCAACACAACGACGTCAATTTCAAGCATTCAAACGGCAAATTTCAAGCAAAACTCGGGTTTTCATCCAAAACCCGTCTTTTCAACATTTCAAGGCAAAACTAGCTAACTACAACAACAAATAACGTAAAAGCAAGCTAAAATGGAGCATTACCTCGTTCCATGGCAAGGCAACGCAAGAAGAATGAGCAAAATCGGTCGAGAAATCGAAAAATGACGTTTTTAGAGTGAAGAAACCGAAATGATGTAATGAGGCATGCTCACGGTTGAATTCGTGCTTTATACAGCCCCTACTGCCACTAAGGCAAACCGCATAACCTTATGCGGTTTGCCCCATGAACCGCATAAGGCTATGCGGTTACAGCCCTTGGCTTTTCTCGGTTTTTCTCGTTTTACGCCTACTTTTTTATTCCTAATTCATCCTAGCTCTAATGCAACTCCAAGTACGTCCCGTGCTTAGATCAAGGCGTCACCTACAGTCCGCCATACGCGTATATTAAGCATTTAATGTACGATGCGAAGTATACCTAACGCTCTTACGAGCATTACATCATTTTCTCCTCAACGGAAGGCGATCATATGCAACCACAACTACATAGACACTCCTCGGCGAGCCCAAGCACAAGCACTCTGCAATATACACCTAACTCCAAGCACTTCACCCTACATAGACACTCCTCGGCGAGTTCAAGCATTACACGGACGCTCTTTCACGAGACCTACACCAACACCTACATAAGCACCCCTACTCAATTATACACCTCACGCATACCCAAACATCTTACAAAGTACACATGCAATACGAAGCCATTACAAGCACCAGCACCAGGCATCCGACGACACTAAGCATATACAAAGACACCAACAAACGACAGTACAACAAGCACGATGAAGACATTCAGCAGGCCGGCAGGCCCTTATAGCATGCACGGACCGCCAAGTCCTTAAAATGCGCACGCCCCTCCCCGTTTAGCCTTGCTCAAGTCCTCGCCTCACCCATGGACACATGCTTCGTTCACGATCAGACGAGACCAGTAATGGTCCGGATATGGTCGTGGAGTTTGACTAGCGCTCTAGTCCGAGCTCAGTCAAACTGGGGGCTCTGTGGATACCCATATCCGTACCCTCCCAAACAAAACCCTATGATGTATCACGGACTTTTATTACGCATGCTTTAACGTTGACTTAAACGGTTCTAACTAATGTCGAATTCATTTTGAGTCGTTTGAAATGTTAAAATGTTTTAGGTCGCTTTACATCGCTTTAAATAAACGTTCATTTTGTCCATTTGGAGTCTAGCTAGGTCCTTGTCCTGCTTCATTTGGCATGAGCTTCGCATTTGCACTACAATTAGTCCTTTTACATTAACAAGGTCTAATTCAGCATTCCTAAATTCCTAAATTTAGGCCCGGTAGCTAAAACCGCTATTTAGCCCCCTCTTACACAAAATACGGCTTCACGTCTTACCTTATTTCACAAAAACTATCAAATACACCCTTTTCATTTTTCTCGGTCTCACCAAACCGAAGCCTAAACCCACCTTTGGCCCGCACTCCAAAGCCCTAAGCATCACAAAATATCTCGTAAATATCCTAGGGGTTTTCTTGAGCTTCACGCTTGAGATTATCTCAAATTTTTCAAAGATACAATTCAACCGAAACTAGAAACTACACAAAAACCTCGACCACTCGAACCGCATAAGCTTATGCGGTTTGGGGGAAACCGATAAGCCTATGCGGTTTTCCCTGTGCAACCGCATAAGGCTATGCGGTTCCTAGGCCTGCTTTTTATCCCGATTTCCTAATTTCTCCGAGGTTTTTAGTATATATACAAATTTCTATACCTCGACCTCAAATCATACTTTCAGATCACAATTTCACACAATTCACAACACACAAATCCTCTTTCACAAAAGCCTCAAGCACTCAAATCTTTGAGTTCAACACACCATCCCGTGTTGAATTCATCCTCCTTTAAGTTCAAGAAGCGAAGCTCTGCCCAGATCTGAGCGTCGGGACAAGGTAGGTACCGATCCACTTGGATCAAAGCTTTTCTTATTTTCTATGGACTAACAAAGGGTCTACACTTTAGCGCCCGCTTTGGCACCCAAAAGCGCCAGTAATCCAAGTGTTCTATTTACTTTGTACACTCCATATCCGATGACACGCCAAAGTCGCATAAGCAACCGACCCTTATAAAATAAACCAATGGACAATTGAACTTTATTTTATTTGCATGCATCTTGCACCTTCTTATTTTGCATTAAATCAACTTAAACAATGAATTCGACCTTTAACTGAACCGTTTTCGTTAACAAGTTAAACATGCTAAACTGAGGGTTTTAATCAATCTTGTTGCATCTCAGATTCCATTCTTTTACAAACTTATCGCACTTGTACGTAGCGATAACATTAGCTCAAATATCATCTTACATGGATTGTTCTAGGTCAGTAGAGGCTATTTTTACATAGGCTTTTTTAAAAGGTTTTCATAAATCATTATTTGAATTAACTCTTTTTCTAAAGTACCCTCACCCCGAATCCAATCTGGTTTCACAAGCCTTAGATCTAGGGGTGTCGGCGTGCTCCAAAATCTAGGACATGTTTTTAACTTAGAACATGGTAGCAGGTTCCTATTTTCCACGATAAATAGGTGGCGACTCCATAACAGTTCTTAAAGGTTTTTCCAACTTAATCTTTTTTAACTTTAAAATCCGCCCTTAAGCAAGACGCCGAGTTGGGTCCCCCGAACGCGGTTCCCGGGTTCCACAATGTTCCATTATTCTAATTGTTTTGTTACAACTTTCAACGATTCTATCATCTAAAATTTTGATAGTTAATTAAGAAAAATCAAAATTGACATTTTTAAACATATTAAACGGGTTAATTAGAATACAATTACGGGTCGAATAAGCGGGTTACATGTTAAATAAATACGCGGTCGGGTAAAATACAAGTTCTTGTATTTTGGGTCTAAGAATACGTGTTTATTTAGGTTACGTTTACAATATTACTACGATTTTTTTTTATTATAATATAATATTTAACTTAATTACCAAAATTTTCAAATTAACTATTAACTTATTTTTATACATCCCGTGCATTAAGCACGGGTATTATGCTAGTACTCTATAAGAGTTAAACCCATAACCTCTAAATCAATGTTAGAAAGACTTTAACACCTTGTCAATTGCATTTTATTTGCTAATGAACTTGGATTTAATTATCATAAACTATTTTTTAACCTTTTTTTTTTTTAAAACCACTAATTTTTAGCCAAGAAAAGCGTGGGTGCCATGACACACACTCAAAGAACAAGCTAGGATAAAAAGCTCGTCGTACACGTGAAACCGTCTATGGTAGACTTTGCCAAACATTTGTTAAATAAATAAATAAACATGAGATTAATTTTTATAAGTATCGCTTATTTATACACATATTTTACTTAATTATATACGCATATTAGAAAGTTACTAGCTATATCCTTTATTCCTTTTTATTTATCTTTTGGCACTTTTTTATTTTCCCCTCCCCTTTTCCTCTTATCCATCAAAAATGCCACCTTATGATGGCTTCTAATAATTTTCAATCAAATACGGGTGACTTGTACCAAAACTTTAATGCAAAATAAACTTAGAGAAAAGAGAAAATTAGATTAACAAGAAAGTCAAGAATATGGTTAAAATATCTTCTACAAATATGTAAACTTTTCATTCCAGTGAATTGATTACACTTTAATCTTTTTGTGAGAGATATTTGAGAGAAGTGTAAACAAATGATTGAGATAGAGTAAGTAAGTAAGTAAGTAAATAAAACACTAACATTGACTATAACTAGTATAGCACGTACCCGTGTAAACACGGGCATATAAATCATATTTAAAAGTGTGTAATGTAATATTATTATTGTACTTGTCTATAATTTTATTTAGAAAATATTAGATAACATCAATAGCAAATATATATTTCAATTTTATTTAACACAAAATCACTACTCGTATGTAACATGATTTTTGAACAACTAATTTTTTTACAATCACAGTTTTCTGACGAAAATGATTCTTAGGGTCATCAATAATTTTATAAATTAAAACCCTTAAGCGTTATAGAATACTGTTTGTTTAATATATGATATTTGTTCCTTACTTATATTAAAGGTATTTGACTGTAATTCGGTACTTCATTATGGCATGCACTTTTCGTTTAAATTATAAATAAAGTAAATTTTCTTACATTCACAATATAACTCCATTTCATTTAATTATTTTGCATATATTATCTATAATAATTTATATAGATAACAATTATAATCAAAGTGTCAATTACCCCGTATATAACTACTTCGTACATAAAATTAACATGTACGGAGTATAATTTGCTATTAATCTTATTTCATAGTGATGTTGTTCATACATGAGAACCAATTTTAATAACATACATGTACGTTGTTCATACTCTCATTATATTATATGTGTGAAAAATGAGTCCCTTTTATATATGATTAAAGATATTGTGTTACTATGTACTCCATCCCATTTTATATGATCTTCCCATCCACTTTTCTTTTTTGGCCCATTTTATTTGTTCTTCCCATTTCCCTTTTGGTCTACATCTTATGGTTACCATACATTTTAGCCCCACATTTTTTCTTCACTTCTATTTTTCACCAGACATTTTTCCCTTCTATTTTTCACAGTACATTATTAAACTGTAAACCTTAATTGAATATCTCTTATATAATCTATTATTTTATTCCGTAATTACAAATACACATGTTTGGTGGGAGTATTACATTACCATATGTATAAACTTTAAATCTTGTTAGAATATCTTTTGTCAATTTACAAAATTCATTTCTTAATTACACTTCAAGAATTTTGGTGCAATTTGTACTTCCTTATGGCATTCTTTTAGTATAGTTATATAGATAGATAGATAGATAGATAGATTTGAATATGAAATCTTATACTCGTATATTGTTTGTTAGATTTACAAATTGAAATTTATAATTAAGAATTAGTTTTGAGAATGAATAGATAAGTTTAGTGAATAATTTATAGTTGAAGAATTAATTTTGAAAATGATAATTTAATAAGTTTTGTGATTAAATTGATTGTTGTATAGAGTAAGAGAAGAGAAAAAGGGATAAGGAAAAGAGATGGGTGAGAATAAATCTCATCAAGTAACACATATACCCCTCAAATTTGGCACAAAGACCAATAAATCTCATCAAATGACATAAACACTCATCAAATTTTCATGTTTACAAAAATCTTGTAGAGATGGGTGGGAATGAGATAAAGGTAACTTGATAATTTAGTCGAATAAAACAGTCATTATAAGAAAGATAAATAAATGATTAATACACCCCAAAAAGAAAAAAGGTAAACAATCAAATGTTGAATAAACCTTTTGTTATTAAACTCATATCATATCAACTAAACTCAAACAGTTATTACTCCTATGAATATAAATATAACTATTAGAGGATAATTATTATGAGAAATAAATAACCTATTTATGTTAGCTTTATATTATAATGTTATCCTAAAAATCTTCTGGATTTAGGGTTACGGACCTACCTCTACTCTATGATGTACTATAAATATCATTACCTTGGAATAATAAGAGTGTGACTGATTCTATTCTAATATGGTATTAGAGCCTTGTGACAAGAAGTCACATGTTCAAATCTCACCCCCTCTCACTTTCAAAGTGGTATATATCGCACCAGGTATGACGGACCTGTAAATGCGTCCACACTTCAAGCCCAAAGGGAATTTGCGTGAGGGGCGTGTTAGAGTATATAATCGATCTTAGGCCTCTAACCATTATGTTAAACTTTTGGTTGAGTTGGTTCCTGACATTTAAGACTAACTCAAGATTGTATTGACACACTAATATATTATTCTAAATAAATTAACAACTACGAAGTATATGAATTACATATGAAAATAATTTGAAAAGATATCTTTATGTATAATAATTATGTAACACTCTAGAAAAAATATCTTTATGTATGATCATTCTATAACACTCTATACAATGCTCTAATGCTAACTTTATTCGTATAAATTTGTTGATAATTATACGTTAGATTAGATCTAACAACCCAAGGGTTAAGGAAAGGAGAGGAAAAGAAAGTCCCGCATCGGGAAAGAAAAGGAGGTTTGATGTGTTTAGAAGGGATTGCACCCACCATCCTAGTAACAAGGCCTTGTACTTTTGGGCTTAAGTGATGACAATGAGCCCCAAAGTGTGCGTCTCACCAGTAGGTGGAGTGTACTACGATGGTGGTGAGTCCGGCTGTTATATTAGATTTTTATATCATTGTTTCTCACTGACATTTCATGAAGGCTAAAGTATACTTTGCAGTACTCTATTTTTTTATTTTTTTTTGCCACATATAGTACATACACATCAAATATATGTTTATATAGTTACAAGACTAATTTAAATTTAAAATTACGTATTTAAGTGAAATAATTTAACTGTTTGATGCAAATATAATGGATAAAAGATCAAATAAATATAAAAACAAATACAATATTGATAAAAGGAAAAAAATGGGATTATTACATTCAAATGACGTTGAGGACAAAATCATGTCACTCATACGTAATAATTATAAAATTATAATTTTTTAGTTTTAGTTTTTTATATATACGTTTTCCGTCTCAATCATTTATTTACCTAATCCTTTTGTGGATATATCATTCATTTGTTTACATTTTCTTTATTTTAAGGAAAATTTTATTCCATTAGTTTATTACCAACTTGCTCATATCTTATTCTTACTCATTTCCACTAAATTTGATTAGCAAATGAATATAAAAGGGATTTGTGTCTTCTAGTGAGTTTTTTTGGTCTTTGTGCCAAAACTGAAAGATAAACAAATGATGAAAACGAAAGGAGTACAAAATTGTTTCATTAAATTATAACATAACCTATATTGTAGGATTAAATAATATGAACTTATAATAAAATTTATAAGGTCATGCATTGTGTTAAACCATGAAACGAGTCTGACCATACCGAGTGAAAGGGAGCGCCCACTTTGCAAGGTTAAGGGAAATCCATATTTCCCAAAACCAAATGGCTATGAGAGGAGGGCCTTAGAACTTTATAAAACACACAACTCTCTCTTCCATAATCACTGTGAGACTCTCACTTATGTGGCCATATATTACAACACTTCTTTCACATGTGACTATGTGAGGTCCCTCAGAAACCCAGGGCAAAACCATGTGAGCGCACCGAAGTGGTATCAATAATCCATTCATGGGGGCGGAAAAAACCCGAACCCAACAGGAGGAGCGACAAACCCTCAATGAAGACCTCCCCGGTGGCATAATTTTTTAGGGCCAATTTAAACTTATTGAATCCAATGCGAACCCAAGCTCTAATACCATGTTAAACCATGAAACGATTTTGGCCATATTCGAGTACAAGGGAGAGAGTCCACTTTACAAGTTCAAGGTAAATCCACATTTCCTAAAACCAATTAGTTATGACCACTGCTTATGGGAGGACTGGAGAAGGACCTTAGATAACTTTATAAAGCACATAACTCTCTCTTTCACGTGGGCATATGTTCCAAAAATAACTAATTTCATCCACAGAATCTATTTTACGAAGTATATTTTTTTTTACGTTTGTTTTATCCACTCAATTTACTACTTCATATTTCTTAATCTTTATCTCATTTAAATTTGTGAAAAAAAGAGTGAAAAAAAAGGAGTAACCGTAGTAATAAATCTCTAGTAAAACAGTCTTACTGATAAAAACATATATACAAATTTAAGAAAACATTAAAAACAGGGGAAGTAGAGGTGGCCACGGGCTGGGCCGGGCCCCCACGGGCCGGGCTTGAAACATGAGGCCCGGGCCTAGGGGGTCGTGTAACAACCCGGTTTTTCGTGACTTAATTAAACTAAGGCGGAAAATTAATTAAGTCTAATACATGCCGGATGTTAATTAAATTACATTCAAATGGCATAGGATACAAATATACATTACAATCTCTCAACGAATACAAATGAAACATCCTAATCGTCCCGATAATCCTGAGTCTCGAGCATTGCCTGCAACGGAGACAAAAACAAAAATAGGAGGATCTCCCGCTCAGAGGCGGGAAGTGACTGTTCTAACCAACAACCTCTAAACCAAAGTTTTGGTTTATTTAACCTATGATTAGAAGTAACTTGGCAGCACTAAACGCGTATAACTCCAGCAGCCGCATATTTCAATAAAATTGGACAATTAGCATATAATATCAGTTCTCACATATAGATGTTTAAATCTCATACAACATGCAGTTCATAAAACGTAACGTAGAATATAGAAAATAAATAATTAAAACACATTGCAAACAGGCAAGCAAAAACATATAAGGAAATGTGATGATTCAAACATGAGTATAATCCAATCAAATAACGTGCCACGCTCACAAATAATCATACTCGGTAAATCGTATTCCAATACTCACAACCAAGTCATTCAGACATGTCATCAAACAAACAAGGAAATGCATTCAACATGTGATAACAAATGAGTCTTCGTTAGTAAGGCGGAAGCATGCAGACATAATCCGCGCAGTAGCAGCCAGGGCCGAACGAAATCGGACGTAACTGAATATGCTAAAGATATCTAAGGTAATAAGGACGGCCTAATCCCTTGTCTAATGTATGCATACACCACCTATCGAGGATCATACTTATTCGCTAATCAAAAGGTATTCACCAAGAAAAATGTTCGACTATCACCAGAGACGGGTACCCCCGGATGGGGTCAAGCGTTTCCACCATCGATATATGGGCCCACGGTAATATCAAGTATGCCCCATCCCTGAGGTTGATACTCCGCGCCGAAAAGAAATCTCAAGATCGTTAATCGCCTTGGGCAACTCTGGGAGGAAGCCCAAGTCCCCATAGACAGCTACCTCGTTAACTTCGAATTTCAAGAGTCGCAACATGGCGAACAATCCAAGTATTATATCACGTAGTTCATTTTCTCAATTTCTTATTTCCTCGTTTATTCAACTCAAGTGACAATTCTGAAACTTAAATAATATCGTCAAACTTTGTATAATGAAATTTTAGTTCTAGCAGTTCATCAGGTAAGCAGAACACATAGGAAAACTTGATGATTTATTTTGAGTCCGTTCGTAACTTTTAAATATTTTCATTATTCATTATTTTGTACGTATTTTTATACGTATGCGTATTTTTATACTTTGTATGTATGTTTATACTTATACGTATTCTTATTTTGTATTTTAGTAATCTAATGATAGTTCGATTAAGTATGATTTAGTTTCATTTAAACTTTAAGTAAATTAAAGTAGATTAGTGATTAGTAATATAAATAATTGAATTGCATTATAACCCACATTTATTACCTCCTCTTATTTGAATTGTAAAGTATCTAGCGATTTAGTAGTTATAACATTTATTTTAACTTAGAAATATTACTTAAATGATATTTGTCAAATTTTAGTATTCTTGATAAAATATAATATTGTGACAATTAGTAAAATTTCTTTTAGGTGAATGATAATTCAATGGTGGAATTTTATACTTTATATATTTTCATATCTTATTAATATTTAATTATTTATTTTTCTTTCATTTCTTTAATTATTTAAACGTATTTATAAATTTGTATGTTCTATACGTTTAAATTTTATAAACACAACAACTATTTAAGAAGTCGTCGTCTTTAAAGTATATTTTAAATTTTAATGATAGTATTCAATTTTATAAGTTTTTCTAAAAGTAAATTTTTAGAAATTAATTTTTATTATAATAATACTTCCACTTACATATTAATTCTTTTTATGGTTTTTATAACTTAAATTTTCTACTAAGTCATTTTACTTTATCTTTTTATAGGATTATCATTTTAACACTTTATCTTTTTGTTAAACATATTTATAATACAAATTTCTAACTTTATTCAATAAAAGCTTTAATTAGGTTTATTTTATATTTCAAAGTACTTTATTTCTTTTTATTATTTTAACTAAATACTTATTTAGTATATTTTAAGTTCATTGTAAATTTTAGAGTTTTAACAAAGTAATCTTTATAGTAATTGTGAGATATGACTTTTTATATAATTATTTATTTTAGAAACTTTAATATGAGTAACTTAATTTATATTTTTACTTTTAGTATGATTTAATATTAATTTAAACTTAATATTCTTTTAACTTAATTCTTTATTTTTAGTTATATTTCGATTTAACATTTTAGTGACGATAGATAAGTTATATTAATTTAATTCATTTACTTAAGTTATTTAATAATATTTTAAGTTTTATTTTATACTTGTGATACATAAACTTTATATATTTTAATTTACACATAACAAATAATTTTAACACGATCATATTACAATTAAATTCAATATTAATTCAACAACACATTTTTCACTCAAAACATATTATCACAAAATCAGATAAATATCATATTTCACAATTCAATTTAACATTATATTATAACTAAAATTAACACCCAATTTCATACTATAGCGAATCATACAAAGTTATCAAATTAAACTGA
This sequence comes from Dianthus caryophyllus, assembly GCA_023091065.1. NCBI lineage: Eukaryota > Viridiplantae > Streptophyta > Magnoliopsida > Caryophyllales > Caryophyllaceae > Dianthus > Dianthus caryophyllus. The sequence continues at coordinate 12,706,480 of JALGRB010000016.1, forward strand.
AACGGGACTCATACGTGTCTAATGCATACTAGCTCACTTTTAATAACAGATTAATTAGAATAAAACCAAAACGTAATGTTAGCGATTTTTGAGGAAGAAATCGAGTCACCTAAAATTGGCTCACGAACAGAGGGCCTCCAAATAAAATCCAACCCATTTCCTTGTAAACCCAAAATTAGCCATAGTGAAGCGAAAATAGGCCGCAGTTCAAGGAACGAGAAAACAAAGACGCATTTAAGCGCTGTGGCGCCTTCCTGCGCCAAGATATGCGCCAGGGGCGCCACACCAAGCGCCAGGGGCGCATTCCAGCTGCTCGGGTTTTCGCCTCAAGCAAACAACAACAAGGCGAGCATGAGGATCGTTAACAAGAGTGGTCAACTAAATACGAACCAAATCGAAACTAAGAAACGAATTGAACTTGAGAAATTGAAATAGGAAGAGGACTCACGGTGGACCAAGGACAAGCGTCGGAGACGAGTGTTCAAATTTGTCTCGACAATAAGAATACGAGGGCAAGGCAGAGCAGGACCACGTGAGCACGACACGGTGGTGGCCCGAGGTGAAGCTCCTGAATTTCCGTGAGCGAAATGCAGAAAATCAATTAAAATGGCCAAATCAAATGTCGATAATTTAATGAATAAAAACGATTTAATCGACGACACCTACCGACGATTGAATACGATAAGCACAGCAAAGCAACGCCACGGTGAGCAGGCCTGGTGGTTCACTGCAAGGTGGGAAGGAGAGGCAGAGGCGGCAGAGAAAGAGGCAGGGAGAAGAGAAAGGAAAAGAGCAGGGGAGAGAGGAGGCCCACGGTGGTGGTGTTGGCGAGGAAGGAGGCGGCCTGAGGTGGTGAGACGGTGGTCACGGTGGTGTGGCTCACGGTGGGGCCGAGAACAGGGGAAAAGAGAAGTGGAGAGCAGGGCCGAGAACAGGGGAGAAAGGAGGAGGGAAATACGGTGGTGGCTCCGGTGGTGATGACGTCGACGGCAGCCATGGTGGTGGTGAGCACGGTGGTGCTCCGGTGGGGGCTGCTGTTGATGGTGGTTGGTGTGGTTGTTGTCGTTATTGTGTTGTTTGTTGTTGCCGTTTTTGTTGTTGGTTTTGTTGTTGTTGCCGTCGTTTGTTGTTGTTGTTGTTTGTTGCTGTTGTTTTATTTAAAGGGAAAGACAGAAAGAAGGAGAAGAAGAAGAAGGGAAAGGTAGGTCAGAAAACAAAAGAAGGAGTTAGGGTTTAAAAGGTGTGTTAAAGAAGCCAAAAACAAAATCAGAAAATGAATGGATAAGAAGGAGGGTGGATGTCGACATAGTGAAGGAGAAATTTGGGTCTGTTTTTCCGATTTGCTCTGTTTCATTCGCTCTTATTTATAAATCTTTATATTTAATAAAATATATTATACTTTAAATTATTTGTTTTAAATTTTAGTTCCATTATTCGTATCATAAAATTTATAGCTCGAAAATATAAAAGTATAAAATGTGTCAGTTACAATTTTATTACGGTCTCACATATTTTCAAACGGCTAGTTTATTTTGTAAAATACATTTCAATAAAATTATATTTTACTCAAGTATTAATAATTTTTGAAATAGAATGCAAATCTATTAAGTCTAATAAATGTAACTGAAGTAAACTTTCTAATTCGACAAGTATAATAATAGACTTAAAACTTATAATACAAATTAATATAAAATTTAAAGGGTTTGAAATGAGAAATTATATTGTAAAAGTTTATTTGAACGAAATTTTTCAGCCGCGTTTTTAAAGTAATTGAATAAAAGTTCAATAATATAAATTTTAATTTAAGAATTTTTTTAAAATAATAAATTTGAGTTAAATAAACACGGGGTGTTACAATCCTACCCCCTTAAGAAAAGTTTCGTCCCCGAAACTTGAATAGAGAGGATAACTGCTCAAGATAAAAGGCAGCTGCTAGAGAAAATAACGAGATTTTAGAAATTCGAAAATTAACATTGCTTTTGATTTGGCAAGATCGCTTTAGAAGGAATTATTGAGGAATTTAATAATATTAAAATATAAATAAATCTTTTTCGAATTAATATAAAAATGTTCTTTGCATTGTCATTTTCAAAATCAATGAGAAGGAGGTTTTCAAAAAGGTAGGCCTAGAAGTTTTGTACTAATTAAATTAAATTAAAATAATAAGCGTTTTAAGAATAAAACGATTTATTTAAATCTAGAAATAAATATTAACCTTAAAATAAAATAGGTTGAAATAAGAAGTTTTATGATTTAGTTAGGATTTTATTATAATCAAATTATTGTCCTACCCCCCTAAGAAGTTTTAAACGATATACATAATATTATTATTGTTACTTTTAATGATCACGTGTATATGATATATAGCCTTAGGAAAAACGGCATTTAGGAAAAATATGTAAAAGTCGTAGTGGTCATAATGAAAATATGAGCTTTAATGAAATTAAGAGAATTAGGTTATCGTTGAATGATTAAATAAAAATTTTAGAGAATTATGGATAACCTTGTTGATATAGCTCATTTTCTTAAAATTATTATTATAATGTTATTAGGTGAAACAGAAATGTTATAAATCATATTTAGGATATGATTCGAAATTTATAATAAGAGGTTATATAAAGAGAAAATATGATATATGTATGTATATTTTGACGAGAGATAAATGTAATATAGATAGGACAAGTTCAAAAGCTATTTAAAATATAAAGAAAAGAATTTCAGAAATGAAGGCAATAGACGAAACTTCATCGTATAAGGTTAATAAGTACTTCGTAGAAATTATAATTTAAGAGTTCAAACATTTTATAACAAGGAAGTACGTTTAAGAGGTTGAATAAAAAGTTAACGAAATTACAAGGGAAATATAAAGTCATTTTTATTTGAGATTGAAAAGAACAAATGAAAATTAACTTTATGAATTCAATTAGTAAGTATTATAGATAGATTTCAAGATTAGAAATTTTAGAAACTAAAATTAATTGTAAGGGGTCAAAAGAATGAAGTAATCAAGTTCGAAAGTTTTTTTTTTTTTTTTTTTTTTTTTTTTTTTTTTGAGTATAAAGATTAAGGAGTTTACGAAATTCAAAAGCGAAGATGATATAATTTACTAGATTAAAGAGAAAGATAAAAATCATTTTAAGAATTTAGTTATTAAGATTTATTGATTTAGGAAATCAACAATTTCGAAGCAGTTAAAATTTTTATGAGGTTGAAATATAATCGAGTGAATTCTTTTACGTAAGGAGTTTAAAATATAAAAGGGAACACTAAGATCATAGTGAGATTAAATATTAGGAAATTAATAAGCGTTGAAATGATGGTGATCATTAGAGATCGATTTTGATATAGCTTTAGAAATTTTCAATGCAAATAAAATCTTCGACGTCTTGAAAATTGTCTTGGAAAGCGTGATTCTTGATACGTCTCTTTGCATGGGCTTTTGGTCTTGTCTTCAAGTCTTACATTTGCGAGAAAATGAAAAGAGATAAAAATCCATTTTATGAAGTCATTATAGAAGTATAAGTTAGGAAAGTTATATTTTAGGAGAAAAATATAAGTTAAATAGATTTAAAGATTTGGAGGAGATGAATAAAATTTAGTTAATAAGGATGCTTGAGAAAGTTGTAGAGGTCTTCAATGCAATAGAATTCTTCGAGGTCTAGAACGTCTTTTCAGATCGTTCGACTCTTGATGCGTCCATTTCCATGTGCTTGACTTCTTGTCGTCTTGTCTTCACTTCATACGTCTCGATTTTTGGTAACGTTAGTATAGAATACTTGTTAGTCAAAAAGATTAGTCATAGAGCACTTAGCAGGCAAGAAAAGAGAAATAAAAATCTATCGAGGTTGAATGACGGTCGAAAATTCTAAAATCTAGGTCAGTCGGTCAATCCTTAATATTTCTACCCATTCTCACATTTAAAGCGCCCTAAGATTATTATTTTGGTGATCTAGGATTTCTAATTCATTATTTGATCCTATAAGTCTATGCCTGACATACGATATGAATGTCTGGCCCAGGTGTCGTCTCGCTATGTGAGATAACTTTAAGTCATTCACGGTCGCAAGACAGCTCTGATACCAATCAGAATAACCCTGGTTTTTCGTGACTTAATTAAACTAAGGCGGAAAATTAATTAAGTCTAATACATGCCGGATGTTAATTAAATTACATTCAAATGGCATAGGATACAAATATACATTACAATCTCTCAACGAATACAAATGAAACATCCTAATCGTCCCGATAATCCTGAGTCTCGAGCATTGCCTGCAACGGAGACAAAAACAAAAATAGGAGGATCTCCCGCTCAGAGGCTGAAGTGACTGCTCTAACTAACAACCTCTAAACCAAAGTTTTGGTTTATTTAACCTATGATTAGAAGTAACTTACAAAGACTAAACGCCAGATAACTCCAAAGAAATTGTGATATTTCAATAAAATTGGACAATTAGCATATAATATCGCTTCACATATAGATGTTTAAATCTCATACAACATGCGCTCATAAACGTAACGTAGAATATAGAAAATAAATAATTAAAACACATTGCAAACAGGCAAGCAAAAACATATAAGGAAATGTGATGATTCAAACATGAGTATAATCCAATCAAATAACGTGCCACGCTCACAAATAATCATACTCGGTAAATCGTATTCCAATACTCACAACCAAGTCATTCAGACATGTCATCAAACAAACAAGGAAATGCATTCAACATGTGATAACAAATGAGTCTTCGTTAGTAAGGCGGGAGCATGCAGACATAATCCGCGCGATGTGACCAGTAGAACGAAATCGGACGTAACTGAATATGCTAAAGATATCTAAGGTAATAAGGACGGCCTAATCCCTTGTCTAATGTATGCATACACCACCTATCGAGGATCATACTTATTCGCTAATCAAAAGGTATTCACCAAGAAAAATGTTCGACTATCACCAGAGACGGGTACTTTGGATGGGGTCAAGTTTCCACCATCGATATATGGGCCCACGGTAATATCAAGTATGCCCCATCCCCGAGGTTGATACTCCGCTACAACAGAAACCTCAAGATGGTGGAGCGCCTTGGGCAACTCGGGGAGGAAGCCCAAGTCCCCATAGACAGCTACCTCGTTAACTTCGAATTTCAAGAGTCGCAACATGGCGAACAATCCAAGTATTATATCACGTAGTTCATTTTCTCAATTTCTTATTTCCTCGTTTATTCAACTCAAGTGACAATTCTGAAACTTAAATAATATCGTCAAACTTTGAATAATGAAATTTTAGTTCTAGCAGTTCATCGTAAAGCGAACACATAGGAAAACTTGATGATTTATTTTGAGTCCGCTCAGTAACTTTTAAATATTTTCATTATTCATTATTTTGTACGTATTTTTATACGTATGCGTATTTTTATACTTTGTATGTATGTTTATACTTATACGTATTCTTATTTTGTATTTTAGTAATCTAATGATAGTTCGATTAAGTATGATTTAGTTTCATTTAAACTTTAAGTAAATTAAAGTAGATTAGTGATTAGTAATATAAATAATTGAATTGCATTATAACCCACATTTATTACCTCCTCTTATTTGAATTGTAAAGTATCTAGCGATTTAGTAGTTATAACATTTATTTTAACTTAGAAATATTACTTAAATGATATTTGTCAAATTTTAGTATTCTTGATAAAATATAATATTGTGACAATTAGTAAAATTTCTTTTAGGTGAATGATAATTCAATGGTGGAATTTTATACGGAGTATATTTTCATATCTTATTAATATTTAATTATTTATTTTTCTTTCATTTCTTTAATTATTTAAACGTATTTATAAATTCGTATGTTCTATACGTTTAAATTTTATAAACACAACAACTATTTAAGAAGTCGTCGTCTTTAAAGTATATTTTAAATTTTAATGATAGTATTCAATTTTATAAGTTTTTCTAAAAGTAAATTTTTAGAAATTAATTTTTATTATAATAATACTTCCACTTACATATTAATTCTTTTTATGGTTTTTATAACTTAAATTTTCTACTAAGTCATTTTACTTTATCTTTTTATAGGATTATCATTTTAACACTTTATCTTTTTGTTAAACATATTTATAATACAAATTTCTAACTTTATTCAATAAAAGCTTTAATTAGGTTTATTTTATATTTCAAAGTACTTTATTTCTTTTTATTATTTTAACTAAATACTTATTTAGTATATTTTAAGTTCATTGTAAATTTTAGAGTTTTAACAAAGTAATCTTTATAGTAATTGTGAGATATGACTTTTTATATAATTATTTATTTTAGAAACTTTAATATGAGTAACTTAATTTATATTTTTACTTTTAGTATGATTTAATATTAATTTAAACTTAATATTCTTTTAACTTAATTCTTTATTTTTAGTTATATTTCGATTTAACATTTTAGTGACGATAGATAAGTTATATTAATTTAATTCATTTACTTAAGTTATTTAATAATATTTTAAGTTTTATTTTATACTTGTGATACATAAACTTTATATATTTTAATTTACACATAACAAATAATTTTAACACGATCATATTACAATTAAATTCAATATTAATTCAACAACACATTTTTCACTCAAAACATATTATCACAAAATCAGATAAATATCATATTTCACAATTCAATTTAACATTATATTATAACTAAAATTAACACCCAATTTCATACTATAGCGAATCATACAAAGTTATCAAATTAAACTGAAACGGGACTCATACGTGTCTAATGCATACTAGCTCACTTTTAATAACAGATTAATTAGAATAAAACCAAAACGTAATGTTAGCGATTTTTGAGGAAGAAATCGAGTCACCTAAAATTGGCTCACGAACAGAGGGCCTCCAAATAAAATCCAACCCATTTCCTTGTAAACCCAAAATTAGCCATAGTGAAGCGAAAATAGGCCGCAGTTCAAGGAACGAGAAAAATTGCGATTTAATCGCTGTGGCGCTTTCCTTGCGCCAAGGCATATGCGCTGTGGCGCTACACCATGCGCCAGTGGGCGATTCCACCTGCCAGGTTTTCGCCTCAAGCAAACAACAACAAGGCGAGCATGAGGATCGTTAACAAGAGTGGTCAACTAAATACGAACCGAATCGAAACTAAAACGAATTGAACTTGAGAAATTGAAATAGGAAGAGGACTCACTGCGGTGGACCAAGGACAAGCGTCGGAGACGAGTGTTCAAATTTGTCTCGACAATAAGAATACGAGGGCAAGGCGAGCAGACCACGTGAGCACGACACTGGTGGCCCGAGGTGAAGCTCCTATGAATTTCCGGCGAGCGAGAAACAGAGAAAATCAATTAAAATGGCCAAATCAAATGTCGATAATTTAATGAATAAAAACGATTTAATCGACGACACTTACCGACGATTGAATACGATAAGCACAGCAAAGCAACGCCACGGTGAGCAGGCCTGGTGGTTCACGGTGGCAGGGAAGGAGAGGGCAGAGGCGAGAGAAAGAGGGGCAGGGGAGAAGAGAAAGGAAAAGAGCAGGGGAGAGAGAGGGAGGCCCACGGTGGTGGTGTTGGCCGAGGAAGGAGGCGGCCTGAGGTGGTGAGACGGTGGTCACGGTGGTGTGGCTCACGGTGGGGCCGAGAACAGGGGAAAAGAGAAGTGGAGAGCAGGGCCGAGAACAGGGGAGAAAGGAGGAGGGAAATACGGTGGTGGCTCCGGTGGTGATGACGTCGACGGCAGCCATGGTGGTGGTGAGCACGGTGGTGCTCCGGTGGGGGCTGTTGTTGATGGTGGTTGGTGTGGTTGTTGTCGTTATTGTGTTGTTTGTTGTTGCCGTTTTTGTTGTTGGTTTTGTTGTTGTTGCCGTCGTTTGTTGTTGTTGTTGTTTGTTGCTGTTGTTTTATTTAAAAGGGAAAGAAAGAAAGAAGGAGAAGAAGAAGAAGGGAAAGGTAGGTCAGAAAACAAAAGAAGGAGTTAGGGTTTAAAAGGTGTGTTAAAGAAGCCAAAACAAAATCGTAAAATGAATGGATAAGAAGGAGGGTGGATGTCGACATAGTGAGGGAGAAATTTGGGTCTGTTTTCCGATTTGCCTGCTTTCATTCGCCTATTTATAAATCTTTATATTTAATAAAATATATTATACTTTAAATTATTTGTTTTAAATTTTAGTTCCATTATTCAGATTATAAAATTTATAGCTCGAAAATATAAAAGTATAAAATGTGTCAGCTTACAATTTTATTACTGCCTCACATATTTTCAAACGGCTAGTTTATTTTGTAAAATACATTTCAATAAAATTATATTTTACTCAAGTATTAATAATTTTTGAAATAGAATGCAAATCTATTAAGTCTAATAAATGTAACTGAAGTAAACTTTCTAATTCGACAAGTATAATAATAGACTTAAAACTTATAATACAAATTAATATAAAATTTAAAGGGTTTGAAATGAGAAATTATATTGTAAAAGTTTATTTGAACGAAATTTTTCAGCCGCGTTTTTAAAGTAATTGAATAAAAGTTCAATAATATAAATTTTAATTTAAGAATTTTTTTTAAAATAATAAATTTGAGTTAAATAAACACGGGGTGTTACAGGTCGGGCTTTCACGGGCCGGGCCTACAAATCTGGGCCCTTTTGAGGCCCTTTGAAGGGCCTTTAGCGGGCCTGGCCGGGCCTTGGCCCGTAATACTATATTTATTTATTTTTATTTTTTTTTTTTAATTTTTTTAATTTTTTTTAGCATAAATAATTACTATTTTACTAATTAGGTTATTAGGATAAAGTTGGGGGAAAAAAATAAAAAAAATAAAGGGCTTGAACTAAATTTAAATGATGTATTAAGTTTTGATTTTTTTATAAGTAATAGACTAATAGATAATGTAATATTTTTTTTTGAATTACTAAAAAAAACTTAAGAAGTAGAAATATTTTGATTGAATGAAAGTAAGTAAGTAGAATTGTGTAAATTGTGAAAAAATTGAATATTTGAGTAGTTGTTGTGAAATAATAAGAACAAGAGAGAGAATAGAGGGAAGAGAATAGATCTATGTTATTCATCCTTCATGAAGGTGTATATATAGTACATCAGTAATGATGATTTCACCCAAACCCTAGATACATAGAGGTAGTAATGGGCTTTGGGCCCGATGGACATCCACACAATATATTATTTATAACACTCCCCCTTGGATGTCCATTATTAAAGAATATGTCTCATTAAAAACCATCCTAGAAAAACCACATGGGAAAAACACTAGCGAAGGAAAAAGAGTACAACATTCTCGAAACATGCATAAATGATAAGCTGCCTCGTTAAAACCTTTCCATGGAAAACCCAGTGGGATAAAACCATGGTCAAGGAAAAAGAGTACAAACAATGTCTACTCCCCCGATTTATCGTGATCGCTGCTTGACTTGTCTTGATATGTACCATTATAATGAAACTTTTTGTCTTTAGTAAATAATTCTTCGTAGTAGATAAAATCGAAGCAATCGTTGATCGTATAAATCATGACCACCATTTTCCTTTAAAGCTCGCAATATGTAGAAGACCATAATTCTTGACTTCATTTGAAATAATATTTCTTTCCTTGTTTGAGAATATCTCAGTTTTCACCATGCTTAGGCATACGTGCAACTTCCTGTAACACTTGTCGTCCAGGCAAAGTGATAATCACAAATATCGCCAATTTGTTTGTCGGCCATGCTGCCTCATTAAAAACCTTGCTAGGAAAAACTCATTGGGACAAAAAACCTAGTCGAAGGGGAAAAAGAGTGCAGCAACCATTCGTATATCATTGAATAATTTTATCTCTTCAGGAGATACCTTTTTAGAATTAGGATAAGAATTTGAAAACCGCAATAAGTATTACAAGGAGACTTCAACGCACGGTTAATAAACTCATCATAAATCGGATTTACCCCTCCAATATCATGGTTATTCCAAACCGCGAGTTCCTTCAGTTTTGTAACCATTCAAAACATTACATAGTCTCAAACTTCCGGTCGAGACAATAAAGAATGACTTGCAACTCTTTAAGAGTTTCAAAATTCCTCTATATGAATTCAAACCATAGAATTCAATTATTATACTACTCCATAGTATTAAATTGATGCGTGCCCATAGCCGCAATCATTATAGAGGTTCATGAGTTTCCCGAAAACTCAATTGATTCGTCATTACCAATTTGACGATCATCCATCATATACTCCAATATGGAGTTACAAATCGTAGGAGCATATATCTCCTTATAAACATTTGTATATATGTAATAACAATGTCCATCATGAGCATGCATATGATATGAACTAAGAGTTAAAAGATATATGTTCTAATATATGCAATGATGTAGTATCGAAACTAAAATGTATATGCAAATGAGTAACTTATTCTATATATGCACATGATGACTCGATAATGCAAACTGTACAGTCTTCAAACCAATTACAATGAAATGGACTTCACGTCCTTGATAGACTTCAAGTCTATGAGCTCTTTTCAAACCATATATCATGTCGACAAACAAAATGGACTTACGTATTAGATGCCCATCATCTAGTCCATTCGATCATGCGCGCAAATGCAAATGCATATCGGTTCCTTACACGTATCGATACCATTTATCATCTCGTGATATAGTCAGTACTGATTAATGATATCTGAATATATGCGGTACCATACTACCATTTACTTTCCAATATAGGCCATCTATTGTCATTCAGATATCTATGTCACTTCCAGGACATCCCAATATATATAGATGTACCAACTGCTTATTCTTGCCACCAAAATATGTAAACCGATATGATTTTCATGCTACACTCCGTGTGTAGAAGTTGTTCAATTTGGCAAGAATTTTAATGTTCATTACAAATACTTTTCATGACTAATCTATAGCTCGATACGCCTTAGACCAGGTCATACATGTCTATAGTCAAATCATAAATTTCAATGAATGAACATATCACATTTCGATAAGGTGATCGAGCCGGTATACTTTAGTACATCCTCATAACCAAATGAATTCCATCATTTTCATTTTACGGACCTTTATTTGATGTACATTATATTTCAAATAAATCACTGAACTTTTGGTTCAGTTGAGGATAAAAAACCAATTGTCCGTTTTTACCAGCTTTCCTTATCATCCTCCCCCTAAGGTGGTGAAACTATCAACACCGGATAGATTTAATGGGCAACCGATCACTATATCCACCTTATATCACATCACATATACTTTTTATGCCAAAATCATATATTTATTTCAAAAGGATAGAATATGGGGAGTTAAACCGTAATATGCAGTTGGCACAAGTGCTGAATATAATGCCCAATTTAGGAGATCAAAGATTTCATGTCATAATCAAACTGTGATAATCTCCGATCACATAATTACTCGTAGGTGACTAAATGTCACTTAATATATTCAATCCATGCGCGAACAGTTAAGTTCTTTAATTTAATTTCGAGTAATATATTCAGATCTCCAATATCAATATACTCAATCTCAATGTACAGTCTTGCCATTAAAACCATTTATGATACATGAGAGAGTTTCAGCACTTTATTGTTTTACCTTATCAATACGGGTATAATTAGAACCCGGATGGCCTTTATCGTCACATCTTAAGTATTTCATGTCATCATTTCTTTGTCAAAACCGTGATAAATTTTCACAAAATTGGCTACGACCCAACCAATTCGCTTATTAAATACCAAACTTGTTGACTGAAAACATAGTGCTAAACTTCCAGTTAGCAATAATTCATCATGTAATTTTAACATTTGGCCAAATAAATTATCGATGTGACTTAAGACACTAACCAATGTGTCTCATTTATATTGGCAAGACTTATATGTCTCAATATTCCTTTTGTGAATATATCACATTACTCATTCTGAGTTGCATATAAATCAGAACTGATTATTAGAATAATCCCAGCTCTGTTCGATTAATTTATCCATCCTTCCACTGGATGTAGCGATTGCAATAATTTTTAGTGATTATTCCCTCACAATATATATTGATCACATATCGCTTGCGTTTATCCCACACCATTGTTGGTGGACATATGAAATATCAAACAAGATCATAGATCTTTGTGAATGTTTAGGACTAGCCACTTAGTCCCTCAACCACATGAGGTGGTATAATATTTATCCATTTCAATTCATATGTAATGTCATATTCACTTCGGGGAATAATGACGACCATTTGTCAATCAAAAACATTCACATTTTCTCGATCTACTAAGAGATCAATTTTAATCCAGATAATTGTGGAACCCTTTTGTTCTCACAATGTATCGTCCCTAAGACAATATTATTTGCATATGAGAAAGAGTATGATTTTTTTCCCATTTCTCAAATTTGCACATCTCGCATACTGAGATTGACACGCCTTTCGTGTTATGTATCCTTTTAATATACAATTTAGGCTCAAAACACCATGACATTAGGCTCAATTAAAGCCACATATTAGATTTAAGAAAACCACATTACTCATCCTCAAAAGAGGTTTCATTAATTCAATTGTGAATTTAGCAATTCATAAATTACACAAGTGGAACTCCGGCCACTGACATTTACATGTGGACTTCCGGCCACTAATTTTACATGTGAACTTCTAGCCACTAGCAATATTATGTGAGTATGGACAATATTTCTCAAACTTTGAACTTCAGGCCAAAGTTTTACTCCATAAGATAAATATTTGGAACTTCAGGTCCAATTTATATATGTCATATTTTAAGCCTATTACACTTGATCACTCATGTCAAGAGTTTTATTAGTGATATCATGGCAAATTTATTTGCTCATTCATGGGATCTCCGGCCCAAAATTGTATTTAAATTAATTGTATTTCAAATAAAAATAGTCCATATGACTAAATTAAATAACACACATGGGATCTCCGGCCCAAAAATTATATGAACATATCATATACAGTCGGCGTGACTGATTTGTGCTTTGAGCATTTTTTATCATCCCACTTCTAGGGGAGAGAATTTTAAAGTTTATTTGCTCAATTTATGACCAACCTCGAGGTCATATTATCCTTAACCACTTCTGGTGGAAGGACAATTTTAGTTAATTAGTTGTCACTTTTGACCATAACTGTGGTCAAACTCTCAACGATCTTAACCCTGGTCACATTCTCAACCTCCCTCTATGGGAGAAAAAGTTTAACCAAAACTTATTAGATCGTCTTCGCGATCATATTCTCAACTACTACAAGTAGGAGAAAAGATTTACACAAAAATTTAATTTGTAACCGTCTTTGCGGCCACATCCGCGCCACGTCCGTGCGTGGGGAAAATTTTAAATTGTAAGTCGGATCTCGATAATGACCATCTGTGGAAACAACGATATTAGATGAAATTGATTTAGACCGTCTCATGGCCACATCCTCAATCACATCCCGTATGTGGGAGGAAATATTACATTCGCTTCCGGGAATGTCATTATATAAATCTCATAATATTTCAATTAATTTATGTCTCATGACTTTTCTCTTTAAAATCAAATATAAGAAGACAAAATATAAAACTTGTACCAAATATTGTTTGACAAAATTATAATCATACTAATATAACCAACCAAACATAATACGGAGTATATCATTGTCACATATTCATACAAATAAAATCTTTACTATATAATTCAATTAGGTATAGTATCTAAACTTTTATTAAAGTCATGATACAGTCTAACAAATACTCCATATTAAACTTTATTGCTAGAGACCCAACAATGCATGATACAAATAAAATAGCCGCTGATGTAAACAATTGAAACCCAATCACATATGGAGAAAAATACTTAATATTCATCAATCATACTACATAATATACCAAACAATTGAAACCCTACGCACATCAAAATATAATTCAAAAGCAATGATGAAATCCATGAAGTACTTATCCGTCGGCCATTATTAAAATACCAAAGACTAAAATTAAAACCACTTAATTAAATCGTGACATAAAGCCTTAAAAGGCAGACGACATATATAAGTCAAAAGGAAGAAAAACTTTCAAAATTATATTCAGTAGTTAAAATAAGAGTTTCGTTTGATTTAAAAAAAAATTGCAACTCTTAAATACATGAGATAATGATAGCAACTATAGCAAGACAGTACATACACGGAGTAATTTAAGAAAAGTAAACCATAGGATTATAATATAGTAGATATGGTGTATGGGAGGATAAAATAATATCAACAGTGGCAGCAATTAATCAAACAACACGGACCTTTTATGCTAATCAACAACAATGCATATGCGCTCAATAACATTAAAGGTTATTGTTACGTGGTTGTAATACAAATCATGCCAAATCTTTTTGTTAAAACAAATGAATTTACTCGTAACATTAAAGGTTATCGTTTTAATTTATCATGATAATGATAATATTAATATCAAACTAAATCAAAGGATCATACCTGAATATATGAAATAATAAAATAAAATCTGATACGAACCTCCCGAATATCAGATCTAATTTACAAATAGTTAAATTTATTTACCCAGTTATATAGAGTGTCGTGCTGATAACGTGTTGTGAAATAATAAGAACAAGAGAGAGAATAGAGGGAAGAGAATAGATCTATGTTATTCATCCTTCATGAGGTGTATATATAGTACATCAGTAATGATGATTTCACCCAAACCCTAGATACATAGAGGTAGTAATGGCCTTTGGGCCCGATGGACATCCACACAATATATTATTTATAACAGTAGTATATTTATAGGAGGAAAAATGTGTGAAAAAAATTTAAAAAAAAAAAAAAAGCCGTTGGGAGCCGTTGGGCAACGGCTTCCTGAGGCCCGGCCCGGCCAAGGGGCTTTTGTGCGGGCCTAAGCGGGCTTTTGCGGGCTTTTTAGCGGGCCTCTCCACGGGCCGGGCTTCAAAAACAAGGCCCAAAGCCCGGCCCACAAATTTGACGGGCCTAACCAGGCTTGGCCGGGCCGAAGAATTCAGGCGCATGAGACGGCCCGAGCCGGGCCAAGCCGCCCTGCACCGTTAGCCAGCTCTAAGGGGAAGTAACTACTCAAATATAAGAGGTTTTGCTTCTGGTTTTGTTTGAGAATTTGTGAAAACAAAAAAGTAATTGCATTGACTAGATTATATTATTGGAAAAAGTTAAGTCACCATACTCACCAATAGAAAGACCAGTGAAAAGAGACGTCCATTTCTTAAAAGTCAAACGTTCTAATGTGTGGGCAAAGTTAATTAGCTAAGTGACGCAATTAACTTACTCCGTATTAAATATCTTAATTAGATTTCCAATCAATATAATTTAATCAACGAATGAAAACTTCAATAGACATGTTCATGACTATCATGAGCCGGTTTCGTGCAAGGCCAAGCCAATTTTGGCTGGACCCAAAATCGGTAGGTCAAAAGAACATGTTCATAAATTTAATTTAACTTTATCAAAAACTCGAGCCTAACCAGTAACCAATTATTTATTGTTTTTGAAAATCCAAGGGGCGAGCCTAACCAATTTGATTTTTCAGCACTAATCGGTATGTGCATTATTTCGCTTATGGTTGGGATGGGCCTTGCTACGAAAGTGGAAATTATTAGAACTGATTCAGTTCAAGGAACGAGACTACTTTTATTTTATTTAATTTTTTTTTTTAAGGAACGAGACTACTTTGTCAACAAGCTTCATGATCGGTCAAAGTGAGAACCCAAGAAATAAGCTCGGCAAGGCGACTAGGTGAGGCTTATGATGACTACATATCGAATACTCTTTTCAACCAAGATGATGTATTAGAGCAAGTGAAGGATGCTCATGCAAGACCATTTATCATCAAATGACGATAATTAAGTGAATCACGGTTTCTTTATTCGAATTCAGGACTCATTTTTCAGAAAACTATTGTACGACGATACAGGAGATTCAATCAACAATATCATCAATCTATTCTAGCAAAAACCCCTAGACCTAAGCATATACAGCATGATTAGTAATGTAGAACAAATTAGACATAGTTGAGAGTTGTTAGAATCCCGCTACCCGAGGAGCTCACGTCTACTAAATGGAGCCGTGGAGCACTTCATCAAGTAGCTCAATGCTGTGAATCTCATTCATAGTATAAGTTGTTTACGCATTAGGAGTTCGACCTTCCGTTTCTGGGTGGAGCATGTAAATGACTACGCCAGTTATTCACTTCCGGGATAACAATTGATCGACGTCTAGCACAAGCGGATGGTTAACCCGATGATTCTTTCCTGTAAATTATCTCTGTGTTTCAGTCGAGAATGTCAGGACTCAAGTTGTTACTTTCTATTTTAGTGAAAATCAGGTCTCAGGAAGTTCTCTAAAATGCACACACATTTCTCCGTAGATCCAGTGACTGTTATATGTACGGTATCAGTGCGAAAAATTCAACTCTTCGATACTTGTTACTTCAACTCTTCAACACCTGTTAGAGGAACTGTAATTACCGCGTACCCTGACAACAATCCATTCAATGATTAACCTCGATATCCATTCAAAACCACAATACCAGGCCAAGAACACAGACTACGTGAACTCGTTAGCCGAGTCCTCTTTCGTTCGCCTTTAGTTCACCCTTAGGTTTAAATTTCCATTATGTCGGTCAAAACTGACATTGTTCAAAGCCAAAGTATTGACCATGTTCCGTATTGGACAAGGCAAGTGGGCAACCATTAAAAAGCTTGAGAATGAGTGCGGAGTCCAAACACGTCTAAGCATAAAATGGCAGAATTCATCTTTACACAGCATTGAGCAAATATGAGCTGGCTATTAAACGACGAATATCAGATTATCAGCGACTTGAAACTGTAAACGATATGTTAGTCATTGATATAATCGACACATGCAAATACACAGCTGGTGATGGAGACGAACAACTGATGATGGAGACGAACAACTGAAGAAGACTTGTATCACATTAAAGAGACAGTTAACAACAGCTTGAACTTGTAAAGTCGAATACATAATAAACTATGTACTGAAGTATTGCATTTAACATTCACGCTGTAAGAAGGCTGGATACATTACACATTAAGGAAAACAAACCAGTCAAGTTCATACAGAACTCCAAGAAAGAGGTCTTAGAATTCGCTGTGAATGACCAATTTTAGAAGTTTCCTCAATGTCAAAACAGTAGACCGGGGCCTGCCACTCGGAATCCTTCAGTACTGCACCTACCTCGAAGGTCATCACATGAACCGCTCTCCCTACATCGATTAGAAACCATACTTAGTAATTACTGAGACGCTGTTAAGATACGATCTTAAAGGGCGAGGGGACAAGCATGGAGCGTAGGAAAGGGGAAGTAAAGGCAGTTTCCTTACGAATATTTTCTCTGTTTGAAGAATTTCGATTTGCCTCAAAAGAAGGAAAATGGATCCATCTATTTTTCACTGGTGCATTTTTCACGAGTCTAAATGGCTAACCATGTAGGGAGTAATGAATAAGGGACTGTGCTCATTATCGTAATTTTTTCTCAACTTATCAAACATTTCAGAAAAAACATCTTGAGAACATCATAAGAACATAATGGACATTGATATGAGCGAATAGTAGTGTACCAGTGTAGAAGATCCACTGAACAGGCCTCTTAGAAACAACGTCCTCATAGTACCAAATGAACTCGACTTTCTCCCATACATTGCAGAGGAAGCCATCAACTTCCTGCTGACCCAAATAGTTGGCCCCATGCAGCCAATCAGGAACCAGAATTCCCACTTCAACTTCAACTGTACGGCACTCACGAGTTTCATCTCGCGTAAAGAAGAAAGACGTGTGGTTATCATATTCAACGTCATACAACTTCTTCCCGAGCTGGGACTGAATAAGGTGGAGGTTGCGCTTGTTGGGCCAGTCGTACCACAAATCCGCCACCTGAAGCTCCTTGGTTTTCGTGTTATTCATCACCAACAGTGAGTGGAATTGCTCTGGCCACACAGTTGGTTTTGGGTCTTCCTTTACGAGGCCGCTCGTGCTTGTTATGTGACTGCCTTCTATTGCTAGCAGCATACACAGGAAGGAGAAAACGAACAGGGACATTGATAACGGGAAAGCCATATGAACCGTCTTGTTCTTTCTTTCTACAGTAGCGTAACCAATATCACTGAAAGGATGACGAAGGACAAGAGGTCGTCGTTTTTTATCAGTTTTACCTAAAAAAAGACGAGAAAATCTAAAACGAAGCCAAGCTGAAAACTCCTGACATGAGTTTGACATGAGATTTTCCACCCCCGAGGTCACATAATATAAAATTGTTATACGATGATAATTAGTAGATGAAAACCAGTGATCTCAGACAATGAATTTGAGATAACCCATTTCCAAAAACACAGGAAATACAAGTGATGAAGAGCAGGCTAATGACTAGTCCTTAGCGTCATACAGTGATACACAAGAGATGATCAACCACGCACTTTGATAATTGATATGCTGCCTCCACTCTAACACGTTAACATTTGCCTTTCCCGCATACGTCAATGCTCACGTTATTTTGTTCATATCTTTATTTACAAATGAGTCAAAATTATAGTCCTTTTGATCTTGTCATTTCTTATATAAGCGATGCAGTTCATCTTAATTTGCTTTCAATCTTATGAGTACAAGGTTTACTCTGAATAGAACCGATAAGAAACGAATAAATCATCCCAAACCGCGACAACAACAACAACAACAACAACCACTATAAATAAAAGCTTAATTAGGTACTCCATCCAAATGGCCGAATTTTTCGGGACCGTGTTTAGAAAAACACAACAACAACAACAACAACAACAACAACAGCAACAAGAAGATGAATGTAGAAGTTAATTAGTTAATTACAAAACATTATTTCGAAAAAACGATAAAAATTATTGTTTTGACTTCATATTTGGGAAAGTGAGAGTAAATTAAGGGTTTTCTATTTTAGACACCATCCCAATCTCGTTCAACGTATTTGAGTTTTTCGAATCAAATATGATTTCAATGGAAGAATGTCGAGTGTTCTATTTCCAAATTACGAGTGAAACCAAAACCTGACAAATATAATAAGGAGTAATATAGAATACACAAAATTTCAAAAAAAAAAAAAAAAAGAATTAATAATAGATAAATGAATGAAGAGACTAACCAGTAACCAGATGGTGGAAAGTGAAGAAAAAGAGCAGCAAATTGGGAACACTGAAATAGTTAAATGGTTCACTAAAGTTTGTTCAATTAGTCTCTTGTAAGACGGGTCAACCCGTCAAAAAACCCATTGAAACATTAGTTTAACTGAGAAATAAGATGGTAACATTGTTTTTCTAAAGGGTGACCTGTTTGTATAAAAGGGCAACATTTTCTTTCAAGGAAAACAAACACATTGAAACCTCAGTTGAAATTGAAAAATGAGATAGAATATCATTGTTGTTGTAAAGGGTGACTGTATATATAAAAATGACAACATTATCTTTTAAGAATACAAACTCCTGAAAAGCCTAACACAGAACATTATAATACTAAATGGTTACCTGTTTGTATAAAAGGACAACATTATCTTTTAAGGAAAACAAACCCATTAAAACTGAGGTTTCATAATATGTTACCAATATAATATACGGAGTAATATGTTACCATTTTTGTCTACTTTGTTACCATTTTTAATTACCCTATAAACACGATTTTCGATAAAAGATTTTAAAAAAAAAAAATGGGTCTTAAAAAAAATTTCGAAAAAAAAAAAAAAAAAGAAAAAAAAAAAAAAAGAAAGAAAAAAGCAGATACCCAGTCTTGCCTTAAATTTGGAGAAACGGGTCTTCCGTCTCAAACAAGAATTTGTCTCTTGTAAGACGGGTCAACCCGTCTTACAAGAGAAACGGGTCGGATCTCAGTTAGGGTTGCTTAAATAGGCCCTCTCCTCTTCTCTCCTCTCCTCTCTCTCCTGCCGCCTCTTTTTTTTTTTTTTGGGTTTCTCTCTCTCTCTCTCTCTCTCTATATATACAAAAATGGTGGATCTACATCTATATGGTGAGAACTGCACTTCCTCTCTCTCTATACAAAAATGGTGGACCATATTTAATTTCTATACAAAAATGGTGGATCTACATCTATATGGTGAGAACTGCACTTCCTTTCAGTACATCTATTCGCTTTCACTTCCTGCTGACGGTGAGGACGACATTCATGGTGGCAAGCAAGCTGTGTGAATCGTGAAAACGGTTTCCGTAGCTAGTAGGTTTGATCTTTTGCAGTACATCTACATCTATATGGTAGACGAACTTCAAGTTTCGTGTCAAAATGTTTTGAGCTTGTATTTTGTGTATTTTGTAGAGCTGTAGAGTAGTTTCTACACTTTATCTAGGCAACATTTTTTTTTATTTTATAAAGTTGTGCTGAAAGCTAAGACGGTAACATTGTTATACTAAATGGTGACCTGTTTGTATTAAAGGACAACATTATCTTTGCAGGACAAAAAATCCATTGAAACATTATTTAACTGAGAAATAAGATGGTAACATTGTTTTTCTAAAGGGTGACCTGTTTGTATAAAAGGGCAACATTTTCTTTCAAGGAAAACAAACACATTGAAACCTCAGTTAATTAAAATGAGATAGAATATCATTGTTGTTGTAAAGGGTGACCTGTATATATAAAAGGACAACATTATCTTTTAAGGAATACAAACCCTGAAAGCTAACATGGTAACATTATTATACTAAATGGTTACCTGTTTGTATAAAAGGACAACATTATCTTTTAAGGAAAACAAACCCATTAAAACTGAGGTTTCATAATATGTTACCAATATAATATAATATGTTACCATTTTTGTCTACTTTGTTACCATTTTTAATTACCCTATAAACACGATTTTCGATAAAAGATTTAAAAAAAAAATTGGGTCTTAAAAAAAATTTCAAAAAAAAAAAAGAAGAGAAAAACGGGTCATACCCGACCCGTCTTAAGCTGGAGAAACGGGTCTTCCGTCTCAAACAAGAATTTGTGAAGTTTGTGTCACTATTTGTTAATTAAACCTTTTAATT